>JAOXOE010000702.1:3658591-3728531 GCA_028565055.1 Phoeniculus purpureus
AGCCGCTCCATCATTTTTCCAGGGATGGAGGTGAGGCTGACTGGTCTATAGTTTCCTGGAACTTCTTTCTTGCCCTTCTTGAAGACTGGAGTGACATTGGCTCTCCTCCAGTCCTCAGGCACCTCTCCTGTCTGCCATGATTTGGAAAAGATGATAGATAGCGATAGGGCAATAATATCAGCCAGCTCTCTCAGCACCCTTGGGTGCATCTCATCAGGGCCTATGGACTTGTTAATGTTCAATTTGTTGTCTCACACTTCTGTCCCGTGTTCTACCTCTTGAATGGAACATCCAAGTTAACAATCAGACTTCTACCACAGAAAATAATTATTTGTTTGACTTGAATCTTCTTGTAAACATCCTAGTGTGCAGGAATCAAGCGGAAGCTGCAAATACACAAGGCATCCTCATTGAGTTAGACAGATGGGGACATTTACAGTGTGTGGTTGCCCAAAGCAGCAGCACACAATTTGATCTAAGCTTTGCATACAATTTCTCAGCCTCAACAATAAACAATGTGGCAAAACTAGAATTCACAGAAATGATCATAGACTGAATCTCCTGAAGTAATTCCAAATTATTTTACACATTGCTCAACTTAAAACATCAGATCCTTGTTCTATATCAGAATGGCAAGTTTTACTTTGGGAGCTCCCTGATGGAGATGCATTTTGTGCGGGAACGAAGATCACCACAAGCAAACCAGCAGCAGCGTGGTATCTCAAATTCAGGTGGGGTTTCCTGACTCCAGACCGAGGTGTGCTGTTGCCATGCCAGCAGTCAGAGCCAAGGCAGCAGATGGCAGTCCAAACCTTGGGTCTGGATTATCAAGTCATGCAAAGGTGAGACTGTATCAAAACCCAGGAGGTACATTTGGTTCTGGTGTCCAACAAACGTATATGGTCCTGCACCATCAATGGCTTTATGAAATACAATGGAAAATCTTGTGTCTGACTTGGACCTGAGCATTACTACATAGTGCCACTGGGTTGTTGTTGTACTTGTGGTCATGTTGGTGGATCTAGAGAAAGCGTATAATGTAGATGTCAATGCAGTTTTACACCTTGACTTGAGAGGAGAAGGGTTTTCTGATTTCAACAGATGGGTTTTATTACCCAGTTCAGAGTGAGAACAAATGTCCTCCTAGATGGAATCTTGCCAGTTTGAATCCTGATGAAAGGATTAGTGTCTTTGGATCTGGGCCCTGGAAATGGCTGATTTAATACTCTGTCTTTCACCATTTATCTTGGCAGCTGATGTTTTACTAGTGGTACCATGTGTTTATATCCAGGGTTATCCAAAGAGAAGGGTAAATGGAATGAGGGGACGCCTGTGCCTTGTGTAGGTCACGTTATTGTAGTAATGTACTTGCGGTGCCAAACTGGCCAGCCACTTCCCCTAAAACCTCTGTCTGTCATCAGCTTGTATTTCAATTCCCCTGCAATGTGTTTGGATTGTGTTTTAGGCTCCATGCACACATACCTTTATGTGTTAAGCCTTCTGTGAATGACACCTATAACATGTTGGGCTGCTGAGAAAGTGTTACAACCAGAGTCCCAAGAGCTTGCTCTGAGTTTAGCAGGTAAGTTACACTAAATTAAATGGATACCTGAAGTGTACTCATGGCTTTTGCTATAGAATGTTCTCAGTGACAGAGTTCTCATTGCAGAGTAGGTGTACAGCAAGCATTCAGACCTTGCTTTTATTCAATAGTGTTGGCCTGCCCTCACTTCAGTGTGCTGTGCCAGAGATGTTATTGTTAACTGTGCATTGACACAGCGTGTTGTGTGAGTGATCCAAGTTTTAATGGCTTTATACTCTCCGTCAGCATGATGTATTGTAATTGCTTTTTTGGACCAGTTACAAGCTGAGCGTAAATATTTAGTATTAATGAATTCAGGTTTATTATGTGTAAGTGTATCTGCACTGCAGCAAATATGCATCCAGCCATGAAGCGTCTGAGCATGCTCAGGGCAGGACTTCTCCCTTTCTTTCTCATGTGTCTCTTCTTGCTTGTCTGCCTTCAGAAAGGCAAAATACCTTGTCTCTGTTTTTCTCCAGTTGTTACTGGGCCCTACAGTCTTGGCACTACATCATGTTTACTGGACACAGTTTAGTCCTCGGAAATCTTTAAGCCTCTGGCTGCCTTCCCCCATTTTATAAATGGACTGAGTTGATGGCACTTTGTATTCCTAAACCTAATGAGATGCTCTTGGTCTGCTGTAAAACTGGTTGAATACCTCATGATAAGCTAGTAGTTGGTAGCAATTTTCCTTCTGATGCCAGTATGAGCCCTAAATATCCATTTTTTTGTGGCTTGGTAATAAGGCAGATGATGGCTGGGGCAGAGCCAGGATCCCTTTGTGTCTGCTGTCTTGTATGGCAAGGAGCTTCTGCCCTTGGGGCAACCTCCTTCTGGTGGAGGAAGCTGGCCAGTGGCTTAGTCTGTTTGTCTCGACTCCATACTCCTGTTGGTCTGAGGCTGTAAAGTTTGGTATCCAAACAAGATTCACAGTTCTGTGTCTGAGGAGACCTGTCCCATGGTTAATAATGAACTGCTGTCTCTCAGAGCTGCCCAGAGTGGTGGATGTTCCTGGAAATCACAATGACTACAGCTCCAATGCCAGCAGTAAAATTGCCATTTATATTAAAAGCCTCAGAGTACTCAAAATTTAGTTGGAAGTCAGGGATGAGACACTGCTTCATTTTCTCCTGCCCTTGCAAAATCACAGTCAATGTCTGCTGTTTTCAATAATGAATTGGGGGAAGTGTGCATGGTGGAAACCTTTTAGCTGTGATTATTTAAACTCGAGTTTAAGTAGCCTCTTTTCTCTTTTAGTTTAAGTGTCAGTAAATGATTCTGTGATTAAATAATATGATTTTTTTTAAAAACTGAGACAAGCACTAAGGTCTGTTCTGGGTAGATTGGAGGCCTGGCTGGTAGCTGAAGGAAGACCTTTCTCATGTAATGTCTTGTCATTCAGTTAACATTGATAATATTTTGTATTATAGATACAACTGCAGTGGAATCAGAGCTCCACAATCATTCAATAGGGAGCTCAGTCTTCAAATTCCATATAGAAATACACTGTTGCTGGAGCTTGCTGTAGGTTCACCTCGCTGAGCTTCGCTATGGTTTTATTGGCAATATTAACCGCTCTTGGAAGTTGTAGAGGTGCTTTGGAGAATTCCAGAGTGGGTTTCAATTGCAGAGCCATCAGAAGAAGCTCGTACTCCCAGTTGCCATATATCCCTCTCTTGTCTCCAACAAAGAACCTCTGACTTGTGTTGCCCATTGGCCTGGCAGTGCCTTCAATCCCCAGTACAGACAAACTTCTCTGAGGGGCTACAGTGGCTCATTTTTTTGTTCAGCCTTCCAAGCATGAAGTTAACACTCTGCAGATGAATTTCCCTTTGCCTTAGTACAAGATTCAGAGTCTATTGAACACATTGCTTCAAGCTCACCTTAGTAATAATCTGAGCTTATAGACTCACTCGGCCTGAAAATAAATTGAAAGGCACTGGAATTAGTTTCTTGCAGGAACGCTTTCTGCTGCAGAAGTTGTAATGAGCAGGTAATGGACAGACTTGGCAAAGACTGGAATAATAATAATAAAACATGTGAGGGATGGAAGCTGGTAAAAAAATAGAAAATGCAGGAAAAAAAAAGAAGGATCAACAGTTGTTTTTCCCAAAGAATGTTGATGAGGAAAGATCTGGACAGGCTGGGACAATGGGCAGAGGCTAACAGTTTAACAGGGCCAAGGGCAGGGTCCTACCATTTGGCCACAAGAATCCCCTGTAACTACAGACAAGGGGATGAGTGGTTGGAGAGCTGCCTGACAGAGAGGGACCTGGCAGTACTCGTTGACAACAGGCTGAACAGGAGCCAGCAGGGTGTTCCGGTGTCCTGGAAGGCCAATGGCATCCTGGCTCCTATTAGCAATAGTGTGGCCAGCAGGACTAGGAACATAATTCTCCCCCTGGACTGGGCATTGGTGAGGCCTCCCCTTGAGTACTGGGGGCAGTTCTGGACCCCTCACTTCAAGAAAGAGTTGGAGGGGCTGGAATGGGTCCAGAGGAGCAACAAGGCTGGGGAAGGGACTGGACAGAAAGTCTGAGGGAGCTGGGGGTGTTTAGCCTGGAGAAGAGGAGACTCAGAGGGGACCTTCTCCCTCTCTACAACTCCCTGAAGGGAGGTTGTAGTCAGATGGGGGTCAGGATCTTCTCCCAGGCAACTAGCGCCAGGACAAGAGGGCAGGGCCTCAAGCTGGGCAAGGGAGGGGTACACTGGGTGTTAGGAAGCCCTTCCTGAAGGAAAGGGTGATCAGACCCTGGAATGGACTGCCCAGGGCAGTGGTGGAGTCCCCATCCCTGGAGGTGTTGAAGCACAGCCTGTCTGTGGCCCTTGTTGCCCAGGTGTGGCCAGTGTGGTGATATTAAGTCATGGGCTGGGCTAGATGAGTTCAGATGGCTTTTCCAGCCTCAATCATTCTGGGATTCTGTGATGGAATTATTAAATGACACTGGAGCACTGTCTCTGGAAAATGGTGCTTGCTGAGACTGAAGCTTTCTGCACAAAATGTGTTTAATTTAGGGAAGCCTGACTTCAAGAACTTTGTTTTGGGAGAATCTGATCCCCATTTTGTCTCTTAATTCCTTCACACTTTAATTGTTTATGTGAAATAGGTAGGAGAGCAATTAATTTCTAGCTGTCAGTCCTGTACTGCACATGGAGTGTGCAAGCAAAAGGGTCTCATCACAGACCTAGGGTGTATCTGCCTTTCCTTTTTCTTGTCTGTGCTACTCAGTACTGCTGAAGGTGAGGAACAAAATGAACACTGTTCGTCATGCTGTGACTTGAAGCAGTCCTTTTTCTCCTAGCCTAGAATTGAGGCCATTTCCCTATCCCATCGTGCAACAAACATGCAGGAAACACTCATTTGTTCAGTCCTAGAAAGGAAAATTGAGATGTGGCGCTGCTGTGTCTCCGTGCTGCTGTGGGATTCCTCTGGCATAGGCTGATTGCCTGTCACACTCTGTAAATCAAAGTGAGGTATCTGCATGCCCCATATTACTGCTGCTAAAAAGGGATCTAATTGTTTTCTATTCAGCTTGAAGGGCAATAAACACATATTAATAACCATATGCATAAATAACTCATATGTCTTAGGAAAGATTATGATTTGCATTTATTTTTATCTGCGTTTCAAGAATTATAGATGCAAGCATCCAGCAGACAGCCACTGTTTGTCACTGTCACAACAGGGACTCTCTCCCTGGCAGATATTTTCTTTCCATGACAGCATTCTTGCATGAGCCCTCTTGAAGTTGATCTGGGTCTTGAATCAAAGCTCTCCTCAAGATTCTACTGGAGACACCTATGAAGTATAGCTGAGGGTGGATTAAAAACTTTATGTTAGATCACTCACAAACATCTGCAAAACTCCACAGTTTTGATTTCTCAAGGTGTTTTTTTTCCTCTAATGTCTCCCAATCCTTAGTTTCTGTTTGGTTTTCCTGTCCAGAATCCAACAGCAGGTTTACAAAAAGCCTTAGCTCTCGTTTTAAGGATGTTACCCATAGATACAAAGCAAAGCTTGAGGACATGCCACAGGTGTCAAAACCTCAATGGGAAATGTCCTGGTTTTACCCTTTACCTCCTCATGGATGCTAGAAGGTGATTTAGAACTGAAATAATGTAATTGTACTGCTTCTACCTCACCTCCAGCCATCTGCTTTTGCTGTAAAGCAAAAGCCGCCGTTGGCTAAATAACCAGGTGCTCATGGGCTGCCATTAACCATCGTTATCTTTCACATGAGTGTTTGATTTGTGACTTTGCTCCTTCCTCCTTGGGGCTGGGGGCCATAGGAAGTGTTTATTTAAAACCTCAATTTCTTCGTATTTGAGCTTGTATTTGAAAAGGAAACTAGAGTCATGTTTGCTCGAGGGACTCGGAGGAGCATCTGCACAACCACTGTTTGCGATGAGTCTGAGTCTGCAAAGGTTAGACACAGTGAAATATCTGCAAGCACAGCACACTGAGTTCTTAAAGCATTGCCACAGTGCCTTCATTTGTCCAGGTTTAAATTTCTCCCAGCATCTGAGCCACAAAAACTGGGATTTTTTTTTTTTTACTTTTAACAGATTTTCCTTCCGTACAACTTTTTGACTCAAAACCCAAAGAAATATTTCATTGCAGAAATCCACCAAAGGGGGTTTTAGATGTTAATGTATTCCCATATCTCATTGAAATACTTATTTGGCAGCAGTGGCTCAGGCAGAACAGAGTCTGTGCCGAATGTGACACAAGAACAGCCTGGCTCTGCCTGTTTCTGGCAGGACCAAGTCCTCACTCCATTAACACAAACAAGTGTTTGCACTTGGCTTGAGTGTTGCAGGTGCTACGTGTCTCATTCTAGGCAGCTCTGAACATGTGAACTTCCATCTACTGGTTTTTAGCTGGGCATCACCTATGCAAAATTAAAAATACCTGTAGGTGTGTAAAGCAGAGCTTCATTCGCTCCTGCCTGTAAATGTCCTCCATACTCACAACTTGCAGGCCTTCCCTATGCACCAGTCAGTCACCAATTTTAAGTGTGGCTGGTGCACTGGTGACCTTGTGCCCGGGGTACAGTAGTGTGAAAGCAGCATCAGGCCACTGGAAGTGCCCAGCCCAGAGTACTCAGCATATGCCCCCCTGGGTAAGAGGCAGCCTGCTAGAGCTAGTAGGAGTACCAGGGGATAGCGGGTAGTACCTTCACTTTAGCTCAGATTCATGAAACGCATGGGTAAGTGCACTGTGCTTACTCCTCAGTCATTCCTTTCCAAGCTGTCTTGATTATTTGTGAGGATTTTCCTCCAAAGTGAAATCTTCCATTTACATTAGACTTGTTGTAACAATAGCAACTACTTGTATTTATCAGTGTTTCCTATCAAGTAGGTTGGGTTGAACTGTTTTTTCCCATAGCCCCAACTCCTGCTGGCATTTCAGACCTTCAGCATTGTAAAAAGGATTGACTGTAGCAGAAGATAGTTTGAAATGAGCTTCATCTGGCATCTTATAGAAAACTCACTGTGTCCAGTCTTGGCTGGTTTTACTTTGATCATTCACTGCACAGGTGTCACAGCTGTCTGTTGGGTGCTCACAGAGCTTGGTTGCCCAGCCACAACGTTTGGGGCTTCAGCTTGTTCTGGAGAGCTTTTTGTGTGTGAGGGTTGGTCCTGGTGTGGGCACAGGAGCCAGACTCTTGGCATCAGCTCGGAGATCTGTTTGGGGCCTGAAAGGGGGTTTTGATGTGTGCAGATGTGCCAGTTGCACACTTTAGACGTTCTCTTAAGTGCACAATGTGACTCTGAAGCTGACATTAGCGAGGGTTCATTTATACTTTAGGCTGTATGTAGAATGGCAGTGCTATCCTCTAGATCTCCATGCACGGTCATCATGAGTCATCTGAGGCCTTTCAGGAGTGTAATGTAAAAAGTTATGTGCTCCTTGACAATCAAGAGGGGAAGCTCTGAAGTATGATTTGTTTTTTTTTTTTTAAGAGTGTGTGATTTGTTTGTGTGTTTAATTTCTCTAATAATATAGCAGAGACTTGTGTAAAGCAATAACGCCTGAATCCATGCTTGTTATCCTGCCCTTCTTTCTTCACTATTACATTGCATGGTCTGCTGAAATCATGTTTGGGGGATAAAAATAGTGTATCTTCTGGATTTTTGGCATCCAATCTCTAATTTAAAAATATAATTTATGCTAATCTTGAAAGTGCTTTTCAGATACCAAGTAAAATGTGTCATCCTAGTATATGTTTGTATAATTTATTCTGATGGGGAGTAGACATTTCAAAGCCATTCTAGCCCTTTCTACTCTGTACGTTTGCCATGAGCAGGGGAGCTGGGGGTTCATGGCTATAGGAGTAAGGAAACAGTTAATACCAGCAGTAGCTGTTTTCTTCACCCAGAAAAGGAGATGTACCCAGACCTGAACTGCTGTTTGCTCAGTCAAACCAGCTCACATATGGGCCTTAAGTATTTTTTTTCCTTTCTATTTTTGCTGCTCATTAGTAATTTTGATGATGGGCTTATAAAAACCTTCCTGCGTCATCACCACTAATTCTTTGTGACTTCTCTTCCCTTCAGTCTCTGACTCAGGCGCTTTCCCTGGCACATTAGGTGGGTGTCATGGGAGGGTTGCACAGCATGGGCTGGCAGCAGCTCCCTGAGGGAAGAAACCTGCCTCTCCATTGCTGCTCTTAGTTCATAGCTCTCCGCAATTTGTCAGAGGCTCCCCACACAGTTCCTGCCAAACCAATCTCTGAGACAGTCTTCCTCTAGCAGAAGTGTAAGCAGCTGCAGTTGAAATGGCTTCTCCTGGTTGTCTGGAGATTCAGCACTCAAAGAGGGATGATGACCTGCTCTGGTCCCAGGCTGGGAGGTGGTGTTGATATGGGATGTATCATAGCAATGAAACAGCAGAATACCTTCAAAGGTACCACATCACCAGCCAAGTACATTCCCCTGCCTCCTGCTTAGTAGGTCACATCCCATAATCAGGTGTAGGTCTCCTTTTGTACTTGTGAATAAAAAGTGAGGAAAATCTCATGTAAAGGAGCACAGAAGAAAAACAGAAACTGTACAGAGATGAGGAGAACTACCAAGTGGTTCCTGGTGCCTGAGGCATGAAACTAATCCATTGTATGTCTGAACTGATAAAAGAATTTCTGGATGAATATCAAGGGTAGATGGATGAACTGGAATGGAAATGTAGCTCTGGGGTGCTCTGCTTTTATGAGACTTTAATATTCCCAAGAATTCTCCTACTACTTAAAACTGCACCAAGGGACTTACTATTCTGTGTTGTTTACAGTTAAAACAGTAACGCTGAGTAAAACAAAGTTTTCACACAACTATTAATTTGTTTTCCAGAAATTAATTCAATTTTTGTCTGGACCAAGTAATGAAACTTCATAGTAAATTAAGCTGGTAATTTGCAACGATAAGTAGGGACAATGTAAACGGAAAAGACCACCCTGACTGAGGCAAGCACTCAGGGGATGCTTTTCCACTACCCTGTGTGATGAAAAGTCCTTTTTCTTAGTTTTCTAAGCCAAAAATATGTTCATAGTGGACAGGAACATTATGACTCATGGCAAAGCAAAGGTGGCACTGACCTTGCCCATGCTCTGTCCATTTAGAGTATTTTCTGTGATCATTTTTAATGCTCCTCTAGAACTTGCCCTCTTGTGATGTGTAATAAAATTAATAATGCAAAGGACTTTCCCCTCTGCAACTCTTGAGACAAGGTAAACACATCAACTATTCTGTGCTGTGGTTTGGTCAGTGCTCCAGCATTTACTCAACAGAGCAGAGCAGCTGCAGCTCCTGTTCATAGTTTGGAAATTGAAGCTGGGATCTGTTATAACTGATTTAAGGCAGAAGCCACCACATCAGTATTAGTTTTAATGATTCAGTTCCAGTGCTGTGTGGAAGAGGGAGAGGGGGTAGGAAGATTCTGGTGCACCAAGGAGGGAGCTTGATGATCTGGACTGGTTAGGACTGGTTCAGTACGCTTTGGAGAAGCGTGTACCTTGTCTTTGAAAGGAGAGTTGCTTCCAAATGTTCTTTGGAACAGTGTGTGGAGCCACCCCCATTGCTCTGCCCTTTTTCCCATCAGATCCAGGGAACTCCCAAAATGCTTTTTCACCACAAAGCTGGCTTTGCCCTGAGTGGTCATGCCATTCTTTTTGTTATTTAATTCATGTCTCTCTCCACAATCATGTCTTTTAGCAGGTAGTTGAACACCGTATGCAATTCTTTGTCAGAGAAGCAGCTGAACCCAGCCAAGTTCAAATTGAAATTTCCCTGAGGAATAATCCAAGTCTGTATTTCCACATGTATTAATAAACTGTCTAATACAAGCAGAAGCTCACATAATGCTGTTTAGAAATGAGATAGAACTCGCTATCAGTACAACTAGGAACACAGGTTCCCTCCTGTCACAGATACTGGAGGGAGAGCCATGTGTCTCCATAGTCATTTACGCTGCAAGGTGTATGACAACCTTTCTTGGCCTTGTGTGTTGTGGTGGTAGCTACACTATCCCAGCCAGCTTCTGCGGTGATGATGTGCGGGAGGGGTCTGTAAATAAATCACTACCATCATAAGTAACAAACCTGAGCCTTTAGTCAGCCAGGTTGTTGACCAGGGTCTAGAAACAAGACTTAGAGGCTTGAGGTTCCCCATCAGCTGAAGATAGCTCAAAGAGAAAGGTGCTCTTTTTAAATGCATTGCAAAGAAGGAAATGCTGTCCTGCTGGCTTTGTCAGGGAGCTAAGCAGAGGATGCAGGAAAGCAAGCCCAGATCTCCTTCAGCCATGAGGAACAGCCACGTCTGTTCCCATCTGTACCTGCTATCTCTGACCTGGCTGTAGGCTGTTTATTCTGGAGTGAGCACAAGAAGCTGGTGAGACAATCCGTCATGCTGAAAGGAACGCAGCCAAGGATGAAAAAGTGGTGGGAAAGGAAGGAAAAAGAGAGGATGTGATTTAATTGTTTAATGAGATGGTGCATGTAGACATTGTGTGTGTATTTTGAAGGCTTTTATTTCTGGAATACAAAATTGAGTAGCTTGCAAAATCCCCCCCTATACTTCACATTCCACTGGGGTTAGAGTAGATGATCTCCAAAGGTCCCTTCCAACCCCCACCATTCTATGAATCCTATCACAGAATCACTCTAGTTGGAAAAAACCCTTGGGATTATCAAATCCAACCATCAGCTCTACTCTGCAAAATGCACCCTTAAACCATATCTCTCACATCTAAACCATCTTTAAACATATCCAGGGATGGTGACTCACATCAACCTGGTTCTGTGTATTCCTGGGAAAAGAGAGAAACTGGTCACCTCAGTGGAGTTTGCTCAGCTCCATCCAGAACAGAACCTGCTCCACAGTATGTGGTTTGAACACCTAAAGGGCTGCAGTAAGAAAATGCACAAATCAAACGCTGTCACCTGATGAGGATTTTGATGCCAGGGATGTGGCAAACAGAAATTTTGTTTGCTAAACATGATTTATCCTGTAGATTGAAGGAAGGAAGGAAGGAAGGCAGGCAACTTCCCACCTGCATTCTTCAGCGTGTTTGCATAGTCAATCTTCTTTAAATAACATGACAGGCCCCTTTTGCAGCCCAGCGTTGGAGGATTATACTATTTTCAGAACAATTTATGAAAGATTAGTCAAGGCATAGTTAATCATTGAAACTAGCTACAGGTTTTTTATTAATCTTCAAATTAATGAGTTCTACCTTTTGATCTTTCTGGCTGCAAGTCCCTCCAGAATTGATGCCAATTAGGATTTGGTAATAACTTGGTCATGAGCGTGTAGTGGTGTCCGCACACAGAATCACAGAACATCAGGGACTGCAAGGGACCTTGAAAGATCATCTAGTCCAATCCCCCTGCCAGAGCAGAATCACCTAGATCAAGTCACACAGGAACATATCCAGACGGGTTTTAAACATGTCCAGAGAAGGAGACTCCACAACCCCCCTGGGCAGCCCCTTCCAGTGCTCCGTCACCCTCACTGTGAAGAAGTGCCTTCCCATATTGATGTGGAACCTCCTCTGTTCCAGCTTATACCCCTTGCCCCTTGTCCTGTCACTAGATGACACTGAGCAGAGCCTGGGTCCATCCTCCTGACACCCAACCTTTCCACATTTATAAACATTAATGGGGTCACCCCTCAGTCTCCTCCAAGCTAAAGAGACCCAGCTCCCTCACCCTTTCCCCTTAAGTGTGGTGTTCTAATTCCTTCATCATCCTTGTTGCTCTGCGCTGGACTCTCTCTAGCAGCTCCATGTCCTTCCTGAACTGAGGGGCTCAGAACTGGATGCAGTACTCCAGATGTGGTCTCACCAGAGCAGAGGAGGAGAAGAACCTCTCTCGATCTGCTGAGCTCCCCACTTCTGATCCACCCCAGGGTGAGTGCTCCAATTCACCCTAGGACAGTGGGAGGCCACCTGGTTTTCATTAAGACCAGAGCTCTGTCCCACTAGTGCCCACTCATCAACAATCCCACCCACCTTTAAATCTAGTTTAAAGCCCTCTGAATGAGCCATGCCAATTTCTGCCCCAGAACCCTTTTTCCCTTCTGAGATATACCTCTCCTATGTGTACCAGGGTCTGGTGGTACTTGTCCAGTTAGACCTGGTTGGTTGTTACCAGTTTGGAAAGTGGAAATGAAATCAAGGTGCAAGGACAATAGGAAGGAAAGGGAGGTTCTGTGTTTTCCTGCTTGTACAGGACACAATGTATGGTGCCAGCCTGATGCTTTTAGGACAATTAATACAGCTTGTGTACTGCCTGCAGGTGGAGATGGGGACCATATTCGGGATTAGTTACCTTACTCACTCTTCACATTAGCCATTGAGACATGTAGAGGTTGTTTTCTTATTGGTGTCCCACAACCTATTGCCTTTTTATCTCTTACACTTGCGCTTTACTAGTCTAGTTGCAGCTTTCTGTGGATTTGAGGAAATGTTTCCTATCCAGCTTTTCTTCCTTCTACCATTCATTAACCTGAAGGAAAATGATCACTTGGACCCCAGGACCTCTCTTTCCTCAGGTACCTGAGTGTCTGTGCTCCCAGCTGAGCACAGGGCAGTGTAGACTGATGTGTGATGCTGTGTTTCTAAAGCTAGTGCTCTTTGCCCTGCTCACAGCCTCTGATATTTCTGCAGACTCAGGTCCGATTCCTGATATCTGGAGGTTGTTTGGTAGGCAATTTCAAGTCTGGACACTATGAAACCTAAACAAAAGCTTTTCTCATTTTCTTCTTGTAAAGTTCTGAGTGAGTGCATATGGGTACACCTATGTTTCACTTGTTGGCAACTTGTGGGGAAAAATAGAGTAATCTAGTGGTCAGCTTGCTGTAAGAAAAGGAAAGAGAACTAACTGTTCCCAAATTCAGGCAGAGCTGGACCCCCTGGTTCCAGGTACAGATCAGGCAGACACGAGTCATTACTCACGTGGTTATTTTCTTTTACAGCATAGGTGGAGAAGTAGTGAGAGGAAATGAAGGAAGCTACGTGGGGAAGCATTTCCGCATGGGATTTATGACAATGCCTGCTCCTCAGGACAGACTGCCACATCCCTGCTCCAGTGGCTTTACCGTCAGATCCCAGTCTCTTCATTCTGTTGGAGGAACCGATGATGAAAGTAGCAGCTCTCGTAAGCAGCCGCCTCCCAAACCTAAGAGAGATCCCAACACCAAACTGAGCACCTCATCTGAAACAGTCAACGCTGGACCAACAAGTAAAACTGGAAAACTACCGGACAGGACTGAAGGTAAACACTGTGATTCTTGGGAAAAAAAGTTTGGGTGACCCAGTGTTAAGATTATCCTGTTGGTAAGTAGCATTTAAGAATTACCTGTATGTTTCCCCATCTGTGTAAAAGCCAGCACAACTATCCCTGGTCACTGTTCTCTGAATTTCGGACCAGGGGGGTAATTGTCAGGTTGGTTAAATACTGGGGAATTAGTTGTATTTATTCAAAATGAAGGGAAAAAGAGATTGCTATTAAATGACACATAGAGCAATGCTATCTGTACTCCAGCTAAGGACCACTCACCCTATCACTGTCACTGGGCAAACCAGAGCTTTGGAAAAGATTCTCCTCCACAAAGGAGTAAAGGTCAGGAATTATTAAAACAAATAGTATGTGGCCCTGCTACTCTGCAGCAAGGAAATACCATCAGACAGTAAAAATTGAACCTGAGATGCTATAATGATTGCCCAAAGCTTCTGTTTGTATGAGAGTCCGCATTATCTCTGCCCATTCCTCTTAGTTACTTCTCAGCCAGTGCAGCATTTGGAGTAGGCAAATGCATTGAATAAGGATATCATGTCCTTACTCTGAACCAGTAAAGATGAGTCAATACTATAGGAATCTTCTTTCATTCTTCCATGCTGGAGCTGCATTTTGTGGAGTGGCAGGACCAGCTGTACTCCCTGCTAGGAGAGATCAGGATGACTCTGCTTCACAGCAGGAGCTGTAATGAGGAGCCCTCAGGGCCAAGCAGCTCTGATCAGCGCTGGTCTTCCCCACTGCTGCATTACAGATCAGATCAGGTCTGACATCCCATGCAGTGTGTTGTGATCTTCATGCAGATCCCTTTTGCTCATTGTTGTGGCCAGATATATTTATTAGTTACGTTCACGATAGTCTCTTTTAAGCAAATGTGATTTTGAAAAGTCATCAGTGCTAACAAAGAGGCAAAGGAGGGTGTAACTAAGCTAGTGGCACATGTGTCTGTGATTGTGAGGTTGAATCCAAGCACTCAACAAAACCATAGACTTATTTACACTGTCGCTCATAGGTAGTTTGCATATGGCATTTGCTGTTCCTTCCACAGCTTGTGCTCTGCAGCAATATTGACATCAGCTCCACGGACCCAACTGATGTGACAAAGCTGAGCATTAAGTATCTTCCCTTAAGTATCTGGACCAAAGCCTGCATAGAAACTGTCCATACCTGTGCCTAAGGCTGAGGGGAGACCTTATTGCTCTTTATAACTATCCAAAAGGAGGGTGTAGAGAAGTGGAAGTTGATCTCTTCTCCCAAGTTACTAGTGATAGAACAAGATGAAGTAGCTTCAAGTTGTGCCAGGGAAGGTTTAGGTTGGACATCAGGAAAAAATTCTTCCCTGACAGAGTGGCCAGGGGTTGTAACAGGCTGCCCAGGGAGGAAGAGGAGTCACCGTCCCTGGAGGGAATCAGAAAACGTACAGATGTGGCACTAGGAAATGAGGTTTAGTGTGCAGGGTGGGATTGGGTTGAGAGTTGGTCTTGGTCTTGGAGGTGTCTTCCAACCTTGATGGTTCTATGATTCCATGCTTCAAAGACAGATTGGAAAACTTGTATCATGAAGTCTTTTGGGTCTTATATTTGATGCGAAAAGAAAAGAGGATGCATGGTGCGAGCTTCACAGTTGGATACGCTCTGGGGTGAACAGCGGGAGCATCTACTAGTAGTTCTTGTTCTAGTAGCAGTCCCTGAATTCAAGAAACCATACAACTGTATCTTTCCAGTTTCAGCTGGGAAAACCAGTAGGATACAATATTCATGTTCTCACTGGGAAGTATGTGGAGGCTCAAGTCCAAGAATATTCAGGTTTAACTCTCAGTCACCATTCCCCATATTGTACCCCAATACTTGTGCGTGTGTTGCTCATGTCTGCCTGCACTGTGGCATGTGCAGGCTGAATGGCTGCAGCATTTTCCAAGAATCATGGAAAACAATAATGAAAACCCTGATTTTTCCTCCATCAGCTGCTGTGAAACCTCTACTCTAACAAAATTGTTCCCAGTACATCTTTTTACAGCGGTGCAGAACAATGCAGACTGTAACGTCTATTGTCTGTCCCTGTGGCTGCTTTGAATTGGCAGCATTTCCCAGGCAGCTAGGGACAGTCTCACCACTTGTTTTTATTAAATGTGTTTACTTTTTGTTTTTTGCTAACGATCCAGTTTATACAAACAAAAGCAGTTGCTGATGCTAAATTTTATTATTTTTCTGGTTGTGCTAAAGTAAAAACATTAAATCCACCCCATCACCATCACTGTTGGAATGTTAGATTATGCTTTGAGTATGAGAGTGGATTTACTGCAGAAGGAAGTGGCAGGAGAAATCTGGTCATGAACCTTGAAGACCTTTCCCTAGATCTCTAGAAATAGCCTTTAAAAATGTGGATTGTCTTATTTTGCAGAGCTTTCAAACTCTGGCAGGAGCAGCAAACAAACTGTGCCCCACACATCACACACTAGAAGTGAGAAGGAAACAGAGAAGGGTAAATTTGGGCAACTTTTTGGCATGGATGACATCTCTGATCTGAATCCTGAAAGGCTCTTTACTAAGAAAATGCAGTTGATTAATTAACTGGCAGCTGAAATCTGGCTGCCAACCAGAAATTAGTGGTCAATAATTTCAGTCTAGCTCCCCCAGGGAAGGGGCCAGCCCTTGTTCTTATTGCTGGCCTTCAATGTCCCTAGGAGGTCTCTCAACGGGCAGCAGAAATCTGATGCTGTCAGTGCCCAATCATACCAAAAAAGGAATTAATAAAACAGTAATCATGGATGCAACAAGCCTCAAGTAGTGCATTTTGATAGTGTGTCCATGAGAAATCTGCAGTGCAAGCAAACAAGTAAATTGCATTTTGAAAGTTAACTTCTGGCTAAGATTTTGGTTAAAATTGATACACACATAAAATGGAATCTCAATGCGTGTAATATTCACATGAAAATGCAAGTAGTGCAATGCTTTTCCCCTGAGTGCCGTGTGTGTGTAAGAAGGACTCATCCTCACTGCTCTCAACCTCTCTGCTGCTCAGCGATCTCTGACATGGGCAACTTGTAGGGGAAAATTTCCTCTGGAGAAAAGCAATCACAGAAGCTGTAACTGGGGTTGCAGGGTAGCTCATAAATCTTGTTTTCTGGCAGCCAGACCAGTAACTCTGCCTCGCAAACCTGAACTTTTGCTATTACTCATTAAACAGAACTTGGATTAAAGGGATTTAGCACTTTTGCTGGTTTGGCATGGTGCTGGTTTCCTTTTATTCCCCATTTTAGCAAACGGTGTGTTTAACCTGAGATTTGGAACAATGTGCTCTGCAGCAGCCATGTCTTGTCCTTCCTCACAATCAGATCTTAGTGCTGCATCTCTGTGTCCCTGCCCACCAATGGAAGAAATATCACTAATGAGCCCTGATCAGACCTGTAATGAATCTGAAGAGACCAATGGCAGGGGTTCTGGTGGGATAGTTGTGGGTGGTGTAAGATGCTGCTGCTTTGGGGCTGTCTGCTTGGCCTCCTGCCAGGCGAGACAGCTGGCGCTGAAGTAGCAGAGCGCAGTATTTTAGGGACACATCAACATCCCGCTGCCAGGCAGGAGCACTGGCAGGGCAGCAGCATCCTGTGGCGAGGCCTGTCAGAGCACAACAGAGATGCTCTTGTGAATGCCCAGCATCACTGTGGGCTGGGCAATGGGGTCTGAGAGCAGGGGAGCTCAACTGGACCTGCTGGGTCACAGTGCCCTGTATGGCATTTAGCTCATTCTCCTCATTTCCACTTCCTGCTCTGTATTTTAAGCCAGCATTTTGATCCAGGAGAAGCTGCAGTTCTTGTTCACGGTGTTCAGCCATGTGTGTTTGTTTTCCTCCATGTACTTTAATCTGATCTGGATCTCAGTACTGCATTGGCCCCCCCTCTTTATTTTTTTTATAGGCTCTGCTCATGCTAGTGCAGCTCAATTTGGCCCCTTCAGCTGCTGAAGCCACTTGTTCCCACTGACCTGCACTGGAGCAGGAAGGATGTGGCAAACATGATTGTCTAATCTTCAGCAGCTAATAGCTTAGAGGTGTGTGAAGCTTTGCTTTTGTCAATGGCAGTGATAGTTTTTCAGTATTTGAGGGTTTGGCTTTCCTTGGTTTTGCCAGGTTTCAATTTGCCCCTCCGTGCAGCCCATTAGTTCTAAGACTGCAGCTCCCAGAGCTGGGCTGAGCTGTACATTCCTGTACATACCATCTCCTCCAGCTCTTAATCCTTTCAGGGCTGGTTTCTGGCCCCATAGCTAAGGGAGGGCAAGGGAAGGCAGAAATGGAAGCCGCTGTTCTTAGAGCTGCTGAAGTGTCTCTCTGCGCAGAACAAGGAACACAGTGCGATTTGGGGGGAAGTTAGAAACAAATTTGAAAGCTGAAGAGGGAGCATATTGCTCCCCTCAAGGCACATCTGCATCCCCATTAACGTTAATGGAAGTTGCAAGCATTGAGCATAAAATAGACCATGGTGTGGTAAAAGCCATGAAGCTCTAGTTACCCACTTGGGAACTGCCTTGTGTCCAATACTTGCTGGCTGGTACTACATTGTGCCAGTCTACCCTGTGTAGTTGGGGCCTTTCCCCCTTTTTTTTTTCACTTAAAAAAAAATGTTTTCTGTACTCTCCATCTCTCTTTCCACATGAGGATGTTGCTCAGTTGCTGAGAGCCCCCATGGAGGAAAGCCCACAGTGTGTGACCACTCTGCAGACCAGCAAGCTCCCTGCTCTCCAGGGTGATGCATGCTGGGATGTTCTTGATCATGGAAAAGACCTGACAATGTGAGTTCAGGAAGTGTTATGCCTGTTTAGTGCATTGGCTGTAGAGGCAGGAGTCGTCACCAGGCTGCTTTGAGAGCCAGTCCAGCTGTGGGAGTACTTGAGCTGTGCTCTTGAGGTGTCTGAATCAATAACCTTCAGCAGAAGACCACAATGAGGAGGGTGTCTCTGAAGTAAGTGATCATGTGGGTGCTTTGTCCGCCGTGTGGTTAATCTGCTGCCTCACAGACAGCCACTATGCATCTAGGAGGCTGTAGCATCAATAACCCCATTCATTATCAGTAGATCACTGTGTGTCAAACCCAGAATAGTGCTAGAAAAAAAAGTGAGACATCCTGTTTGTAACTGTACTTCAATTTTTATGTTGTTTAGACCTCAGGGAACCATAACACGGGAGCTTCTTATCATTTCCACCCATGAGCTGCAATACTATGAAACTCCAGATTTTTGCATTATTTTGCATTGCCAGGTGGCTCTGAAATCAGGGCCAGGAGAGGAAGGGAGGAGAAATCCAGGTAATTCTCTCACCTCATTTTGACAGCCCTTCAGAATTTAAGTAAGAGGAAATGCCCATGAATCTACAACAATAACAATGGTTGAGCATTTCTGATACACTTCTGTGTTCCAGGCTGTGTTTGGTATTGTCTGCTAATGACATTGGATGAAAGAATAAGGGCTTGAGGGATCAGACTGAAATCCTACAGTTGCTGTTTACTCTTAGAGTCGGTGTGTGGTAGTAGAGATGTCTGGCAAAAAAGTCCTTTGGAATTAAAGGGGAAAAGTACAGAGCAGCTGCACTTTTTATCCCACAGTAAATAACGCTGGATTTCCACCTCTTTATCTTACCTTATTTTTAACTGCTGCCCTAATTCTGTTCTCAGTGAAACAAACAGATGAGACAAATCCTTTTGGAGTGAAGCATGACTGAGCTCTTGGAGCGTGTCCTGCCAAGAGGCTGATACTGGGGTGGGAGGGAGCAGACATCCTATACTCAAGTCGGCTTTACTGGGAACGTGCAGCACTTAGCAGAGTAACATCCCAGGAGGTTTAAGCCTGGCAGCAGGTGAGCTTCTGTTGTGGGTCTCCCCACTTTCATCAGTCATTTGTTTCTAATGCCTGAGCACAGCAGTGCTGGTTGGTGCCCTGGCTGGCTGCTTTCATCTCTGCCACTGGGCTTAACGGTGGGTGACACCAAACAACACATGCCTGACGCACCACCGCCACGCTTGACACTTGCTGCTCTTCAGGTCAAGCATAACCGAGCAGAGCAGAGCTGCATGGGAACATCACACATAGCAGAGACAGCTCCAGCAGACACAATGTCCTTTCTGCAATGCCGTCAGCTTGCTTGGAGGACACAGTGTACCTGAACAGGGATGCATAAGGGATGCACATTGTTGTGCTAATTTTAGTGGCACTAATCTTGGGCTGCTGCCCAAAATTGCCCAAAGCCCTGTGTGATTTGCAGCTTATTTGGCACTGGGACAGGCTCAGCATTGTAACCAGGGGAGCAGTGTAACCTCTGGGTTGGTGGCCCCAGCAGGGCTTTGTGGGATTAAGAGAATTCCTGATGCTTTCCCCCTCCATACATGACCACAAAAGGAGTTGTCTCCCATTTCCTTATGGCTATCCTGAAGGATGCCTTGGCTATAATTCTGGCTTTAAGATCAGTGTGATAATGGGTTAGGTTTTAATGGGGCTAGGCTTTTGGTTAAGACAAAGGACATCTCTTAATACTTGGAATTTGATAAATGAGATGATAAATAACCCTTTGGTCAAAAGAAAAAAATCACAACCAAAAAACCATCAAAAATGTAACTGTGCACCCAGCACAGATGTTAAGCCGTATCTCTGGTGCGGTTCCAAAAGGTCAGTAGGATGTCTAACCTGTTTATTTTCTTAAATGTGAGGCTTTGCAAACAAAACATGGGAGCTCAAGGTGGCTCTGGACAGACAAGGGGGGATAATGAGACAGGTCATTCATATAAAGAGCTTTTGAAAGCTCTCTCTCCACCTATACCCTGACAGGTTATGCCTGCTTCTTCCCTTCCATCTTGGCTAAGAGCTTTTGGCCTGTTCTACTGTTTCATTTTTCTTCACAGCTCCATCTTCTTTATTCTGCTTCTTGGTATTTTTTTCTTTTTTTTGCAAAGTGCAAATTTTTAATCAGGACTTTTGCTTGTTCCCACTAGTTCTGTCTATGAGCAGAACAGATTCTGCGGTCATGGGTAAGGTAGCATGAGTTTTTGACAGCAATTCCTCTGCTCCTCTTTGTGCTGCATCTTTGGCTCTTCATCCTCCATCTTGCGTCTCAGGTAACACTAGCCTGTCCAAGTGGTACTGCAGCCACACCAGGTGAATTTGTGGTGATGGCCCTTAGAGAGCAACACTCCTATAGGCTTTACCAGTGAATACAGCACTCCATGCAAGATGAAGAGGTACATGCAGGCACACAGAGAAGTTCTGAGTGGGAGGCAGCCCACAGCGTGTGCTTGTCGGTAATTTTGTTAACACTTTATTTAGAGTTGAGGAGGAAAGAGGAGTCACTCCTCTGGAGGTGCAAGGCAAATGCAGAGCTGCAAAGCTCTTCCTAAAGGCTGTTAGTCTGAGCAGTTCAGTATCCCTTGTCCTCTGACCAAAGAGCCATTAGATCTCTCGGCACGGCTGCCTGCTGCAAGCTGTCTGATGGAGCTCTGCTGTCATTATGTTCACCCCAAAGCTGCTCATGACAACCCACAGTGACTGCTTCTGCGAGGTCACCTTGAGTGCTTTCAGTAGAGTGCCCCTTTCCATGAACTCATGTTCACTGGGGCTCATTTTCTTTCTCTGTGGTGACTTGTTTGACCCCTGTGATCAACCTTAGGCTGTGTTTTGAAACTCTGCTGACAGATGGGTCATGCAGCAGCAGCAAGAGGCTTTTTATATGACGGTCTCAAGGAAAGGAATCGCACAAAGCCCAGAGCATTTCTAGGGGAGAGGAGGTTAGTGAAATCTGTTGGTTCCTGGTCACCAGTGGGAGATGCTGAGGAAGTGCTGCAGAACATGTGGGGTTGCCGTGCATGTTGGACACAGTAGTGGGAATCTCCAACAGGTTCATGTTATGCATGGTATCACCTCAGTAGGTCTGATGGCTTGATTTAATGGACTGCAATTATTGTACAAGCTCAGCAAGCAGATTGCTGCTTATGTAAGCAAATAATAGATTTGACCTACTTACTGCCTCTGTGAGTAGAAGATGGGCGTTACTGCGGATCTGAGAAGTGAAGAGTCTCCTCTCTGCAGGCAAATCATTCCAGTCTTTGCATATAGTCACCACTAGTGCTCTGGAGGAAATGAATCCAACGGTTCTTTTATTCCTCTCACATTCTTTCCCTCTTTGCTTTCTCCCTTCAGCATTTCTTAGAAAAGGAGCAAGTAACCAGCATGGAAAGGACTCGTGTCCATGAGGACAGAGCTGTTGTGAAAGACAGGAATTTTTATGACAGAGACACACTCTCTGGTGTTACTTCAACAGTGACGACATTTCTACAGTCATTTGCTAAGACACATATTTGTGTGTGTGTTTGATGGCTGTGGGGGTGCATTTCCCTTCACAAATTCCTTGGAGGACGTGAGGTGCCTGTTCAACACTGCCTATCTCCAGCAAACATTGGAGATTCAAATTTGCTTTCCATTGAAATTTGCTATTGTTTCCTACTGTTGCTTTGCAGTAATGAGATAATGTTTGTACCAAACAAGGATTGATACAAACAAATAAAATAAAACCTTGCAGAAAATACCTCAAAGCCTTCACTGGTGATAGACAGGTGGTGGAAAATGGCCTTAAGGTGGAAAATGCTGAGTCGAGGCCCTGTGGCCCATGACAAAGGGCTGAATTAAGCTGGACTCTCCAGAGTGCTGATCTGTTGCACACTTTGGAGGACTGTGATGCTTCAAATGCAGTTTAACTGAGAATATTCAAACTTCATCTGCAGAGATAATGAAACTCAACCTACTGGTACATAAATGCACTTAAGATTGATCATGTGCAACTTGGAACACACAGTTAATCTCAGTAAAGCCAGTGGGGTTACTCAGAATGTACACACTTACATAGATTCTGTGCTGCCCTAGAGATGGATTTTCTCCACTACTTTACGTAATGGAAACCAGAATCTGTGCATCTTTGATTCAGTATCCAGCACATTCCAGGTTTAATTAAATAAATTCTATTTATTTTCAGTTCTGGAGGCACTTTTTCATAGAGGTACTCCTCAGATTGCAGCAAGAATTCCTTCTTCATGTAAAGTAACATTTTAAATAATTTCTTAAAATTTCCAATCCCAAATCCTTCCTTCATTTGGGAGGGCATTGAGAGGAGGCATTTTCCTGTTACATGTGGTTTTTATCTGTTTGCTCCAGAGAACAGCGCAATATTCAGCTTGGTCCCTGAACTGCAGAAGCTGGTAAATACCCATAGGACAAATGAGAATGACGTGAGAATACATTTTGGTTTCCAGACGTTTTCACTCGTCCCATATACAGTGAGCAAATAGTAAAAACCAATACAGTAACACGTTTCCATATTCATCTCTCTCCTTAAAGAGGAAGAAACCCCTTCAGAAGGATGAGATGACCAGATGCACATTGCACTTCCAAAATTAACTACGAACGATGGATTATCCAGGCATGTCTGAAAGCTATGAGTAACCTTTGCGCTACAAATATCTCATTTCAGAAATGTCAGATTCTGCTTATTCAGTTGGGCTTCTGTAGGGCTGCTCTGAGCTGCTGGCTTCAGGATGAGAACCAAAGCTGCTACAGCCAGTGGTTTTTGTCTCACTGTTTATTGGAGTCATAGACTTGCTGAGTAGTAGGATGCTATTAACCATGGAGTGGTCCTACCCAAGCAATGTAAAATCTATGAAGCTCAGTTTTGCTTGGGAGGATTGTTGTGCCTCCAATTTATCTGCTGTGGTAACTGGGTGGTGCTGATGCTGAGGAACAGTGGTGTGCACTGATGTACAAGTGTCAGCATCTCAAGGCAAGTTCCTGGTGACAGTTGCACCATGAACATAGTAATCCATGTTGAAAAGGTCTTGATCACTCCACACTTAGAGCAGACAACACGGCAGTTGTTGCTCAGCCATACCTCAGCATGGTTTGCTTTTTGTAGGAATGTATGTTCCCAGCAGACACCAAATGCTTCTTCTGCCTGATAAATGTCAAGTCTTTAAAGCAATCTTGCCTGCTTCTCTCTAGAGGTCGACAAATAACCTCCTTTCATTGGCCAGAGGATGGTGCCCAGGCTCTGCATCCATGTTTGTTCACCCCTGCCAAAGGCCAGTACTGCAGGCACAGTACAAGCTCCTCTTACTAGCTTTGCACAGGGTGCAGGTTCCCTGGACTTTTTCTGGTGGACAGAAAATTGCTTTTAATAGCAAATGAGAGGTAAACAAAATCACAGAATATAGAATGGACAGAGTTGGAAGGAACCTTAAAGATCATCTAGTTCCAACCTCCCTGTGTAGGCAGGGACACCTTCACTAGATCAGGTCACTCAGGGCAGCATCCAACCTGGCCTTCAACACTGCCAGGGATGGGGCAGCCACAACTTCCTTAGGGCAACCTTTTCCAGCATCTCACCACCCACACAGAAAAGAATTTGTTCTTAATGTCCAATGTAAATCTCCCCTCTTCAAGTCTGTAACCCTTTCCCCTTGCTCTCTAGCTACACACTCATGTAAAAAGCCCTACCCTGGCTTTCTTGTAGCCCTCTTCAGATATTGGAAAGCTGCTAGAAGGTCATCTGGGAGCCTCCTCTTCTCCACACTGAACAACCCCAACTGGCTCAACCTCATAGGGGAGATGCTCCAGTGTTCTGATCATTGTAGTTGCTCTTCTGTGGACCTGTTCCAGGAGCTCTGTGCCATTCTGATGTTGAGGTCTCCAGAACTGGACACAGGACTCCAGGTGGAGTGTCACAAGTGCAGAGTAGAGGGGGAGAATCACCTCTCTCAACCAAATGTCTCTACTTTTGATGCAGCCCAGGACACAGCTTTCTGGGCTGCACACTGACAGCTCATGTAAGGTAAATCTTTCACTCTGTTGTATCCCACCCCATGTATCATACAGCCGGGCTAGGTCCTTTGACCTTTGTGTTGATAATGTCATCAAGGTATTTTAGGCTGATCCTACATACCATGCGACGGCAGATGCAAAGGCTGTGTATGTCACTGCGGTGCTCCATTTCAACCCATGCAAAAATACTTTACAAAGCTCAATGGCAGAATGTCTGTCATTTTTTCCCATGACACTTCTCATTTCTTGTCCCTGATGTAATAGCTTGTGATACGCAGACCCCAACATCTAAGGCCAGGTCTAGACCATGTGGCAGAGCCTCAGCATTTGCATAAAAACTGAAAATGGAAGGAGGAGAGAGGCAAAATCTGTAATTTCTTGTGATCGTTCTGAAAACACAGAACTCCTCACCCTCACTATTTTGAGCTCATTCTATCAGTTGACACTAGTGCTGAGAGACCTGCAGCACAAGAGCACTACTGGATTAGTTTGGCCGTGGTGAACATCCTTCCAGATAAAGACGGGGAGGAGCAGGGATGTGACTGTGAGAGAGAGCATGTTCTCTTCATCATAACCACACCAGTCTGCAGAAGATTGCCTTTGCCAAAGTGATGCAGCAGGTTAGCTGAAGTATGGAGAGAGGGCTGAGATTGAATAGATGTCAGAAGAATATACTGAATAGCAAACTAAACAAACTGGAAATACAGGTTTAGCTGGAAGCACAGCAAGCAAAACTTGCTACTCTTGTCTCATACACCACGAGTGATATTTTCTGCAAAGCCCAAAAGATTCTGGTAGCCTACATCTGATTCCCAAAAGTCTATCCTAATGCATTAAGAAAATTAATTTGAGTTAATAAAGAAATTTTAAGTGCATTGGGGTGTATCCATATAGTGAAAGGCTATCAGGCTAGCCCATACTATTGTCTGTAGTAGCTTTTGCATGTCCTTGGCCTGCTGCAATTAACTAGAACCATCATGACATGTAACATCATTTTTTGAGGTTGATGTTTGTTGTTTGTTTTAAATTCTGGCAAGAATTCTTTTGTTTGTTTGTTTTCTTGCACCTTAGTTATATGTTAAACAAATGCTGTTGATGATGTGTGGTCTCATGACTTCATAGAATCATAGAATGTTCATGGCTGGAAAGAACCTCTAGGATCATCAAGTCCAGCCCTCATCCCAACATCTCCCTAACCCCTAGACCATGGCCTCAAGTGCTCTAGGTACTCATATTTTAAACACCTCCAGGGACGGTGACTCCACCACCTCACTGAGCAGCCTGTTCCAGTGCCCAGCTACTCTCTCAGGAAAGAACTTCTTCCTAAGATCCAATCTAAACTTCCCCTGATGCAACTTGAGGCCACTTCCCCATATCCTATCATTAGTAATTTGGGAGAAGAGATCAGCCTCGCTACAACCTCTGTTTAGGTAGCTGTAGAGAGCAATGAGGTTTCCTCTTAGCCTCCTCTTCTCTAGATGAAATAACCCCAGTGCCCTCAGCTGCTCTTCACAGGGTCTGTTCTCCAGCCTCATTGCCCTTCTCTGGCCATGCTCCAGCATCTCAATGTTCTTATACTGTGGCACTTAAAACTAGACTCAGTACTCAACGTGCAGTCTCATGAGTGCAGAGTACAGGGGCACCATCACCTCCCGGCTCCTGCTGCTTATACTGTTCCTGATGCAGGTCAGAATGCTGTTGGACACCTGGGCACCCTGCTGGCTACTGTTCAGCTGGTTGTCAACCAACACCCCCAGGTCCTTTTCCACCAGGTAGCTCCCCAGCCACTCTTCCCCCAGCCTGTAGCTGCTGGGGGTTGTTATGACTGAAGTGCATGATTTGGCACTTGGCTTTGTTAAACCTCATCCTGTTGGCATCAGCCCATCCCTCCTTCATGTATACGCTCAGGCATACGCTCACAGCTCCTTATTCCTAAACAAAACTGGAATCCTGCGTAACATCTGCCTTCTCATCTATGCACTGTAAGAACTGAAGAACAGTTATTTAGCTGTGGCAGATTCATAGCAGGGAACTGCATGGAGCATCCCAGTTTGGGAAGACAGAAGAGCGGTCAAGTTCCATGAGTTTGTTATTTAATTCATAAAAGATAATTTCTAATAATCCCTTGACCTCTAATTTCAAATGCATTTAATCACAATGTTTTGATTTATAATTTCAAAGAGAAGAACATCTGAAAGTACTAGTGGACCAAAAGCTGGACATGAGCAACCAAAGTGCAGTTGCAGCCCACAAGGCCAATTGCATCCTGGGCTGCACCAAAAAGAAGTGTGTCCAGCAGAGCTGAGTGAGGGGATGTGAGACCTCACATGGAGTCCTATGTCCAGCTCTGGAGCCCCCAGCATGACAGGGATGTGGACCTCTTGGAGCGGGTCCAGAGGACACCATGAAAATTGTCTGATGGCTGGAGCACCTCTCTTACAAAGACAGGCTGAGGGAGTTGGGGTTGTTTGCCCTGAGAAAAACAAGGCTCTGAGGGGACCTCATAGCTGCCTTTCAGTACCTGAAGAAGGCTTCAGGAAAGCTGGGAAGGGCAGGGGGTGAGAGGAGAAGGGATAATGGTTTTAACCTGAAAAAGGAGAGATTTAGGTTGTAGGTTAGGAAGAAGTTCTTTAGTTTGAGGGTAGTGAGACACTGGAACAGGCTGCCCAGAAAAGTTGTGGAAGCTCCATCCCCGGGACCATTCAAGACTGGGTTGGATGTGGCTCTGAGAAACCTGTTCCAGTGGGAGGTGTCCCTGCCCATGCAGGGGGATTGGAACTTTAAGGTTCTTTAAGGTTCCTTCACACTCTAAGCTTTCTATGATTGTATGATCTGCAGTTTGTAGATCTAGACCTGCTTGGGAAGGAGCTAAGTCTGTGAGACAGTTTGACTTCACTGAAGTTTCATTAGCTCATGGGACAGAGTCCAGATAAATGATTATCCCACACAGTGATTATCACAGCATTTGCACAGGAATGTTTTCTCTCTTAATCAACACTGAGAGAATTGTTTTGTTTTGTGAAAGAAGTTACTATAAATAAAAAGGTCTTGATTCATCACTGTGTTGCTACAGTTATGCCATGATCATTCCAGTGTCAAGGTCCCAGGTTCTTCATGATTCTCTTGCAACCATAAGAAGTTAATTTGGATATTTGGTTTTATGTCTTTGGCAACTCACTGGGTCTTAACAAATCCCACACTGATATTTGAAAAGAATAATATTTTAAAAATTGATAGTTCCCTGTCCAAAGTATTTGGGAGAGAACAGATGTCTTGGAGGAAGGGAAGCACTCGCTAGCAAATTAATACTGGAGTGTTGGAGCATTTGCAGGGAAGATTAGGAGAGTTTTGAATAGGGTGTTATTTTTATAGTTGTCTACTGATGCAATACCGTAGGGAACCAGCAACAGACTAGTCCCAGGAAATTCCAGAATTAAGATGCTGTAGTAGAGATCCTATGGTTGATGGAGCATGTTACAGCCTTCTGATGGATTTCTATGTTGCTCTTTTCCTAGTGTCAGCCAAACCAAGACCTCACAGTGACGAGTACACAAAGAAGATTCCACCTCCTAAGCCGAAACGAAACCCAAACACTCAGCTAAGCACATCTTTTGATGAAACATATATCAAAAAGCATGGCCCTATGAAGACCATGCTCACCCGGGATGCCTCTTTGTCGCAGGTCAGCAGTCCTGCCCCAGACACAGAGGAAGAAGAGCCAGTCTATATTGAAATGGTTGGGAATATTCTCAGAGACTTCAAAAAAGATGAGGATGACCAAAGCGAAGCAGTCTATGAGGAGATGAAATACCCTATATTTGATGATGTAGGCCAAGATTCAAAATGCCAATGTGAATATGACCATCACACTTGTTCTTCTCAATGCGCTACTCCCACAGTGCCTGACCTAGATTTCACCAAGTCTTCAGTGCCATCTACTCCCAAGGGCTTGCTTTGTGATATACCCCCACCATTTCCAAACCTGCTTTCTCACAGACCTCCGCTGCTGGTGTTCCCACCAGCACCAGTGCAGTGTTCCCCAAATTCTGATGAGTCTCCGCTAACTCCTCTGGAGGTCACAAAGCTTCCTGTCTTAGAAAATGTATCTTACATCAAACAACAAGCTGGAGCTTCTCCATCTTCACTGCCATCTCATACAACAGGCCATCAAAAACTGGAAAAAGACCAGTCAGTATCTCATGGGACTAGCACCCCTGGGCACAGCTCCTCACCTCCTCATCCTTCTACCTTGTACAGAACACAGTCTCCACATGGTTATCCTAAGAGTCACTCTGCTTCGCCTTCTCCCGTCAGTATGGGTAGGTCTCTTACCCCCTTAAGCCTCAAAAGACCTCCACCTTATGACTCTGTACATTCAGGAAGTCTCTCAAGAAGCTCTCCATCAGTGCCTCATTCTACAGCCAGGAACACATTGCAAGAAGGAGGAAAGATGGTAAATGCCTCGGTCAGTACCTACGGGTCATCCTCTCAGAGTGGTTCCCGTTCTCGGACACCCACCAGTCCCCTGGAGGAACTAACTAGCCTCTTTACCTCAGGACGAAGTCTCTTGAGGAAGTCCTCCAGTGGCAGAAGATCTAAGGAACCTGCAGAAAGTAAGTTCTTGTCATTTTCTCTTGTTCTTACTTGTGTTATCCTATCTTTCATTACATTTTACTAAATCAAGTGCTTGTGAAAATCAAAAACACCTCTCAAGTGTGAATTCCTTTTGTAAATGTAACAGGTAGAAAAGTGACTGCTGTTAAAATTGCTTTCTATTGTTATGTTCCTAAGAGGTTTAAGGACACGTACTGCACTATAGAGCTATAATTCATAGCTTGGTCTTCCAAAAGGAGTCAGCTTTCATTACATTTTCTACAGTTGTGGAGGTTCTGTGTGAGCAGGGATCTTCCCACCATGTCACATCCTTCATTTCTTGATGGATCCCAATACACCGGAACTGTCCAAGCAGGTTGCGGCAAATTAACCAAACAGTGGTTGAGGTTTGGCAAAGATCCACTGATGGCCCTTAACTCAGCCAGTGATCAAAGTGTGTGTGAAGGCAACCAGTGGTATCTCCTCTGGTACCTCTCCTTCCACACTGTGCTGCAGCATCCCCTTAACTATGCTGGCATGACTGGTGGGGGGGCCATACCACAAACCACTCTGAAAACCAGCATGTCATATCACCCCCACACAGGGAAAAGCTCAGGAGGATGTTGTGATGGAAAACTTTAAACCAATATTGACTGTCCATATACTGTGTCATAAGATTGTTGTCTTGGGTTTACACAATGGATATACTGCCTGTTTCTGAGCTAGGGGAATGAAGAGACTCCTCAGAAAATCAGCAGGAGTCACTGGAGTGAGGTAAAACCCAACCTGGCACCACTGTTTCTGTCATAAAAACTTTCTGTGGCCTGTTTTAGGAAAGCCTTAGCTCCATGATTCAGTAGCGTTTCACCAAGCGATTACTGTGATAAAAATACAATAATACCAGATTTGTGTGCTGGAGGAAAGCAGGTTTGTACCAAAAGGCAAGATGATTCCTGTAATTTGGAACAGTTACAAGGGATGTGATGTGACATTTATAAATAATTGCAGTGAAGTGCTTGGGAGGCTTTGGGAAAGCTCAGACAATATTGAACATTATTAAACACACTTCTTGTTCATAAGTGAGCAGAAATCCCCTGTAAATGCCCCCTCCCCACCTTCCTCCATCCTACGTCAGGTCTACCTGGTGAGCTCCTAAATGGGATGGTCTTGTGTTCACTGTTATGGGCAGAAGCACCAGGTGTGGAACCTATAGAAATTTCTGCAACTCACATAGCAGGTGCTGGGGGATGCCAGCAAGTCTGTACTGCTCTCTCATACCAAACTCCAGGAAGATATTCCCTAGATCCCACTTGACTGGAACTGAGTACAGAACAGCACTGGTAAATTAAAAGGAATCCTGCCTTGCAGATCTGTGCACAGGAGCACTCTATATGCTCCTCAGGAAGCAAAAATACAGTCCTTATTGGCCCTGGCCAGTAAGACAAGAGAGATGGAATAGAATCTGTATTCCTTTGCTTCAGGACAACACAGTCACGTTATAAATGGGAGCTGGTGGCGAAAAGACTCTGGAGTGCAGCTGTATTGGATAAATGAACAGACTGCCCGTCTAATCCGATTGTAATTTGTCTGGTATTTACAGCACGACTTAATCCTGGGGGATGACGGCACTGAGCAGAACCAGGTTTGTGTGCAGCTATGGCAGAGGTAGGAGACACTACACACACATGCCTAGCGTTGCACACCTGGCAAGTCGACATCAAAATGATCCACCACAGCGAACCTAAACTGAGGGATTTGAATGTAGACTCTGTTGCATTGATGTATTGTGATTTTGCATAGTGAGAGATGGTGTAGACTGGACTAGTTGTATGACCCATTAAAGAAATCTCACTCCAGAGAGCCACACTGGAAGCCTTATGCAGTTCTAGATTATGGGGGTTTTTTAAGCTAGGGGAGAGCAAATGTGTAATATAGGACTAATGGGGGCTGCTCTAGTTTAATAGTTGCCACTTCAATGTAATTAGCTCTCAATATACAGAAAGATTTCTGTAATCTAGAGGACAATAAACACTAGGGAAAAAAATAGGAGTTATATTAGTCCTATGAAAACACAGTAGGAAACGAAGAATATTTGCTTCTGAAATACCAAATTATTCTGAGCACATATCGAGCAACATTCTCTTTGGATCCTCCAAGTGGCATCCCTCTGTGACTCCTCTGCAGCTCTCACTGCCATATGCTGGTGCACAAAAAACCAGAACAGCAGAATACTCTGTATGTTTCATATTCGGCTGAGTGCACTTGGAAAATACCGCAGCAGTTACCAGGGAAATTTCCTCTTGTCTTTATTGTTATTGCTGCAACTAACTTTGTGGAGATTTGGCATCTGAGTCCAACTTCAGAACATACTCTCTAGATTTTAATTGGTGGTGGTTTCAAGTGTGTTTCTTTCTGCGAAGGGGGACTGCACAGATCTCATTTGCAGTCAGCAGCTGGAATGTGCCACCAAAGCTGTCATCGCCACCCTTCTGTGTTATCATCTTCACTCTACTGCCATTTTGTCTACCCCCCTCCATTTTATTGCTGTGGAGTTCACTTGTGTTAGTGGGAAATCAGGATATATCAGTGATGCTGGGTCATCACCTTAGGGCCACATTTTGTGAGATGAGCTCCCATGGAAGCCTCAGATGGTGCTGAACACTCTCAGCACCCACTGGCTGCAGCTGCCACATGCCTAACAGGGGTTTCCAAGCATCTCACTAACATTCTCCTAAAAATCCTCCCGTGGGCTATTCTCATCTCAAATCTGTGTTATAGCTCCATTGCAAAGGTGAGGAGGAAAGAACAAAGAAGAGTAAGTTATAAGGCCAACTCAGAAATGGGAAAAAAAAAAAAGAAGGGTGGAAGATGATCACAAAGAAAGGCAGAAAGACGGAGACAACCCCTACGGAAAACTGAAGAAAGATGTGGAGCGTGAAGAATGTGGAAGAGAGGCAAAGCTGGATGATTAATCATCACTGACTGTCCAAAGGGGGTGAGGGGGAGGAACGTGGCAGTGTGCCCTAACAGTTGGCAGACCCCTATGAGATACAGTGGCAGTGCTCAGAGGTCAGAAGGAAATTCTTCCAGCTTCTAGTTGCAAACTGGGAGGAAATTTGTGAACGTGCTACTTTGAAAATTGAATTAAAGTGATTGGAAATTGAGATAATTATTAACATTTCCTCTTCCTGGCTGGTACCCACCACATTAGGAATTAAAACACTGCTGTCAGAGAGGACTGGGAGGGGATGCAAAGTGGCTCAACTTGGCAAAAGGAGCTCATGCTGATTTCAGAGTCGGGAACTGCTCTGTGGTGAGAAATCCTGGTGTTAGAGGGGGAAATTTTACCTTTTTTTTGTAGGATTCCAGTTTATGTATCTTAATAGGGTGAGGCTGAAAACCACTGGCTTGAGGAGGATGGATTTGATATGCCCTTGAGCTGTGCATGCCCTTATAGCTACTCCACTGTGCGCCAGTAGCTCACCTACTGTAGTACTGGAGACTGAAATTTGAAAGCCTGTCTTTTCTACCCTTATAAATATATTAAATATTTAAAATGTTTTCTATAGTTTTATTTGAAGGGATGTCAGGGTAGTTCTCCAGCCCTTTTCTGCATGGCAGCAGCTGATTTCCTGACATAGGAATTGCTGTGGTCGGTCTGAGGAGGCAGCCAGAGCTTCACAGAAGTAACATTGCACAAGTGCTGCCACTGCTGAGCCCCAAGGTCAGAGGTGTCTTGGCTTCTCTGCCATAGGTGAGGTGGCTGCTTCACTGGAATTTAGCTCTTCTACTCTGATGAGCCATGAGATGTATGAGATCAGACAAGGTGATCACAGCAGTCATGTCTCATTTGACAGCCCTGAAAGCAGATCTGAAAGCAAAAACTTAAAGGAGGAAACAGGAGGAAGTACTGGAGGAAAAAGAATAGAGGAAAATGAAAGAACAGCTTTAGAGAGGACCTCTCTCATTCTCCAATGGAACGGTACAGTCTTACCACAGGTAACTGCATTGAGCTGAAGATAGAAGAACCACAGTTTCAGGGGTTGGAAGGGGCCTCAAAAGATCATCTCATCCCATCCCCTACCAAAGCAGGATCCCCTAGATCAGGTCACACAGGGCTGTGTCCAGGTGAGTTTTGAATGTCTCCAGAGTAGGAGACTCCACAGCCTCCCTGGGCAGCCTGTGCCAGGGCTCTGTCACCTTCATGGGGAAAAAGTTTTCCTTATGTTTATGTGGAACTTCCTCTGCTCCAGCTTACACACACTGCCTCTTGACCTGTCACTGGATACCCCTGAGCAGAGCTCATCCTCCTGACACCCACCCTTTCCGTGTTTATCAACATTGATGAGGTCACTCCTCAGTCTTCTCTCAGCTGAAGAGACCCAGCTCTCTCAGCCTTTCCTCATCAGGGAGATGCTCCACTCTCTTCATCATCCTTGCGGCTCTGTGCTGAGCTCTTTTCAGCAGTTCCCTGTCCTTCTTGAACTGAGTGGCCCAGAACTGAACACAATACTCCAGATGTGGCCTCACCAGGGCAGAGTAGATGGGGAGGAGAATCTCTCTCAATCTACTAACCCTTTGTAATTCACCCCAGATTGCCATTGGCCTTCTTGGCCACAAGGGCACATTGCTGGCTCCTGGTCATACTGCTGTCCACCAGGACCTCCAGGTCCCTTTTCCCTAGACTGCTCTCCAGCAGGTCAGTCCCCAACATGTACTGGTACAAGGCTTTGTCCTGTTTTTGAAATAGAAGCAACTGAAGGAGCTGCAGTGTCAGAAGTGCTCTAGTCACTTCATTCAGAAGCTCAGGTGTTCATGTGTGAGTGCATGTCCAGGACACAGACACCATGACCTGCTGGTTATGCTCTGCTCTGCTGGTGTTGCTCAGGTCTCTCAAGCTCTGGGTCATGCCTGCTGGGCTGAGCATGTAGTACTGTGAGACTGAACAGATGTAGTGCCCAGGTGTGGTCAGTGTTCTTCAGGGACAACACTATTATGAAAAAACACAACTAATTTTGCAGCTGAGTGCTGCTTCAGCCATACCTGTTATTGTCTTTCACTCGTAATCCTCAGGTGCCCTGGCAAAAAGAGGCAGGTACTGCGCTAAGTGTTTTGATCCAGACCAGCCAGCCTGGCCAGCTGGAGCCTCTTGCTGAAGCCATCATGTTTTCCCCAATCAACAATCACAGGAAATGATCAGAAAGAAAAGCCTTAACATGGCATTCAGCTAAGCAGCAAAAGGCTGGAAACCAGCGTTTCACCCAGATATATTCCAAATGGGAAGGACTGAGCTGAGAATCAGAGTTACCAAGAACCGTGTGAGGATGCACATCCCCAGCTGTGAATCCTCTGCCAAAGTTGTGCCCCGGGCACCCTGTTCTGCACTGTGTGGCAGTGATTCACTTCTCTTCCAGCACCAAGGATAAAGCCCAGCTGAGATCTAGTGCCAGCAGGATAAGTTAGTCAGAATCAAGCTGGCTATTTTAAAGGCATTTAGTAGTTCAGAGCACTGAGGGTGGGACAAAGGAATGTCTGTTCCATTCAGTTATTAAACCAGAAGACAGACATTTTGAGCAGCCACACAATGGATTTGCTAAGTGGCACTATGGCATTGCCTCCTCTTCTAACTCAACCATTTAGGCTCATCAGAAAATCAGCTCTTCCTGGGATGGTGACAGTAGGCAGAAGCATCAGAGAAGACATTATTTCATAAATAATTTCTCAGGTTTTTCTGGAAACAGCTGCTATTTCAGATTATGTACAAGGATAGCTTTTAATTCCTTCTGTTTGTATTCCTGGACTGCTTGGCAGAATCTCTGATTTGCAGTTTAACCAGCACTTATTTTTATCAATAAGAAGTAAATTGTAGAAGGTGAAGAATTAAAATGAACAGAGATAAATCTATTCTCACTTTGTTAGATTTCAAGTGAAAGACAGTTTAAGGACTGAAAAAGACATTTTCTCTTCAGGCTTAATATACAGGAAAGCGTGAGACGTCAGAAAGTTGGGAGAGCTACTCCAGTTTACACCATCTGTGACCCTGCCTTCAAGAAAATGAATGTGTCCTTGGTGACTGACACAGCTTGTGCTAAGAATGGTATAGTCATACAGCAGAGTGGTGGATTGGAGGGTTTATTATTGTCTTATTCCCAACATGACCCTGCGATTTACGACTGTTTTATGGGTGCTTGGTAGTAATGGTAAGGGATGCTTCATCTGGTGATGTTTGCCATAAGCATGTGTTACCTTCTGGGGAACTGCTGAGAGATTCTTAAAGCTTCTCCCTGGGTGTTTTAGAGAAGATGCTATCAGTGTAGGGTATCAGGGTTGTCCCTAAAGGAAGAAAAAAAGAGGATAGGGATGAAACTACTTGATTTAAAAAGATGGTGTGGTGTGGATCAGAGATATGTTCATATGCTGCAGAGCTGTTAGGGGACTGTCTGGTTATCCCTAACCTTGTGTCAGTTGGAGATAATTTATTAGAAAATAACATGGAGCCTCTTGCTGGAGGAAATGTCCGGCGCCAGCTCTGGTTTGTAGGGTTTGTATAGTGTATCTCACTAAAATCATACAGCAGTTGGCAGGTTTAAGCAGGAATTGCACTTCAAGTGGGACAGTGATACCCGTACACATTGGTTTTACAAATGGAAGAAGCACACAAGAGAATAGAAGAAAGCATTGTCTGGGCACTGCAGAATGCCTTCTGGTGGGTCAGCTTGGCTGGCTGGTGGGAGCAAGGGCTATTTTTGGGACCTGACATTGGCTTTGGCAGTACAGGGCTCCTGTTTCAAGGCAGTTTCTTGATCTTTCAGAACTTGACTTTACAACCATCCATCAGACTCTGAATTGCGTTTTTCTATGGTAAGCATCATGTTTGCATTCGGACGCAAGCGAGTTTTTGCTTGTTAAATCCTAAAACTAGAGGACATTAGCGGAAAGATCTGCACATGTTGTGTTGGTTTTTAAGAACCACCATGTTCCTGAAGCACTTTGAGAAGCTCCCCAACCAGTGAATAGAGACAGCGCTGCAGGCTCTTTGCTTAAACCAAACCACAGGGAAGGAGATCATACAGTTTTCTTTAGGAAAAATAACCAGAGTCCCCCCCCTGCTACATCCCCACCACAGGGCCAAGCATTGTGAGCTTTAAGAAAGAGAAATACTGAGCAGGTTTCAAAGACAGCAGAGCATAAATTTCCAAAAAATTTATTATGAGAGAAAAAACAGTTTTGCAAACTAGGATAGAGTATCTACAGCACAGACAGAGGAGCTGCTCAGGATCCTTGTTGAATTAAAGCCTTTTGCAAGCTAGCTTGTAATCATAAATCTGGTTTCCTGATCTCTTGAGCTGCTGTCATTGCATCATTACAGGAGGAGAGCTCTAAATAAGTGCCTTTTCCTACAGCTCTAGCTGGAGGCGGTGATTTTCAGAGGAGGTGGTGGGAACTTTGGGGGGAATAAAGGAAGGAACAAGGTTTCCTCCCTCAGTCCCAAAACCCTGCAGCACTTGTGACCAGTAATTCTCCTCTTGGTGTTTCACAAAATGCCTTCTGTGTAACAAAGACAGACCATTGCTTGGACTAATGGATTTATAGACCTATCCTTCTTCTGACATGTCTGATCTGATTCCTGACAGAGCGAGCTCAATTCTTAAACCACATCATTAAAGGCCAAATCAAAAGTCCTTGAGATATAACACAACATACAATTCAGAGTAACCCATCATAAATTATGGCAGGAGGAGTCCTCTCCTTGTCTTAGGCTGCTGTTCCTTGCAAAACCACTCTGCAGACTGAGGCACTTCAACATCCAGAAGGAACCAGTGAATAATATGAAGATTAAGAAAAAACAGTGGCCAACCACATGATGCATCACCCATTTTTATCAGAGTCTTACCTAATCTACCCCCAATACCTTAATAAGAATTTTTCAACTCTCGCTGAGGAAAGGTGGCTGGGCATCTCCTTAAGTTTCCTCTGAATGTTCCAGAAGTCCATCAGAAATTGAAGAGTTTGCAGTAGCTTTGTTTGGGTTATACACTTAACATCGATTCCAATATTGAACCACGTATCCATGGGGGTGTACAAACACACTTGGTAGAGGTAAGGTGAGAGGAACAGAAACACCAAGGAAACACTTGTCAGGATAATAATGCGTATTAAAAGATTAGGTTCATTTACATTCGCTTTGATGTGAAGGCGAAGGTTACTTTTACTCCTCTGAACAGAATTACCCATCCCTAATAATTATTTTATTGTTAAAACTGTAACATGCAATTAGCACTTTATCTGGCGTTTAAGAATGAGTAAGGAGAACTGCTGTTCTTGTAACTACACTTCTGAAAGAGAAGCTGCGTGTTTTGTTCTGCTGGAGATAGAAATTACTTGATTTTTGCTTGTGACTCAAGTTCCTAACTTGACAAAGTACCTTCTTCCAGGAAACCTATAGCTATTCTACTGCTCAGGCAATGTTTGAATCATTTATATTTAATTTCTATGTGTTGTCAAGGATTAAGAGTACGCCTGTTCCCAGTTCTCATATCTCTCTATGCTTCTGAGTAACAATGGTTTCCCATTCACCATCAAGCATGGATGAAGCCATACGCTTGAGAAGAAACTGAACAAGTCAAACAATGGAACAACCCTGCATTCAGACTGCTTTTACAGTTCAAGAGCTGCATTTCATCAGAAAACTTGACCAAAAAAATATTGGCACATTTAGCGTCATTAGCACTTCTGTGACAGACTGATATTTTTGAAGTGAAGCTTTGAAACTTAAGGTCATGAACTTTCCACAGAAACATATTTCCGGAAGTGTCTGTATGTTTTAGCTCTAGTGGCTCACCCTTGCCTTCTGATTAAGTAAGTAAATCAATACTAGGCTTCATCTTTGTTGGGCATGGTGGGGTCGGCTTGACCATTGGACTTGATGATATTGGAGGTCTCTTCCAACTTTAATGACATAATCCCAGAATTATTTAGTCTGGAAAATCCATCTGAACTCATCCAGCGCAGCCCATGACCTAACATTACCACATCAGCAAGACCAGGGAGCCACAGACAGGCTTTCCTTCAATACCTCCAGGGATGGTGACTCCACCACTGCCCTGGGCAGTCCATTCTAGTGTCTGATCACCCTTTCTGTGAGGAAAGGCTGCCTAACATTCAGTCTAACCCTCCTCTGGCAACTTCAGGCCCTGCCCTCTCATCCTGGCACTAGTTGCCTGGGAGAAGAGCTTGAACCCCAGCTGACTACAACCTCCTTTCAGGGAGTTGTAGAGAAGGAGAAGGTCCCCTCAGAGTCTCTTCTCCAGGTTAAACACCCCCAGCTCCCTCAGCCTCTCTTCATCAAGCTTTCCCTCCTGTGTTCTCCCCAGCCTTGTTGCTCCTCTGGACCCACTCCAGTCCCTCAATCTCTTTCTTGAAATGCGGAGCCCAGAACTGCCCCCAGTACTCAAAGTGAGGCCTCACCAATGCCCAGCCTAGAGGGAGAATTATGCCCCTAGTCCTGCTGGCCACACTGTTGCTGAGCCAAGCCAGGATGCCATTATCCTTTTGTGCCACCTGGGCATCCTGGCTTGGCTTCTGTTTAGCTGGTTGTCAACCAGTACTGCCAGGTCCCTCTCTGCCAGACTGCTCTTCAGCCACTCTTCCCCCAGTTTATGATTCTATGATCTTCTCCTCAGATTCCATGCAGGTGACAGCTAGGCAGTCGTCTTGTCACCAGCTTCCACTGTTCAGTTGTGCGTTTCATCTGAGTGTTTTCTTTGATCACTGTTGACCATAGGTGGTAGATGGCAGTAGGTGCTTGAGTTGCACATACATGTCACTAAGTAGCCCCAGGCCAATGTCAGTTATACCAATGGAGAAAGGTGGGAGGAGAATAACATTCCACAAGACAGTCACACTCAGAGTTTTCAAACTGTTCATCTACCACCTTCTACTTAAATCCTGTTTGCTGCAGCAGTTGCAGACCAAGTATGCATCTGTGTGCATATATTGAGTCATTTGATGGAAAGGTCAGCCTGGATTATTAGCAGGAGGTCTGGGTGCACAGACTATGTAAGAGAAGTGTCTGCAACTCACCAGTACAGTGCTGATCCTCCAGATATAGCATTCCCAGTTCCAGTACCAGCTGTGTGCTGAGCTGTGCCAGGATGGGCTCCCCTCAAAGACTATCCTCAGTATTGGAAGGAGTCATTAGGAGATAATGGAGGCCCCGCAGGAAGTAGTTCATGTTGTATTGTCAGTGTTTCTATAACATATGCCAAATGCATTCCTCCTGCAGTTACCCCCCTGCCCTCCCTTTGCTGGTCTTCACTGGATTTCACCAAACGCAGCGTGGCACTTCTTGTAGAAGCACGTGCTGGGTGAACACTGGAAAGCATTTCAGCCACGTCTCCTTAAATGTTAGATGGTTTGTGAGACTCTTTCAGGCTTTCTATTAATTTTGCATGGAACTAGGTCAGAGCTGCTTTTAATTGAACAAGCTGGCTGCTGCAACTCTCACTTAACTGTAAAAAAGGAGTATTAAAAATTGATATGCAAAGCAAACTTCTGCTTAATTAGCAAACAGATGAAGTCAGGATAGACAAACCATCATAGTTAATAAAGAAGAGGAAATGGATTCACTGACAGTGTGGTATGCTCCTATATGAGGGAAAAATGGCTTAAGCACCAGGCATTATCCATGTTTCTTTCGTGTGGTATGAATAGTCTATCACTTTTCTTTGGGAGAGGATGGGATGAAATTTACAGCTGTGCAGATCACACAATCACACATCAAGAAACCCACTGCAAGGCAGCTTGATTATTCAAATTTAAAGGTAAAATAAAATCCTCGAGGTGCAGGAGGGGGAAAATGTAGGATCCCCTCAAGGGCTTGGAAGTAGTCCAAGGCAGGTGGGCACACGCTGTTGAGGTACTAGAGTGCTGTGGGGATTGTGCCTGGCTTGTCCCCTGCTCAGTACCCCGAGTTCTGCCCAGATTTAGGTTTTTATAACAAACATGTGTAAAGAAAATTAACATTGTGTGAATGATGAGTTTGCATGCATCAGCTCACAGCTGAGAGATGGCAGAGAGCAGCCCTCATTTTAAATTCCAAAAGACAGTTGGTTTTCTTTCTTCCCTCAAAACCCCAAGCAGTGATGAAGGTTCTGCTGTTTATCACTTCACATTGGGACCTAAAAGTAATTTGTGCTTAAGAGCAGAGTGGCAGCTGGGCCACAGAACACATGTTCACGTGACCAGTAGACTTTCAGGAAAGGTGTTTCCTTGGCATATTTTTCAGTCTGGTCTGGTTACAGCTCACTAACACAAGTCATTTCCCACTTTTTTCAGCATTTATGAGTTTTCCATCCCCCAGCTCACTGACAGCCTTGCCTAGCGTGCAGCTATTGGTGGACCTTTTACAGAGGGAAGATGGTACACGTCAGTTATTTGTCAAATTTGAACCACCATCTTACTCTTGAAATGGAAAAGCCTACGATTCAGGTGAAATAAATAAGCAAAATTCCCATCTTGGAGACACAAGCAATACCTGGAAGTGCTTGAAACGTTTGAATGCCTTTATGGCAGTCCAACCAACTGCATCCATAAATATTTAAAGCAGTAAATTATTTCTCAGAATTTACATTTTTATGTACTCTCTTGGATTGCGAATTATTGAACAATAAAAATGCTTTTCCATAATAATTTCAGCTGTTCAAAATCCAGCACTTGACTGTGAGAAGATTTGCCTGTGGCCATCATATGATTGAGTGAGCTCCCAGCACAACGCTGAGCTTCAGTATCTCCTAACTCCAAATTAAGGTTTTTAACAGCATGAGGTAACTTAGATCCCATCTGTCTCTGCACTTCTCAAGAAAAAATGAAAATAAAGATGTGCAGCAGCTCCCGTTACCTTTGAGTAGAACATAGATAGGACTGGTTGGAGTTCATGATTTCAGTGTGGGATCAATGTGGATAAAATGGCCATTTACATCCTGCTGCAGATTTTATAAAGTTTAAAATACACTGGTTTGATTTTCAGTTGATACTGAGGTCACCACCCCATAGGTACTCACAACCTGCAGCTACCCACATGGGCTACTTCCTGCCAATGGAGGAACAATGTGGAGATTTTAGGTGATGTTTGCCCTGCGGATCTGTGTTTGCAGCAGGGAATAATTGCCACTCTGAAAAGTTACGGGGACCATCAGCAGAAGGTCCCATGAAGGCTCTGTGACCATGGAAGGGAGCACTGTGTGTTTGTGGAGCTGTCATGGGCTCATTAGAACCCAAGTGCTCTGTCAGTTGAGCAAAAACTAGCACAGTGAGTTTTTGTATTGCATTTGAGCATCATTCAGTAATGAATGTTCAGTAAGGAAGATGAAATTATTCTAAAAGCCTTCCAAAATTTTTCAGCAAAAGAGAGGCATTGAATTGGCTTTTTTTTTCATCCCAAGTGAGCAGGAAAGTAATATTTACTGGAACACTGGCACCTTGTTTTCCTGACTGTGTAGCAATGCTAGCGATAGCCATCACCAAATAACAGTGACTTGGGCTCCGCGATGGCTTGCATGACGTTACAGTCTGATCCAATCTGCTTTTCATTTTTAGGATATATTACTTTTCAGATAAAACGAGAACTGAAAATCCCCAAGAGCGGATAGTGGAATGTAAATTTGCAAAGTCTAGACAGCCAGCTGAAAACTGATTTCCTACACCTTATAAAGAAGGAGGCCGTAAGCCAAATCTCTGTTTAGTCTGAACATCTCTGTGGTTTCCAGCTGGTTGCAGAGCACTGAAGTGCTTTGATTCAGCCGATAATAAAACTAAGAATGCACAAATAATTTTTGTCAGGAGACAAGTACAAACTCTTCTCTCTTGAGGGACCTGAAGTGGGTCGATCCTCAGCTCCACACTCCAGCAGAACATTTCACCAGAGTGAAGCGTTGGTGGTCAACTTGTGTCAGTGAGGGACAAGCGCACAAGTTTTTCGCTCCGGTGATCACCATGTTCCCAGCATCAGAAGGATAAACATAGTAAATTAAATGTGTTGAACGATGTGCTAAGTTGGTGGAGCAGTCGCAGGAACAAATTTTGGCATTTTCAAGACATCTTCCATTCCTTTTGGCTTTCTCTTTGCTTTGCTGGAAAGGAGGAGCTGTGACCCGGCATTGGTGGGAAGGACGATTGGGTGCGTTTCCAAGGAATCTTGAAATTTGATTCACATCTTTCCATTTCCCAGAGAAGTGGCATCTTAAAGCAGTCATTGTTATGGGGGCAGAGCAAAAATTCAGATGGGATTGTACATATCTGTTATGTGAGAAAGTACATCATTGGGTTTGATAGATCAACACTCTGAAAAAACCTAGAAGAGCGTTTTTGTTGGTAACTGCACAGTTCAAATCTAGTTCAAAGTTGGGCTCTGTAGTAGCACATCTGCTGACATGTTTGTGGGCAGCCCGTATCACAGACCCCACATGGCAGACATCCCTGAAAGGCAGATGTCGTGTTGTATTGGTACACTCAGGTTTTACAGCTGCTAGGCAGAGGTGAGGTCCATACCATACCATGTAGATATCAAATTCCGCATCTCCTGCTGACTGCTGTAGCAAGCGTGAACTGGGGGTAGGTTTGAGCCACGGGCAAATTAGAGAGGTTTGAGTGTAATTCTTTTTCTGGGACTGTATCAGCTAAGAGATGATCCCTGGAAGAAGTGGCTGCTGAGGAAGAGCTACTATTGCCTCTCCATAGTTCTGCACAGACAGGCCACCACCATTCTGCATAGATCCCCTGCACAGCTGTTGGCATCTCCTGCCTCCGAAGGGCTCCTGGTGTTGTCCCCGCACTCAGCTTTCACAAATCTTGCAAAGTTTTGAGATAGGGTTCAGGGGAAATTTGTCTGTCCCTACCAAACGGGAATTCCAAGACTGTAGATATGTACAGAATTGAAGGTACATCAGGAGGTGATTTATCAGAACTGAAAGCATCATGAAAGGATGTGCGACTTGGTCTAGATGATCCTGCTGTGGCAGGGGGATTGGACTAGATGATCTTCCGTGGTCCCTTCCAATCCCTAATGATTCTATGATTCTCTGTCTTTGGGCTTAAGTACGAGGTATAAAATTCCAATCTCAGAGGCATTTTTATATATTTGCTAGAAGGTGGCAAACAGTTCAGCAAGCCCTGAGCCTCTGACTCACACAGTAATTAGCGGTTACAGCTAAATGCTGTCTAATGTTTCTTCCCTACCTAGTTTTCCATGTGCATTTTTCGCAGCTACAGATGGGAAGGATCAGGAATGAATCGTTCCTCCATGCATTGCTCAACCTGCAAGAAAAGAAATGAGGCTCTCAGGGAAAGAACAGAAAATCACCAGCCACAAAGAGAGCAGACGACAGCGCTTCGCTTGAAAAATCTGGTTTTAATTCCTCCTCCTTATGTTGACTCGTGGTGCTGCAAGCAGAAAGTCATTTTCTGACTTTCTCCAAGGATTTTCCACCCAAGCAAAGTTTCATTCCCTAGGTTCTGGTGCTGGGGACACGGGAATGTTAATGATGGGCAGTTCTGTGGAGTGTGTACTGTTGCTGAGTCGTGCCCATATGTCGCTGGTGCAGCATTGCCTTAGGAGAGCTTCCTTAGAAAGGACCTGGAGCAGATCTGCTTCCCGATGATGCTACAGCTGAAGAGAATCTGAGTGTTGCCATAAGTTCTTAATAAATCATCATCTGGTAGCATCCCATTCTCAAAAAATGTTTTCTGTGCATCTAAAACATGTAACAGGGAAGTGAACTGTTACCCATCTGCTGCATTTCATGTTGTTTTAGCAACTAAAAGGGGTATTTCAACCTACATAAACTATTGGTTTTTGCTTAAAATCACAGTACAAATTGCCCTTAAAAGATTCATGACTGTTATATATGGAATATTGAGCAAAGGATTGTATGTGATGTGAGTAATTAGCAGACCCTCCATAATGAAATGTGCACTTGTGTGTTTTGTAGAACCCCTAGACGAGCTGAAGATCAGAAGTCACAGCACCGAACCACTACCAAAGCTGGAAAACAAAGAGCGGGGAGGCCATCATGGTTCCTGCCGGGAGCCTGGGAAAGCTCAGGAATGGGATGGAACGCCAGGCCCACCTGTGGTGTCCAGCAGGCTGGGGAGATCGTCTGTCAGCCCTACCATGCTGGCTGGAAGCAACAGCTCAGGTATGTCAAGTAGTAGAGCAGGGAAGATCTCATGAACATCCTCATGAGCTGAAGGGTCACTAGAGATAGAGTGATGCAGGTAAGTGCCCAGGTTAATGCCTGTATTAGATTGTCACCCGTGCTAATACATATAAAAGGGGGACAGGCTCTTCTCCCATGCAACAAGTGCCAAGATGAGACAGAAGGACCTGAAGCTTCCAGGGGAGGGTTAGACTGGATGTTAGGAAGCCCTTCCTCATAGAAAGGGTGATCAGATGCTGGAATGGACTGCCCAGAACCGTGGTTGAGTCCCCTGGCGGTGCTTAAGGACAGACTGGCTGTGGCCCTTAGTGCCCTGGTCTGACCGATGGGATGATGTTAGGTCATGGGCTGGATGAGCTCAGAGGGCTTTTCCAGCCTCTGTAATTCTGGTATTCTGTAAAAGGGTTGAGTTAAAAGTAACACATCAAATGAGACCAAAGCCGTGAACCAGCCTTTTCACTTCTGTGAGACAGCAGTGTGTAGCAGAACAGAAGAGAAATGAAAACTAAAGATTAAGTTCTTAGCAGAACATAGCACTTCTGTCCAACCTTCCTGCATCAGTTTTATTTTGAAGACCTGGTTGATCTCCAAAAGCAGACAAAACACATTGGCCTCGATCTTCATTTGGCATCAGCAAACTGTAATAGATGTTGAATCGCACCTTGATTTAGTTAACTGCGACTTTGTCTTACATGGCTGGGACTGTCAAAGAGAAATGATGGAAATATTTTACTGGCTGAGTTTTAACTCCTTTTCTCTGATTAAAATCTGGGGGCTGATTGTGATTTTTCTTTCCCCGCAGTTTTCATGACGTTTTATTTGATGAGTTGTTGCCTCTCATCTGCCATGAATATTTTTCTGCTGTGTCTCTCTAGCTGTTGCCTGAGCAACATGTTTTACCTTTCGTCTCCAGGGCACTGCATTTGAAACCCTCTACACAGTTCTCCATGAACTTGTATGTGAATTGCACCAGCTCATTCGTCATGACTAAATTAGAGTTGTGACAGGGTGCAAGAAGAGAGATTTAATACCTCAGCGAGGGTACCGATGCTTCAGGGAGTCAGAGAATTGCAGTAGTTCTGTGCTAGGAATTGAGAGCTTGGATTTACCACAGGACCAAGCCAAATCAAGGAAGTCCTCAGTATGATTGTTTTTGTTGCTGTCCCTCCCTTCCCACATCACAAATGAGACAAGAAACACTGATGGTTTTTTAGGGATGTGTCCCTGAAATCCCTGGTTTGCTGCCTCCTTCCTAGTTCACACTGGTCCAGGCATTTATCAGGGCAGCGCTGGAACGAATTAAGGGAATTATTAGCCTGTCAGGTGCACATGGGTATCACTGTCTCCAGTTCCTGATTGTTCTCTCATTTGTCACATAATTTGTCAGGGCTGCTCTCTGTGTCTCAGCATCCTGTCTCTCTTACGGACGTGGTTTGGGGGCACACTGGCGTTCAGGCAAGTCACTGCGATTGGAGTGAGCAGCCAGACGAGAGCTGTGAAGCAGAAGGCTGTGATCACTTCACTCCAGGAGCTCTGGAGAGTATTTTCTGGAATGCTGCTGCTTTCTTCCTAAGCGCAGCCACGGACTGTTGTGCATTGCCACCTGCCGCCAGAGCCACGCACTGCCCCGTGCTGAAACCCTGCCTGTCCCACCCTGCTGTTGTGCCCTGGTTTTGAACCACCACCAGTTCATCACTCAGCCAGCCCACTGGGATTCTAGCTGAAAACCGATGCCCACCCTTCACTGGAATTGCTGGCCGGCACTGTGGACCTGCGGAAGAAATTAATCATTAGGTTCAGGCTCTTTGGGAAGGGAGCAAAGCCAGTGAAACAAAGGGGCAAGATGCAGCCAAGTGCCACTTCATGCCACTAAAGCTTAGTTCAAATGATAGCCCTCTAATACACACAGGGTCTTGCTCTCCACCTGACCTGGGTTTGAGACCCGCTAAGCTTTTGACCTGTGGGTGTCTTGTACCACTGAGTTGCACAAGTTCACTGCTCACTCTGTGGAACCAGTTCAGTTCAACAGGCTGAACTTGTCAGCATCAAGTGCCTTCTGCCCATGAGGTCCTAAACATCGTGGGGTTTCAAGTCTCAGAACACTCTACAGTTTATTCCACCTTAAAGTGTCACAATTTCAAGTTACATTTGAGCTTACTCACGTCTCTTGAGGAGATGGCCATGGCCAAGCTAATATGATGAGTGTCGGTGTGAATCATGGCTCTGCTCTGCATGTTTTCTTTTTCTTCTTTTTTTCCTTCCTTTTCTTTGCATGTGATTGCTCTCAGCCTGTCACATTGCCGTGTTTAATTCAAAATGTGCTTCTTGGCAGCTGTAGCAAATAAGCAATATTTCTCTTTTCATGTGCAAAGACGAGCCTATGACAGGATAAGAAGCTTCTCCAATGTAAGTGACAGCCAGAGTGGTTTTTTTGAATTAAGATTAGGACTGGCAGAATGAAGCTTTCCTTGGATGAATAAAGGAAGTCTTCCCATTAAGACCCAAAAATAAAAATCACGCAGAGTTGTTACAGAATATAGAAAACCACAGGACATCAGTATAAAACTAATGGGGAAAATTTCCATAAAACCTTGCCCTGTTTCAGCTTGCCACCTTATTGAGGAAAATCCAATACCAGCCCCATGCCCTATGCAACCAGCTAAGCCTTTACAGCTTCAGTGACAATGGCAGCCCTTGTGCTTTTGCAAAAAGGGGTCCCTTGCATGACTGCTTATGTACCAGGTGGAGGGATGCATCATTTCAGGCTGTGCAGAAGATTGTCACTGAAGTTTCATTCCTTAAGTACAGTGACCAAAAGTTAGGGACAGTTTTGTGTGAGCCAGAGCTGAATACGTTATGCAGCTCCCCAGCTACCCTGCAGAGTCTGCTGGATTCAAACCTCCTGCTGCCCCTGATGGCAATAGGCATCTCCATTGGCTTCTCAAGAAACACTCTGGCATACACCAATGTGTTATTCAGTTTGGCAGTAGTCTGGTGGCCTGTGTCAGTATTTGAGTGGCTTATGGCCCTATCAGATGGCCCCAGACTGATGTAGAGAGGGTCTCATGTTTGGAGCAGGGGCTCTGGAACCCTCTTTGGACAGGTTTGATTTAGAATTAGAGGCTTCTAGACCCAGATGTGCTGAACAAAAGTTGTTCTTCCTTCAAGAATCTCAGCAGCAAATAGGAAAACCCGTGTCCCCCCCAAGACTGGAATCAATATCACCACAAAGGTCTGGCAGAACTGCTGAAATGGGCATTTAAACAATGGAAACCAAGAGGTAAAGATGTGACAAGTGGCTGGAGACTGGATTTAATTATGCAAGAAGCCCTCTTACTGCTTTTTTCTAAAAGCCCAAAGCAGAATGTATTCCTGGAAGCTCTCACTATTATTTTGAAGTGATCAAAATTCAGGTCCCCACAGCTGTGAGATACCCTGGTGCAGAATGTGGAGCTGGGCATCACTTCTCCAACAAATGGTTATGGGTGTTTCTTTTTCCCCCAGCACTGTGCAGTGTGAAGATGTTACTCAGAGCACTAATTACAGAGAGCATGTATTTGGTATAAAAATATTCCCCCTGAGACCAACGGAATGGCTATTAAAAAGAAAAAAACCTAACATTCCCTTTCGCTTCATTAAAATAATAAAAGCTTGAAGTCTCCAAGCCCTCTTTTGGTGAGGATCACCATGGAAATTGCAATAGTTTCCTTCATGCTGGAACACACATTACAGGGAGATAAAGGAGCTAATACTTTATCTGTGTGTGATAGGTTTTATTTCTTTGATGCTAGATGAAAGGAGCCTCTTTGGCAAGGAACTGGTAATCTCTTGTTGTTGCATGTATATCCAAATTGGAAATTCTGACACTTCTCTCTGCTTTCCCAAAGCAAAGAAAACAATTCAGAGGCAGACAGGGGCTGGGAGTGTTTTTACGTGCTCGGTGTCTGATTCTGCTTGTTGCAGCAAAAAAACAAGTCTTTATTTAGCAGAAGGGAGAAAAACAACCGAAAACACCCTCAATTCTTGTCCTCTCTGAAACCCTAGCAAAATTCCAGGAGGAATGGAGCGTGGATCCATTGTTCTGTCTGTACCACTGACAGGAACAGGCAGGAGTCTGGCACCCAGAAGGGCACAACTAGCATAAACCCAGATCTAATCAAAACCTCAGAATCACTGCCCACATTCAAAAATAATCAAAACAAGAAGTTGTGTCCAAACAGCAAGGTCGGGGGAACTCGGTCTGCTCTGGGTGGAGCCGCGGTGCTTTGTGCTGTGTTTACAGACTGACGAGGAGTGAGGGAATGGAGTAATGCAGTCGTCGAGCAGCATCAATATTTCTGCTGCTCAGCCAGCTGGATGTTAACCAACCTATTAATATTTAGTTGATGAATACTCACCCACACAGAGGCTGTCATTGGTCTAAGTGCTTCAGCTTAAGTGGAGAGCTCTTCTCCATACCCTGGTGAATGTTGAAAGAGACAAGGAAAAATAAGCACTTAAGGTGGCAATGAAAGAGCATCAGGGAGACAGGCAGAACACACTTCAGCGTGCTGCTGGTGGGTGCTGGAATGCGCCAACTGTCGTCACGCTTCCAAGATACACCAAGTGACCTTACGGACATGATGGACATCTTCCTTTGGAACACTGGCCCAAGCAGTGGCTGGTGATGACATTAGAGATACTTGAAATGGATATTTGGGTATAAACGAGACACAGAGCAGCAGTGTAAATCCAAGGAGGGTCCACTGTGGAATGCCTCCATGTACAACAGCAGAACGGAATAGCAGCGCCATTTCTGTGCAGCTCTCCGGTGGAACAGAACTTGCTCTCAAGGCAGCCTCAACTGTGGTCATTGCTTTGATTGATGTCAAGGGGTGACTTCTGACTCCTCCCATCCATCTGCTGATATATGCTCTAAACTTCAGAGGTGCTAGAGTAAAGGAAAGAGGCCAGGACCTGGGAGATCAGGTCTGTCTGGGAGATCAGATCTGATCTCTGTTCTTGGTTCAGCCAAATGCCCAAGACTTTATTTGACTAGAAGTTAAGCCTGGAGTCTCCATTTCAGGGAGATCAGGTGCCACATGGTTCAATGTCCTGCAGCAATGACCCACCTCATGCTGACAGGTGTATTTTCTTCTCTCTTCCTTTGCAGAGCCTAAAGCAAGCTGCAGATTAGGTCGGTCTGCATCCACATCGGGTGTGCCTCCTCCCTCGGCAACTCCGCTCCGGCAAAGTGGCAACCTGCAGCCAAGCCAGGTACCGTCGTTAGCCAATCGTGAATGAATGACTTCATGTGCCACGACATGCCAAATGTTCCCCACCTCTCTGTCTGTCATACGTTGCAGTAAATGGTTTATTTGGGTGGTGTCTTTGTTTTCTGTGCGTGTATGCATCTCATTGGCAACGAAATTCTGTTGGCCTCAGCCAGAAGAATTTTCTTTGCTCGTAATTCCTTGTATGCTCTTCTGTCTTCATTCTGTAATATAACTGTAGTAAAACTGTACTGTATGGATTGCCCCGGGGGTTTCCCTTTTTTTTTTTCATGTTTTCTGTACTTTTTTACTGTCTTTAAAATTTATCAAACTTTGATAAATTTGAATCTATGTCTCTATGTAAATTTCTTTCCAGTGTCTTGTCTGAAGCCCTTGCACCGATGTTTGTCAATTACTTGTACATACCTGACTTCTGCCCATCTGTACTTTAATATCTGTGCCCGTCTCACCTTTGTTTTGAGCTCAATGCATGATTATATTGCACTGTGGATAATCTCTGTCCTGAAAACAGCTCTTACAGCAAATGATGTTGTTTAGTTATGGCAGTGAGAGCCTCTTCAGCTATAGGCCCTGGAAAGCTCATGGGACTGTTCACTGTTCTCATATTTATTGTCTGGTGTCAGGAATTGAAAACCAAATCAAAGGGGTAACAGCTCCTGGTATCTCAGAGATACTTTTTTTTCCCCCTCATCAAAACCAAACATGTCACATACAGCCTTGAGACAGAAACTGAAGCATTTGGGTTTGGCAAATTCTCCAATAGTGAGAAAATGAGGGGAAAATAAAGACACAGGAAACCTACACTTACCCTGATTTTGTATGCTAATGCTGATGTTGTATCATTTTGCCATGCAGACCTGTATTATTAATTTGACAGAATGAGCTGCTGAGAGTAGCAATTGAGGGAAGAGGTTTCACTTGCACGTAACATCAACGTCTTCCGTCAAGCTCAGAGCACTCCAGTGCTGTGTCACTCATGTGTGTGGTCCTGTGCGGCACTCCCTGGGCGAGTGGGTGAGACATGAACACATACATACACATGTGCACCCACACCACTGTGTTCAGACAGGTGATTTTGGATAGGCTTTCAGGGAACTAGTTCCTGTGATCATGCTGAACCTCAGTGACATTTGAGTGGAGAACTCAAGGACAGCTTTGCAATAACCACCATGTTAATAAGCTGACCAGTGTAAGCTGTTTGGAGCTTGGCAAGTTACTTCTAGAAGGTTTTGACCAAAGCAGAGGCCAGCAGGCTAAGGTTGGGTTACTCAGTGCATTGGGGTAGCCTTGGCCATACAGGTGAACATCCTGCAACCTGCAGCACTGGGGTGTTGCTGCTGGATGCAGAAGCTGGTGTGTGTTTCTAAAGCATGTTTTATATCAAGCATTCCTTCATCAAAGGAAGAAATTAGGGTAATTGTTCTTCCAAAGATTTTGAGTGCCTCAGTGCTCATGTAGGATGCGATTTTTGATTGAACGGGTCTCACAGCCAACGTGTTGCTTTGCTGGTTGCTTGGTGGCAAAGGCACCTTGGGTGTTTTGAAGGCATTTGAGAATCTCAGTTTATATTAAGAACTAAACAATAAGCCTTGAAAGCAGAAGCTGATGTGATAGAAGAGATAATGAGCCTCTTAGAAGCTGCAGCCAAGGTTCATGGAAACTGTGGAGGAAAAATCCACCTCACTTCACACAGAAGAAAGGAACAAAGATGATAAGAGGAATTTTCAAGTGAGTGTAGAGAGTGATCTTGTTAATTGAATACTGCATGGTATGGACAGGGCTTCATGAAAAGCAAGAAGAGCTAGGTAAAGCTTCCACTCCCTCTAAGTTTTCCCTTCAGGCTGACAGTCTCTGACTGTCTATCTATTAATTTGTTGGTTCTTGTGAAGGCACAAATGGTGTGGATTTGACCCTGATTCCAGCAGAATGACAGAAGCCTTATTCTCTCCGTGGCAGATGAAAGCACTACTTTGTGTTCTTTGGACACCTATCTTAGCGTTCAAACAATCTATGAGAGGTGAGATGTATTTGGGACCGGCTGGGTCCTCCTGAATCTGACTGTGCCATACAGGGTATTTGTTTTCATGTGCTGTGGCTATTGATCCTGTCAATATCAGTTTCCTTAACCACATCATAATCATCAGTTAGACCTCCCAAAAGATTCAGAGGACGTGTGCTGTTGCCGATCTCTTTATGCAGCTCCCACTGGTACAGGGTACAGGACCTGGGACGGTGCAATTACTGCCAATTGATTTTCCCGAATCTTCATGGATCCCAGACTGTGGTTTTTTAAAGTGTTTCACTTGCGGAGGGCGTGAATCAGATTAGCAGCTGAGCTCTCAAGGGCTAGATCCTGTCCAGACCCGTCCTGATCCAGTCCGGTGCTCCCTGACCTCACAGGGGAGATGAAGGATCGGAAGATGTTTCTGCAGAAGCAGCAGCCCTGGGCTCCTCCCAGCAGCGTTTGCTGGGGCGCTGTGGTGGGTTGGCCCTTGCTGGAGGCCCTCCCAGCTGGACTGGGGCCGAGAGCAGCGCTTAGGGCTCGGCAGGGGTCGGGGAGCGGTGGGGGGCGCTTTGGGCAGCCGTTTGTGTCGCGCGTTCTCATCGCGCGTGGGACGGGGTCAGGGCGAGGGGGAGGGAACGGGGGAGCCGCGCCGCGACCTTATGGCGTCGCCTGGCGGCCGCGCAGCGCCACTGCAGATCAATAGCGCAGTGGGCACAGGCAGCTGCGCAGGGAGGGGCTCTGCCACTAGTGCTCATCGATTAACTGCTAGGTTGTGGTGTTGCTCTCTGTAGGGTTCCTGTCCTCTTGCTGGCTGACAACCCAGCCCCTCACATTAGAGAGGGAAGTGGGAGGCCGGCCTCAACCTTTAAATCCCAAACCCTAACCAATCCTTACTCTAACCCTAAACACAGCAGCTGAGATAACATTTGATTTAAGAATTGTTTTGGTGCTAACCGAGGTGCAGCTAAACACATGTTTTCTTGTAAAGCAAGATAAATGCAGTCTTAAACCTGGTGTGAGACCGGTTATTTAATCCTGTACTGTTGCAGAGCAATCTCAACTGGTCCATTTTAAACCAGCAGAATGATGGAAGGGAAACACAACCCAGAAAAAGCTGTGATGTATTTTTAGTTGGTCTGAGAGCACCATGCTGCAGTTTAAGTGCTGGGTAAGCTCATTGTAAGAAATTTACAAAACTGTAGATAAATAATGTGAGAGCTGAGCTGTGACAGGTGCTGGGAAGTCCTGAGTAACACAGCTCATGGCTGAGTTCAGGGATAACTCTGTACTAGCTCAGCTAAATACCACAAGTCCAGTTATTATCTCTCACCTTAGTTGGGCTTCCCAAGAGTGTTAGAGCCCTTGCATGAGTTGGGACGATTTGGTTTGTTTTGTAATCAATGAATGCAAGAGAGGTCACTTGTTGCCGTTACAGATGTAATTATTTTCAAAGGCACCTAGGCGAAGTGCTTCCCCAAAGAATTGCGATTATCATGCTTTAGTTGGCAAATGCACATCTCAACACTGAGCTCCATGAACATAAACAAAGCATCTGTGTTCTCCTGCTATTCCCAGCAGAAAGTTGCCATTTTCCCCAGCAACAGCTGCTAGGGTTGGGAGCAGGCGGTGAACACCCTGCGGTGGTCAGGCGCTGGAGCAGGGCTGGGTTTCTGTCTGCTGCCTGTAATGAATTCTGCTGCTGAAAAACGAGCACCGATAAATCAAGAGCTGCCATTCCCTGTCTGATTGCAGCAGCCTTCCTTTTACCTTCCACTCTATTAAAGAAATACAGTGGCTGCAGATAAGCAGAGAACTCTGAGGTGCTCTGCCACCCATTGGGATACTGGAGTAAGGGAACAGGAATATTTGGATCTGCTACCCAGCATAAATCCTCATCTGGACTGGGTGCATTCCTTGAGGAACCACAGCCTGAACAAGCATCAAATTCTAGTGATCCTGCTTTTGTGGGTCTAGTAATGCAGAAGGATTTGCAATGAAAGAACCAACATCTGTTATGTCTGTTCTCAGGGCCAAAGGGAAATAAGCTCCCCTTGGCTGGAGATCTCTGCGGAGATGCAGCTCTATGGAGATTCTAACTACTTCGCTAATGACCAGTCTCTGTCTCTCTTTTTTCCTCTCATTTCCAAAGGCTTTGAAAGCCTCTTGTGTGTTTTGGATGTCGAAGACCAAAACATAAGAAACAGTTCATGGGCTGGTGGCAATCGTTTTCTTCTTCTCCCTGAGTGTCTCTTCTTCAGCCAGGGCAATGCCTTGGAGATCCCAGTCTGTGTGCTCCTGGAGCCAAGATTCTGGTTGCTTCTTTTTGATACTTGATCCTTTTCTTCATTCAGAATGTGTGTTCAAGTGTGGGAATGGCCCCATGCCTCTGCTCTGTAACCAGAGTCCCCTGGGGGGTTGGCCAGGGCTTTCCGTATGCTATTTATTGCTGTGGGTGGGAGCTTCTATTTCTGCCTGTGAAGCTGTTCCCATAAAGGGACTTAATTACCGCTCATGTTTAGCCATCACCTTTAATGAGGCTTGGGATAGTCACTGGATCCAAAATCTTCTTAATGTTGGCCACTAGGATCCACCACAGTACCGCTTGTGGTATCTAAGAGTCGTAGTCATAGATGGTCAGGAATTGCTTAAGCTTCAGTTTATGTGAAATTACAAAGTGCAAAAGCTATTTGGGGTGCAATCTCTTGTGCCTGTGTCAGGGATTTTAATTCATTTTATCTGCCACCAATACAGTGAAAGACATTTGAATGTCTGAAACCAGAAAACCAGGTCCATTGTGCTAGGAACATTTGCAAATTATGCCCTGCACCTCCAGTGGAGATGTCTTTGGTGTCTCAGTAGGCAAAAGCAATGATCTAGTGTTGAGCTGGCAGTGTTGGGTCAAAGGTTGGACCAAAGGTTGGTTATCTTAAAGGCCTCTTCCAACCAAAGAGGTTCTGTGACTGTAGACGTAGACTGAATTTTGTGGATGCTGGTTTTGCAAATACAGGAGGAAACTCCTCTGCATTCTACCTGGAAGGATAGACAGGCATGGAGGAACTCAAAGTGGGGTACAAAGAGAAACCCAACACTGGTGGGACATGGGGCAGCTTGTACTGTGAGGTGAGGGCTAGATTTGGTCTATGCATGTTTGAAATCCTGAATCTCCCAGAGCCGAAGAGGTTTGCCTTCTCCTTAGGCTGAATGTTTACATGCTGAGCCATCGTGCACTGCCTGCCATCACCTAGACAGGAGTACCAGGGCACGAGCTGTATGCTGAAGTGCCACCCAGCCTGCTGGAGAGCTGGCATTGCTGCAAAGCGATGGAGCCTGGATTTCCCACTACCGTTTGGTGCCTTTGTGGAGTGCACCAGAGCCCCAAGACCACGCGAGGGAGCGCTTGGATCACTTGACACAGTTCTGATGTCTGCTGCACAGATGAAGGCAACATTCTGCTGTCATCAGGCCAGCGAAAGACGCTGTGACTGTTCCGGAGGAGAGTGCGGAGAAGAATGTGAAGGGGAGGCTCCACACTGTCAGGTTTCAGCTTGGTTCGGCTCTTGGAGAACGAGGGCAGGGAGTCCAAGGCAGGGTGGGTTGCTACTGAAAATGCAAACTGCGCACACCTGACCGATGCCAGTGTGCCAGAGCTGTCTTCTACTGGCTGAGATCCCTGCTGCTGCTGCCCTGATGTCTTAGCTTCAGCATCAGGCTGGGCTGCTCATGCAGTAGCTTAGCTCATTGCATTGCTGGCTCCTGCTTTACCAGGGCTCTCCCCTCAGTTTGTGAGGACCCTGGTGCTACTATTGCAGCCTCTGGCCCAAGGTACAGAGGTGGAGCTGCTGTTGGGTTACATGCCATGGCCTGAAGATGCTTTAGTGGTTCTCCTTCCGCATACAGCTTTAGGTCGTGGATTACAAGCATTGGGGAAAGGCAGTGATGGGTGAAAGCAGGTCAGCTGTAGGGAATGTAATGTTCTCACAGAAAGAGGTTGTCAGACATGGGAACAGTGACCAACCACTGAGCACCTGCCCTAGACAGTCTTCACACCTTCCCTCAACCTGGCTTGGCCACCGCTTTTCAGCTGTGATGGAGGAGACTAGCAGGAGAAATATTGCATTCTCTTGCTCTGATCTCACTCTGGTACAGGCTTTTTAGTCTTGCCAGCGGAGCCCAGAGAGCTGTTGAAACTTTGAATCGACAATATTCGGACACAGAACAAAACGCAGCATTTACAAGGGTTTTCACTTCCCGCTCAACAGTTTTTCACTGTCTTCACCTCATCATACCAACTCAAGCAGGCAGGAGAAGAGCCCATCTGTGAGGTCTGTGGTTTCAGAGGGTGGTTTTGTTGTGCCTGTTCTTGGTAGGGTTGGGATGGTGTGTTGCACTGCATAGGAAAGTAGTCTCAGCTCAACAGAGCACTATGTGAGGACAGATGCTTCAGGTACTGTCTGGAAGATGAGGTGCCCTCCAGAGCCTGTGGAAACACTTCTTCATAGAAAAGGTGGTCAGACACTGGAATAGACTGCCCAGGGCAGTAGTGGAGTCCTCATCCCTGGAAGTGTTTAAAGACAGCCTGGCTGTGGCCCTTAGTGCACTGCTCTGGCTGATGTGTTGGTGCTAGGTCATGGGCTGGGCTGGATGAGCTCAGAGGGCTTTTCCAGCCTCAATCATTTTGTGATTCAGGGATTCTGTGAAGCTGGCAAGAGGTTAGTGGGACATGTGTGTCTGTGTCTGTGGAGCCTGTGGGCTTGGACATGGTGGCAACAGCCAAGTGTGGCCTTAGGACCCAGACCTTTCATTTGAGAACAAACTTTGTGCATGGGTAGGTAGAGGTTAGTATGACATACACAGTAACTGATAGTAACCAATATTTCTAACAAGAGACTTGTGAAAGTCGCTGAGATGGAGAGCTCCAGCAGAACTGGACAAGTTCCTATGCTGTAACTCCTGGAGCTGATAGAATCAGTGAGATCTGTCCTGTCCTAAAAATGGTTTGGAAGTTCTTCACCTCACTTTCAGCTGTGCTTACAGCATTGTGCATAGGTCTGCTGACGATAGGTAACAACTGCAGTGATTCTAAAGACACAATGTGTAGGATACATGAAACCCTTTCAGTCCCGGCATCAGTGTGTTGCCTACAGAGGAGCTGAATTTGGTAAAGCGTTCCTTCCTCTTCAGGGAGTCGCCCTGTAAGGTGTTTCTAGTAAATATGCTTATTCTCTTCTAAAGTTTGTAAGTTCACTCTGGAGCTTGCTCTGAGACTTTAGTGTGCAAACAATTAGTTTAGTCATGTTATGAGGGATGTGGTACCAGAACAATGGCAATTGCTAAGTTTATTTCAAAGAGTCTTCAACCACCATTGAAGACATTGTGCCTTGGCTAAAAAAATACTTAAAAAACCCCAGAAGCATGCAATTTCCTTTTCCCCCCCTCCCCCTTTTCTGTGCATATTTATGTTTAACTCAGGGCTAGAATTATATAATCTTCCTAAAGGAAAAACTAGAAATGGCATGAATTCATAAAAGCATGGGTTTATATATAGGCATTGTCTGTAAATGAACCAAACATCCTGTATTTAGGATAGGACACCCTCTTCGTCTGCTCACACACATTTCCACTCCCCCCATGCACCCCCACCTCGTCTTACCATCTCTATGCAGGAGCTGAGTGTGTCGCACCACGTTTCTGTAAACCACAGCATGGCAATGTCTCAGCTCATGCGAGCTGTGTCCTTATGAGTGTCACCATCTCACCAGAGCCCCTCAGTGTTTTATAGCCTTATGCGGTGTATCACACACCCTGTACCCAGGTAGGACCTTGTCTGTGTACTGGCTGTGTAATCACTCACGGATGTATGTATAGTATGTTTCTCTATCTCTGTACACGTCTGTATGTTCGCTCATGGTCTCTCTCTCAATGCGCGTGGCTGTCCATCTACATCATATGTATGCCAGCTGTTCCGCAGTGTGAATGCCAGCGCCCACTTTTGATAACCTACTTTTATTCTCATTTTGTCTTGTTAAACAATGGAAATAAAAACATTGTGTATTTTAAATGAGAACTTTAGAAGGTTATTATTATTATTGTTTTTACTGATTTTCAGGTCTCCATTCCTTCTAGGAAAATTATTTAAACGAATCCAAAATTGCAAAGATGTTTGTGTTTCTCATGGTGGTTTTCTGTGGGGGAAGAGTGTTGGTAACAGCCCACCCTGTGTCAGTTTGGTTATCTGTCTCATGCTGCTCAGATGCCCAAAGGTCTGGAAATGCCCGTAACCAGACAGACTCTGCTGCAAATCCCAGCTCCACTCACATGAGGGACTTGCAATAAAGCAGGAGGTGACCCACGTCTGTAACATCATGCACAGATAAATGCTGAATATAGAAGGGCTTTAGGCTGGACAGAAAGGTTTCTTCAGAGCAGGTGAGCCTTAGGGGTAAAAATATCATATATCATTAGTCCTTTTTTTGGGCACATTACCGACACTGTTTGTCACACCTCTTGCACTTCACAGTCCACAGTAACATGTAAAGGCATTTATTAAAACTAAACAACATTTATGATCCCTTTGTAAAACTATTCTTCGTCACCACACAGCTGTAAATGGGTTCTGTTTCTCTGGCTTGAGGCAGCAGAGCACTGGCTTATCTAAAATATCCCTGTACATGCTTTCCATTTTAACTTACTCACTGAATTGGAGCTTCAACAACAATGGTGCTCCTTGAGGAGGCCTACGAGCGGTAGATTGGTTTCCTTTACAGGTTTTGTTATGCATTGGCTTGTCCAGCTGGACCAGGTTGGGTGAACAGTAAGTTACTGCTGCAGAGTGGTGGCAGCTACTCAGAACAGTGTCAGAATACACATCCTTGTGCAGCAATTACTGAGGAAGTCATAGGATGACAGAGCTGCTGAAGGGAAGAGCCCTAACTCCAACTATAATGGCATCATAGAACATCCCTTCTCATTTTTTTTAGTGTAACATTCCAGGTTTAATTTCTGACCTCACTCACATCATCAGCAAATTCCCATTTCACTCATAAGCTGTGAATGGAATGTCCCAGGAATGCTTTTCCTCAACCAGAAAATAGGGTGGGGAAAGGAGTCGTTCTGCTAATGGAGCTCAATTTTTGCCAGTACAACACTTGAGAAAAGGCACTTAATCAAAGATAATGATGGACTCATTTCACCACCAAAAAACCAGAGAAGTTAGACCATATTTCAAAATCTCTCCTCACTCATGAAGCAGCTTCACAGTCCAGAACTGGGGTATTTGTGTATGTAGGATGTCTAACACAAAACAGGAGGGACCAAAGACACCACTCCTTTCAGTGCTGAGGCGTTCTCCCTGGGGAGAGTATTTTGATGATTTGAAATCTTGGGGTTGTTTTAACTCTTGTGACCATTTTCTGGAAAATTCTGGCGGGGTCTTTGTTGGTTGACTGGTGTGGGGAAGTTCTTCAACTGTTGCAGCAATACAGGTTAGTTAAATCCTGAGTTCTAGTGCCAAAGCTCACGTAAGTGGGTGTTTTGCTTTGAAAACATAAGGTCAAATAAAATGGGGAAACTAACAGAACTCCTGATGTCCCACAGGTCACATTTTTGAACTTTAGGATTGGCCTCTATGTCCACTTTCTCATCATTCTTCAGGCAAAGTCTTTGTTTTGTTTCTACTCAGTTTCATTCTTCCGTACTCGGTTTCTGGGTCTGATGGGTGACCAGACTCCGTATCTAGAGCTGCCTTCAGCTCCCTCATACATGAGCTTGGATCTGAAGAACAGAAGAACCTTGCCCACCAGCAACTCTTGCTGCTCTGTGCCACCTCAACACAAGAGGAAACAGGCTGTTCATACCAGTGTGGGATTTAGAATCAGGCAGCTTTTCTAAACTACAATGATCTAGAACAAGAAGCAGGGATTGCAGCTGTGATACACAGATGTGGACCCAGGCAGAGCCAGGTGCCCTAGATGGCTCATGCCCAGTTAAGGCACAAAAGGGAATGAAGTAGCTACATTTGAGACAGGACAAGGAGTTCTTGGATGTCTGAGTGTTATCTGCAGGCACTGTACTGCAAAACATGGTGACAGGAGATCTCAGCGTCACCCACCTCAGGCAAAGAATTATATGCTTGTCCCTCCTGTGCCTGACCTAATGCAATATTGAATTTTCCTTTCTGTTTTGCAGTGAACGACGGGATGTCTCATGGTGGGTTGCTTGAGTTCTGCATTTATGGCTTAACAAAGGCATAGATGGAGCTTTGATTTTTCATGGGTGACCTCAGTGGCAGTGCACTTTGAGATGATCCACCACGAACATGACATGCATGAGACAACTTTACACAGTATCCCAAATACCAGCTGCTTCACAGGCTTCTTATTTTAAATTTACTAGTGTTTACATGAGGTGTGAACGAACAGCAAGTCAGGTGGAATCTCCCAGACCCTTGTTTGGTGTCTAAGACAAAAGCTTAGATGAGAAGAATTTGTGTTTTGAAATAAGTTACCAGTGCAAGTCAGGAAGATCTGTAGCTAGGCTCACTGCCAGTGTAAAAATGGACAGCAGGACAGTGAATTGATCGTTTGAAGTTTGTTTAATATAACAATCTCAGCAATAATCCAAATATTAGCAGAAAACTCAAGGCATAGGAGCATGTGTAGGGTTGGTTCTGTGTAAAGTAACTGTGACATTTAGTAATTGGAAGCAATGAATCATAAAACTGGAGGTTTGGAATCAGAGGTGCTGAAGGTTTACTAACCATTCGCTAATCTCCTCTTAGGGTCAGTATTAATTGCTCATAGTCTTGAATCTTTTGGAATTCCTGGAGTTTCACAGACTCTTGTCTGGTTTTAAGTGGTGCACAAGACAGTGTAGTAAGTCTTCTGGTGAGTTCTGGGTTAGAAAAAAGGTGTCTGGAGTTTCCTTGTGATACTGCATCACATACCTGTGTTAAGTGGCAGAACAGTTCTTGGCAGTTACACCCCAGTTTTCTCTTTTTCCTGTGGTAGCGTCATTTGCAAGAAAATGTATTTCCAGAAGTCTGGAAGTGTAGAACAATACCAGTCAAAATATTACACAACTGTTGCAATAGCCCTAAAGTGTGATGTGGACAGTCAAGGTCAGCTGAAATGGCATGAGTCCTTTAACACTAAATATCCAGGGTGAGGTTACAAGGGGCTTCTTCCCACACAGCTATGCTGGCGACAGTTAAGACCCTCGTGCTGAGGTGATTCTTCCCCAAGTGTTTGGAGGGAAAGCAGAGATGCCACATGTCCCTTGGTGAAGGCCTGGGCGTGGTTTCTGTAGGGGACCGCGTGTACGCTTGTGCTTGTGATGCGAGTACGTGAATGCACAGGGTCAACTTGCTGTGGCTGCTGGCATCGTTGGATGACTTCTAGAAAACACCTCAGACACATCCAGAGAGGGTTTTGCAGTCGGGTTTGCCATGCGCTGTGAATTGCATGGGGGGGTGTCTGCTGTCACCGCTCACCTTGCACATCCTGCGTGTGCCTGTTGCCTTTAATCACCTCTGTACTAACGATCAATTGTTGTTTTGAATTTGACAGTCGCAGGAGAGTGGGTTAGCAGTACAGAGCTATACAAACGACTGACTGTCCTGCGCCAGATCACACTACCTTTTATGTCAGATTTATTGCAGAGAGAAAAAAGCAGCTGCAGATTTAGCCTGTAGTTCTACCCGGAGGTTTCGACTTCGGTAGCCATTGGGAGTGACCTCATCCAACCGCGGTGCAATGCTCACAGCAAATGGTTAGCAAAAGAAATCTCACTCAGCTCAGCATAGTTTCCCAAGGGCTCTTCTGGAGGCTGTTTTAAAAATTGTTTGAGGGGGTTTTTTTATTATTTGTTTGAACAAACTGTAGCTAAATTCTTGTAGCCACGAAGTGAGCCAGTACGTTCCTGTTGGCTTCACATAGTTGAGATCTTGCTGCTCAGATTTTCTGAAACCTGATTCTGGCTGAACTCCTGCCTTGGAGAACTCCCCTTCGACAACATGTGCTAAGAGGACTCCACATCAAGCCAAGAGTGTCAAATAGCAGATCCCAAAGTAACTGTTCCTTCTTCACATAGCCCTCCACCACTTGCACCCACGGCACACAACTGCCTCGTAGGAACGGGATTTCACACCCTCGGAGTGGAAACACCTGCCCCGGCCAGGCGGCTGGGACCCATCTGCATCAGACAAAGAGCCGTCAAGAATTTCAGTGGGAAAGAGAGTTGGGGAACCTCCTGTCTGAGAACAGGCGAGAGGCAGGGAGGACCTGTTCCTCCCTGAGGATGGTAAGTGGTTCTCAGAAAGCTTCTTCTTGTCTCATCACAGGCAGCCAAACCCAAGCAGCATGCTTAGCTCAGCTGAGTTCCATGTGGCACTGCACACGGGCTCTGCATGGCCACAGATTGCTCTGTTTATACGCCCAGGAGACAGCTCCGGTAATGTCCAAATGCTGCTGGAATTTTTTATTTCATTTATTTCATTTATACACTTTGCATTGGTTTAAGATCACTTTGCTGTAGCCTCACATCAGCTGTCGGCCTTTCGTTTTACCTGCATTACGCAGTTGTCCCAAGGAAAAGGGTGTTTGTTCGTGCGGTCCTTGATCACGAGCCTGTGATGTGCTTTCCCCCATCCTGCCTGCAAGTGAGGAGTTAGCAGGAGGGGGAGACACCCACCAAGGCCAGAAGAGAAGAGCAGCTTCCTCAGCCCCATCACCCCTGTGATTTCAGCACAGCATGTGCCCACCAGACCGCTGTTCCAGGACGGTTGTGTGGTGCAGCTCAGGGCACTACATGTATTTGTAAACCACTGGGGCTACTGCTTCTCGTCCTGCAATAACTCAGAGTTGCCATGTTGGGAGGTAAGAAGAAATGCAGCCAGGCAGCTGATGGAGGCACCCGCACGCAAAAAACCCACCGATTGCACTTTGCAGAGAAGGGAACTAGTTTGCCTAGTTTGTTTCTCAGATCTTCATAAAGTGTCAGAGTACCCACTGGAATTGATTGTTTGGTAATTTTGCTTTTCCTCAAAGGTTTTTTTTTTAGAGAACATTGGAGGATGTGTAAAGTTGTTTTTTCTTAGTTATACAGTATCACATCTTGTTCCATGGAACCTCCAACAGAACCTGGAAGTGTGGAACAGATCTTGATAAAATCCACTTTCAATGTTTTGAGACTTGAAATGGCAGAAAAATAAGGGCAGATAGTTAAAGGAAGGTGGCACCATGGACTAGTTTCTCCATGCAGAAGAATTCAGTTTTGTGTTGTGGAAGAATTTTATTACTGTTAGCTGTTGATGTTCAAGTCTGCAACATGATTTTGCTTGAAGGAAGATTTTTGCAAAAGCCTAGAGAATAATGAATTGTCAAGGAGTTGTGTTTACCGGGAGCTCTTGAGACATCCCCATCGGCAGTTGCACGCAGTCACGCTCAGGTGAGAGAATCTACCTCAACACTCTATGTTCTGGTCTGGTTCCTACGCACCAGGTTATCAGGCAGCTTGTACTGTCCACTTAGGGCCAAGGAGCTGAGCCTAACTCCAGTGCCTCCTGGGGGAACATCCACACCTTTGGGCTTTTGGCTGGTGTTTTTCTTCACTCTCTTGCTCTGTCTGATTTTGAAAAGAAATTGTAACTTGGACCCTGGATAACTTAGTAAGTAAACTTCCATCAAAACAAGAATTGTTGTACAATCCACAAATTTCATAACTCAAGATCTCCTGGAATCTCCAGGATTGTTGGCTGCTACCTCCAATGCTGCTGCGTTTTGTGCTTGTCTGCTGCATCCACATCTGCAGCCAGATGTTCTCTGTGGGATCTTCCAGGAACAGGAGAGCTGTATAGCTGCATGAGGTTATGAATGCTCTACTTTTTGCTGTAAGTTAAGTTATAACATCACTGTTTTGTGCCTCTTACACAGAACAAATCCCTTGCTGTGATAGAACAGGGATATTTAACAACCAGAGGAGCAGGTTGAAGCCAGAAGGAAGGAAGGGTGTGAAAAAAAATTAGTGCTGGAACTAAGTGTGAGCTCCATAAGTTCAGTCACAGGAATGACTAGACCCAATTCCCCAGTCTTAAACACATCAGCGTTAGATACCTATGCAGCCCTCCTGAAGTCACCAAGGGTTGCTGCTATTGAACAGCTGGGCTGAGCACTGGGCCCATGAGCCCTAGTGCCTGTCATTTGTCTAGGAGATGCTGAAAACTCAGCTAACGCTCTGGGGTTTTGCATTGTCAACAGTTATTCTGGTGTCTGTAGCCCAGGGAGCTAAAAACTGGTGATGTCCTTCTAGCTCTCTAAGAGACAGGCTCCTTCGGTGAGGGCACTTGTATTTTCTTGTACATTAGTGCTAGAATGGGGCAAACCTATTGAATAAAACTTCAACATTTCTTCTCAGTTTTAAGCTTTTTTTCCCCACAAGCTTTTCCACATTCACTCAGCCTATTTTAGCAAGTGGCTTTGCACGTGCCAGACCTGCACGGTCACGCTGCACACGCCACTACCTGGGTGCAGTCCCAGGAGAGGAATGTACCGTGTGGAGGGTTCGGCTCAGGAGAGGCTGGTACAGTGGAGTTAGCCATCAAACAAAAATAACACTAAAAATATCCCCAGCAGCCTTGAAAATGTGTGTCTGGGAGCGTGGAAAAACTCAGATTCTCCGTAATAAATGATGCGCTAACTGCGGCGCAATATGGTGGCCCCTATAAAAACGGATTTGGAAGCTGCCTACATGCAAGTTTATTTTAGGGGCTGTTTTGTAGGGGGTGGCAGAGTGTCTGTGTAACTGATACATTCTGCAGCACCATTTCTATCTTTGGGAAGTCGCGACTGGTATTTTAGAGCTTGGCATGTCAAAACTCCCGCTTCCATCCCTTCAAATCCCGTGATGGAGGTTAGCTACCAGCAGACACAATGCTGGCAATGGCTCTGCCTGTAGTACACTGGCGAGCATGGGGTGACTGGTACGTGATGCAGACGGTGACGCGTGCTGCCTGGAGCTCCCAGTGTACGCTGAAGGCTTGAACTGGCACGTGTTTAATGACACAGTGGGTTACAAAAGAGAAGGTATTTCCCGATGCCCAGAAGAGGAAACCCTCACCCAAGCACTGCTGTTGACAAATCCAGCCTAGAAACTGGCATGCAGCTGTGCCTGGTGGATATTTTGTGTGAGGAGTCCGGTGCAGACTGTGTCCCTGTCCTGCCCCAAGTAGGAGGACCCAGAAAACACAAAGGCGCTGCTGCGAGTACTGACTCATCCCTGATGAGGAGAGTGGCAGGAACTCCGCCTGAGGTAGAGCCTTGTTCAAAGACCTGCAAGGTTAAGGAATGAGGGGAGCATCTCTGGTCCAGTGGGTGGGTTCTGTACCAGGGCTGGGCACTCAGAGAGAAGAGGACTCCCAGCCAGAGCAGGTGATGTGCCTCATACTGCCTGCAGGTTAGATCTCTCATGAAACAAAAAAATAAGTGTGTGGTCTAGCAGCTAGATAATAAGATGAAGGTTGGACTTGATGACCCTGGAGGTCCTTTCCAGCAGTGATGATTCTGTGATTAAGAAGAGCAGATACGGCAGGCTTTGAGGAGCGTTGTTGCTCAGCCGCTCAGGGGGTACATTGCAGATAGGTTACTGGCTTAATTCTGAGTCCGTAAAAACACTCAAGAACTAAACCCACACAGTGCTTTAAGTCTGTTCTACTCACATCACTGCCTAATGTGTAAGGTAAGCATGGTTTTCTTTCGGTATCAAGAAAGGTTATTCGATCTGAAATTCTTTTATCTGATGTCACTCCTTCAGACATCTTTATACAGATACGTGGGGAAATAGGCACATTTCTGAATTCAGTTTTAAAATTTTTATTACATCTCTTAATATCACTTTTTCCTGTAGGCTGCTCACATTTATTCTTTTTGCTTTGTTTCCTGCTATGAATCTGCACGTCTTCTGACCACAGACCTGTTGAGCTTCAATTCTGGCTTCCAGTCCCCAGTTCTAGGAACCTGGAGTATGCCCACACTTGGCACTCTAACATTAGTGAATGAAAGGCATGTGCACTGATAAATGTAATTCAGGTGCTCTTGGAAATGAGCATTCGCTTCCCTTGTGAAGTGTACTGTACAGTGGCAAGATCAGAGATGTGCTTGGATGGTCCCTGCCGATGTATGGCTTGCGTTTGCTTACACCCACGGGCCCTTGATTTATGGCTAATGGGGAAAATAAATGCTGGGAGACTCAAAACATCGCTTCAGATTTGCAAAGTAAGTGTTGAGGGGAAATTGACTGAATTGCAGGTGTTCCATGTGTCACCCAAGTGCAAGAAGCTCCCTCAGAATGGTTTGGTGTCAGCGATATCAGTTCCAGCCAGCAGCCTTTGGAGACACACATGTTGTCCATCACGTGAGCACCCCACCGAACTCAAACGAAGCCATATTCCCAGGCTTCAGGGGGCTCTGACGTGTCCTTTCAGCTGAACACATGTGAACCTCATTTTTTGGATGAGGATGGTATTTTCGGATATTCTGCAAACATGGAGTTTCCAGGCTCTCGGTGCCTCCCAGTTAATGAAATATCACTGCAGGACGGGATAAGGTTAATCCCAGTAATTCGCCTGGAGTTCATTAAATCATTTTTAAAAAACCCTGAATGCAGTGTTATATTTAGCTCGAGACTCAGAAGTGTTAACGCCATGCTTTTAATGTGACAGATTGGATCTGGGAAGCAATATAAAACATGGGTTTCACCGTATAGAAATTTTTATTTCCACAACTTAGGGACGTTGTTACGAGCCATGTGCCTTTTTAAGTTCTCTTCCATCATTTAAAATCCAGCCAGGGCTGGTTTGCCAAAAGCATTTATCTTTATTAGCTTTCAGTGCTCTGGAGAAGTTAACAAGGGGATCTTTTTTTTTTGTCTTAAAGCAGTAGTTAGGAGTAAAGCCTGACGTTGTTCCTGATGCTGGCAGAGAGACTTTTGCTCATCAGACACGTCAGAGCGCTTCAAAAAGGATGATGTTAGCCTCGCAAAGACGCCGCTCATTCAATCCGTGACCAAATAGTTATTTCTGTGCTTTTTCCCCCTTCTTCTTTCCCTCTCTTTTCTGCCCCCTACCCTCCTCAACTAGGTGACGTGTATGCAGTGGTTGCAAGGGGACCATACAATGCTGGACATGATCGAGAAGAAGCGCTGCCTCTGCAAAGAGATAAAAGCCCGGCAGAAATCCGAAAAGGGCCTCTGCAAACAGGACAGCATGCCCATCTTACCCAGCTGGAAAAAGAACACCGGGACCAAGAAATACAGCCCTCCACCTTATTCCAAACAGCAGACTGTGTTCTGGGACACTGCCATCTGAGCAGCAGCGGCTGCCCTTTCCACAGCACAGGTAGCTTTCTTAATGAGGCCAAGGCTCTAACCTAAGACTTGCCTGCAGGTGGTTATCATCCCTGGAGACCCCACGTTCCTGGTACTCACCTGCCCATCGAGAGAGAGATTGTAGTATCCAACGGCGTTAAGGCATTCGTAATTATCCAGGATCTTTTTGGATCCAGAAGATATAAAAATGTAAATATTGCGCCAATATATTGAAAACACCCAAACGAATACACTGTTTAAAAATATATATATATATAAATTGGAAAATTTATGAAGAATTTTACTATATAATGTTACTGTTATACTGTTTTATTACCTATTTTCTATGTGGTTATTCCTATGTCATCGTCCGTATCCCCGCTGCCGCCGTTTTGTTTCTCTGACCTGCCTAGGTTTGGCCTCTGTACAAAGACACGTGGCTGTACGGTTTGTGGAAGAGGGCGATGTACAAAGCAAGAGGGTGCCAGGGCTGTGGAAGTTACCTACAGTCATCCTCGTGAGATGTCCTTGGCTTTGGCAGGGAGAGAGGGGCTGGACGGAGGAGAGAGTTTTGGTAGGAAGCGGCAACACTGCACGGCAACGTGCTCAGTGCCCGTTAAAAATGCAAGCTGTTCCGCGTCAGCGTTCCCGTAACGTCGGTCAGATTAAGTCCCTTTGGTCTGATACAAATCAGTTGCTACGATCGTTTGGCCAAGAGACTAAATTTTGTGCAGAGAAGCCTGCGACAGAAACTCTTCCTTGGTTAGATGCCGCTGACGAGCAGAGACCGTGGTTCACTGTGACTAAGCACCGTACAGCCCGTGGCAGGGCCGCCTGGCAGGTTCCTGGCCACCCTTTGTCTTTGGTCCAGAAAAATAAAGGCAACAGAATCTGTTTACATGTTTATTATTTTTAAATCCAGCAACACATCCTTGCTTTGTGCTGTGTTGGACTTCCTTGTGTTATTTCTAAATCCAGACCCCTTGAAAGCCAGTTGGGAAATCCCCCTTGATTTTGGGGCGGCTGCAAGCGGAGCCCCACACAGCACCTTCTCCTGGGTGTTCCATCTCTTCTTCCCGGCTGCTTCTGCCATTATCTTGCCATCCTGTTTTACATCACGCCCTGTTCAAACAGAATATTGTGTAATGACCAAAGAATTATGAACCTCCTGGTTTTGACAGGAATAAGAGGTGGCTTATACTGATGATGAGGGTGAAATCCGTGTGGTGAAACATCTTCCTACATGATCTGTTGAGGTGGAGAGAAGCTTGTACTGCTGTGGAGCGGGGGAAGGAGAGCTGTGGCTTACATTTTGTATATCTGCATTTCTATCGACGCGTCTGAGGTTTGGTAGCACAAGAAGTCCCTCTTCAAAACAATCACTTAAATGCTATGTTTGCCGAGAAGGAAAGGTGTGTTGTTTGAAACTTCTTCTCACATTGGCTTTTCTTTGAAATTCTATCGACAGTGTTGCCCCAGCTGTGGCTGTTGACCAAAAAAAAACCAAAAATGACAAATTCTAGGAGGTTTTTGTAATCTATATTGCTAAAGGTTGAGTTCAAGTGATGCTTTATCGGTAGCAGTTTCTTTTCAGCCTCTGAAATAAAATTTTTAAATATTTTATAACTAATTAACTAATGTATATTTTGATGTCCAAACCTGAGATTTCTGTAGAAGACAAAGTGTGTGTTTATATGTGGGTGTGTGTATATTAGCATTGCCGTATGTGTATATATGCATATGTGTACACACATGTATATGTATATATGCATGTATCTCTCTCTCTCTAGACTCATAGACGTGTGCATACGTATATACCCACAGACACTCAGCATTGGTGCGTGTTAGGAACATATGGTGGCTGCAGTGGGGACACAGTTGAAGCACAGGCTTAAAGAGCCCCTCACAGCCGATGGGATGGAAGATGTGAAAAAGAGACCCCAGAGGCTGTGAAGGAGCCTTTGCCTATGTGTTGCATCCAAAAGACACCAACTGTATGTTCTGCTTATTCTCTTTTTTTTTTTTAAAGAAAGGAAATGGCAGAAGAAAAACTTCAGCGATCTCACAAAGTGCCAGGATCTGCTGGAGCAAAGATGACTTGTTGGTCGCGAGAAATCTGTAGAGATAACAGGTTCGTTATTCAGAAAGTGTTTGTGCTTTGTCTTCCTTGTTACGTAGCAAGCGAAGAATTTTTCATAACCACTTAGCTCAGTCCTTTTCCCCCAACTGCACCAAGTCCCTGGGGACAGAACGGAAGCCAGCGCTCAGTCTCGATGCTCCTCTCTGGTCTCTTCCTGGAGCCATTCCTTGGACATCCCCACTGCTGAAGGTCCCATCTCACAGTCCAGATGCAGGGTCTGTGCAGGTGCTGCGGTGCCTGGCCCTTGGCAGGAAGGCAGACGTCAGTGTAAACAGTTTTGTGTCTGGTAGTGTCTGTCCATACTGCGTCTTTTCCACATCGATCCGTAATCAGAACAACGATCAGGGAATTGAAGCATTCTCGTCCTAAGGAGACTTGCTTGTACACTTAGCCCACCATGAAACCACTCCTCGTGCTGCTTCTACTGCTCCACACTATTTATGTTGTCCTCCCTAAATAACTGCTCTTGTGCTTCCAGACCTCCATTGTATCCCATGGAAACAATGGCTTTTTGTTTTAACACACGACAGTACACGAGAAAAAGTAAAACTATAACTTAGCACTTACCTTCAAAGCACTTTAGACATGTGAACTAAACCTCACACTCGCCAGACTGGTGTTAAGAGGAGGGAAGTGAGGCTCAGGCAGAGTCGTTCCCGAAGGCCACGGGCACAGCAGAGCAGAACGTTGGCCACTGACTCATCCTGTGGCTGCTGCTGGCCCACCGCTCCAGCAAAAGGTGCGTTGTGCTGCCCAGCTCAGCCATCGCATTCAGTGTCCCCTCATGTCTCCGCGTTGCAGGGGGGGAGCGGCAGCACTTGGCTCCACGCAGGCGCCGGGGCTGCGGTCGGTAGAAATATGCAATCGGGATATACGTGCAGATCACATATACACACACACTTGCCAAGACTGTACATAGGAAATTGTTTGGTATGCACTTATTTTGCTTTAAACTCCTGAAGTTAAACATGATAGTGTAGCAATTGTGTAAAGTGCACTGTGATTTCCAGAAAGCACAGTAAAAGTCACAGGTCTTGTTATTCTTGCACTAAAAATGTGTTTACGTATATTAGCCAATGTATGTCTACTTTATCGCTCCTTTTGACAAACTAAAGCAAATGGTATAAAATGCTATGGGGGGTGGGGGT
>JAOXOE010000702.1:3728631-3860624 GCA_028565055.1 Phoeniculus purpureus
TAGGATAAAGGTTGGACTCGATGACCCTGGAGGTCCTTTCCAGCCATGATGATTCTGTGATTCTGTGATTCTGTGAAATATATTAGAACCTCATGGAGAGCTCTGCATTTGCATTTAGTCTGATTCTTGGAATGGAAATTTAGGAAAGCTTTAATAGAAAAAAGATGATGAAGTTAGCACATCATAGTTCAGCTGCTGCCTGAGAAATCATAGCAATGAAAAGGACAGTAAGAAGAGACAGTGGTTTTCCCTTTCAAAATAGTCATTACTCTGAATTTGTAGCCTTTATTACCTCTAAGTAGCACTGCTTGCAGGTGGCAGCCATGGAAGGGTGCATTGCACAAGGCACTGGGCAAACACGTGGAGCAGAAGGGACTGTCCTACAGAGCCTACATGTGGATGCCTGTAAGTCTTCAGCTGGATGTTCCTGAACACTCTGCAAACTCACTGTTGCACCAAACCCAAGTGATCAACTGCACTGAAAACCTTTGCAATGCTAACATGCCCCTTCCAGACAGGGAAGTGACAAACCGTGCTCATCCTGGGTATCCAGGGCAGGGAAAGCATGGGAGGAATAATGGAAGTGCCAGGTTGAGTTACTCAAACTCAGCCAGCAAGGCAGGAGCAGCGACAAACAGTGCCAGTCCTTGTTTTCTTACCATGCCCAAGCTGCCACTGCTCTGCAGTGAGACTAAATCAAAAGCAGGAGAAGCACTTCACAGCAGCTTAACAGTCCTGGTACCAAGACATACCAACAGGCCTTGTCTCATGATGCAGAGAAGGTACCTCGAGCTCCATGTAACCTCTGTGGAACCTCTTAGGGTACCACCGCCAGTTCTCTGTCTGTGTACCCAGGTTTTCTGCAGAAGAAATCCCACAGAACACACCACCACCGGCTCTGCTCCCATCACAGTGCCAGGATGAGTTGTAACCACCAAAATCCCTTTTTCCACATACAGGATCGCTGCTTCCCCATACAGACAAAGAGAGCACAGACTGAAAAATTTAGTCAGAGCCACATCCCCACGATGCCCTAAGCTAGGATTATAAAACCAGAAGTCCTTCAAATTTAGCATCCCACCTCCAAGAGCTGCCTGCTGTGGAGCCTTCAAGGAGAGCATAAGACCTGCGGCAATGGTGGTAGGATCCTTTCCTGGCTAGTCAGGCTTTGCCACCCACTGCAAAGAAGATCCCTGTACCGCACAATGAGAACCAAAGGCTAAAAATTGCTAATTTTTAATTTTTTTTCTCTCATTATATCCTCTTTCAACTAAGGCAATGAGCTCCGAGATTTAATTACCTGGGGTGCATAAGCAGCACTCTTTTTGCCAGTTAAATCTGATACCCAGTCACATCATTGTTCATTTCTTTGTCCTCAATATTGTGAGAAACAGTAAACAACCACCCACCCCTATTCACCTCTCCTTCTCCCATTCACCTTCTCCAAACGTAATCCCAGATCATTAGCTCAGATATCTGTTATTTTAAAGTTGAACTGTCAGTCATTCTTGCTCAGGGCTGAGCTCATTTTTTTGGTTGAGGGGGGTGGTTGGGTAAGACTTCTCATGCCAGAAAGGATTTTTAATATCCTTTGTGAGCTTGTCTCTGCATAGATTTGCAATTCACTCATTTTGACTTTTAATAAAAATGGCTAAACCACCTCATCTGCATAACCCTGGCAGAGCCTGGCTTCAGCTCTCACTCGTTATTAACAGATAGAGCTCAGTTGTTTATGAGAAGTTTCTTACTTTGGCACAAGCCTGTTTATTAAAAAAACCAAAACAACCACCGTTAAATCTTTGTAGAACAATGTCATGAACAACAGCTGTAGAAGATTTGGGTTCAAGGACTTCAATATTCTTTGAAAAAGATACTAATGGTAACTGCAAGTACATAACAATGTTTGTGGTCTCGGCTTTGCCGTACTTCTGCCTTAGATGTTCATTTCCACTCTGAGATTAGGAAAACATAGGATTAGACATGCATTAGGACTCACACCCAATCAGTTATAACCACTGTCTTCTCAGTGACATCTATGTGTTGGCAATTCATCTTTACCAGAGCACAGAACAAGCTGCTACATACCACAGACGGCATTTTTTGACAGTGGTTTCGGACTGCTTTTTTACAGGTGGTATCAGACCTGCAGGTCCCCTAAGTCACTAGAGAGCTCCTGGTGTCACCAGAGCCAGGCCCTTTCCTAACATGGAATGTTTGGGCTTTGTAGAGTCTCTAAAGAAGCTCAAAAGAGAGGTGACATCATAATGAAGATCTCAGTAACTCATAGAGTATATTGGGTTGGAAGGAACATCCAAGGGTCATCTAGTCCAAACCCCCTACAACAAGCAGGGCCATCACTCATGAGACCATGTTGCCCAGAGCCCCATCCAGCTTGATCTTGAATGGCTCCAAGTATGGGGCCTCCACCACCTCTGACTTCCCTGTTCTGCTTCAAAGAATGAACCCAGATGATTGTCAGACTGCAAGAACGTAAGATCGAAGACCTATGTGGGATGTTTGTCAGAAGGGCTCTCCCTCCTTCCCACTACCCCTAGATGCAGCAGAGCTTCAGAGACAGCCCTGGGCTCTGCAGCCACCACAGTTGCTCGGTCAGCACGCATTCACAGCAGCACAATGCAGGCGTTTTGACTGGCACAGAGAATGGGTTCACAGCCCATTAAGAATGTTGCATTCATAGGGCACACAACAGAACCTCTAAAAAGATTTCAGGTTTCTATAAGATAAGGGGAAAGGAAGCACGGGTTGCATTGAATAGAAAAAAACCAATAAACCACTGATTTATTACAGGGTTGCAGCACTAGGGCCACTAGAATGAGAAAAAAACATCTGTGAGCCTTGTGAAAATCAAACACCCCAGCCATCACCTTCCCCAGGCTCCCAACCTGACTGAGGCTCCCAAATTCAGCTTGATAAGCAGAACTGAGGGTAAATATTCTGACAAAACATTTTCCCCCACTATAAGAAAAAGCTGGTGAGCTGAAATGGAAGAACATTTTAAGGGGAAACAGGTCCTTAGTCCTGATGGGATATTTAGTCCAGGGCCATCGGTATCTTTGACCATTAGAGGTTCATCTAGTTTCTAATGAACCTGCATTGCTCTGGTTGAGTCTGACTGGGGAACTAGAGCTGATTTCTATATCCCAGTAACTATCCACTCTGTATATTTTTTTTCCATCCTGCTTTGTACAAATGAAGGAACAGAGAATGCTCTTCAGTACCCTCTAGAAATTCTGCCCAGCTCCCACAGGGTAGCTGAAGCAGCCTCAGGAACATGGTCTCCAGCTACACAGGGTTGGGCTGATGAGGCTAACCAGAGTTTGGTTAGCAGGGTTTGGGGAACAGTCCCTGTGATCCCAGGGGAATGACCTGTCCCTCAGGGTTGTCTCCCTAGAAACTGAGGCAGGATAAGAGTGAAAAAAGAACTGCAATGGGAAAGCATTAATGAGATTGGAAGATTCTGAAGAGGGGAGAGCGTTCTCTTCAGGGAAATGCTGCGTGGGCACTGGAATCCAGGACCAAACATTCACAGATTGATTTCAACCTCCTGTCCGCTGAAGCAGACACTTCATTTAACAGAATTAGTGAGGGACTGATGCTTGCAGCCCCCACACAGGACACATCCCACGGCTGCTGTGGCATACTCAGAATGTTTTAAGGTCCTGATCCCCACAGATTTGGAGGTGGTTCCTTGAGAAGCTCCCAGCTCTTTGAACACATGCTGCAGTCAACAGATGAGGAAGCTCTCTGTATCTCTGAGGAGCAGGCTCCTGCACATTAAGGGCTGTAATCATTTCAAAGCATGAAGATCTCTGCACTCAGAGCACCTGCATATTGATGCAGGACACAGGCATTAAAGCAGCTAAAGGCAATTATTCTGATCATTAAAAATTCTAATCAGAATAGCTTTGAATTCTGTGTTTATGCCACAGATACGAGAGAGACACATAATCACGGTACCAGTCACCTTCTCATTTCTCAAGGAGACTTGTGGATTTTGAAGTGCTTACGGCTAACCCTTCACTGCTTTAAAGCACCAACCGAGGTTTTGTTTAGAAAAAGAGGTTTGATCCCCATGAACAAAGAGGAAATCCTGCCAAAAGTCTGCACCAACAGACAGAGAATTTTGTCAAGAGCTCAAGTCACATTGCAGTGACATTTCCTCCTCTGTAAGGCTAGGGAAGCAATTTCTTATAAAAACAGCCCCCTGTTGTCAGCGTAGACAGGCAGCAAATTAACATCTTGGTTTCAAACACATTGATGTTCAGGCGGGCTTTCATAAATATCTTTACCCAATGGTCATCATAGAATTATAGATTTGTTTATATTGGAAGAAACCTTTAAGATCATCAAGTCCAACCATCAACCCAACAGTACCAGGTCCACAGCTAACCCCATCCCTGAGCACCAGATCTCCGTGACTGTGAAACACGGCCAGGGGTGGTGATTCAATCCCCTCCCTTTGCAGCCTGTTCCAAGGCCTGATGGCCCTTTCAATAAAGTTTTTCCTAGTGTCCAAACAAAACTTCCTCTGGTGCATCTTGAGGTCATTTCCTCTTGTCCTGTCACTTGTTCCTTGTGAGAAGGGACCAACCTCCACCTCTCTACAACCTCCTTTCAGGTAGTTGTAGACAGCAACAAGGTCACAGGCTGTGGCACGGTGACATCCCCCAAGCATTATTCTTTGCTCTTTCAAATACTGGATTTGAAGAAAGGCAAAGGAAGAAGCATCAAAACTCAGCCAAGGGCCAGCTCTTTCATGTAGTGGTTGTCAAACTGATTCCACTGTCGCCCTTCCACACGGAGCCTTGTAGCTTCCCAAACACAGACAGCTGCATTCTCCTCTCTCATTTATATTTCTCAGAAGCTTTTCTTTCAGTGCATGAAAGGAATAAGGCATCATACAAATTATCTCACTAAATCATTCTCTTTAAACATCCGCCTTCCTTTTCATGTTTCTCTGACCTGCTGTCGATCCTATTCACATGAACACCTTACTGGAGCACTTTTCCAGCAGCCGCATTCATTAGTGGCTCCCAATGCCCAGCACACAACAGGGGTTTTGCCTACTCTGCACTTTGGGGATGTTCTTGTCAGAGATAGGAGTGGATAATGAGGAAAGAACACAAATCTGTCACTGGCGCTCTCCATTACTTCAACAGTGTTATGGAAATGATTTCCCACACCAGCATTTGCCTGCAGTTTCTGTGGGCAAAGGCACTTTAAGCCTGTTTTCTCCTTTGTCTCGGACTGTCTCCTGTTTGTGGCTCAGCACCTTGCAAAACTGTCTAGGATCCTGGTTGTTTTGACTGCTTATAGAGGAACTTATATAAAAACATCTAATTGTTTTTGCACAAGACAGTCTCATTTGAAAATAAAAACATAATAAAATAAACTTGCATACTGAAATCAATGCCCAATTGCTCTCAAGACCCAGGTGTCGGCCTGGAGAAAGCAGAAGGTAGATAGAAATACCAGAATCTTGCAGGAGGGCAGAGGTCTGAGCTGTTTTCCCCTCCCTGGCACTTCTCCACATGGCACACATGCTCAGTATGGCATGGTCTAATGATGGATGATCCCCTCCTCACTGCTGCAGCCGGTTCACTCCTGGGCTAGACAAGAGAGAATGTTTAACACGGTGCAGGGCAACCCCTGCCAAGTGTATATTGCCATGAGAAAAGGGCAGTAGATGTGCTGGAGCATCTGCTTTGCAGCACATAGACAGCATTGCTCTAGTCCAGAGTGCTTGAGCTCTTCAGGCTTCCTCCTCTGGTTTACAGGAAGCTTTGAGTTCAAGAATCACAGATGGATTTAGGTTGGAAAGGAACTCAGAGCTCACCTAGTGCCAATCCCCTGCCATAGGCAGTGACATCTCTCACCAGACCAGGTTGCCCAGACCATCATCCCACTTGGCCTTGAATGCTTCCAGGAATGATGGAGCAGCCACAACCTCCTTGGAAAACTTGTTCCAGGGCCTCAGCACCCTCACAGAGAGGAATTTCTTCCTCAGATCTAACCTAAATCTTCCCTCTTTTAGCTTGGATTTATCCCCTTTATCCTACTTTGCTGGTTATTTCTGTACCTTGAGAGTGAAGTCACAGGATATGCACAAACTTTCTCCACTACCTTTTGTCCTGTCTCAAGCCCAGCTCAGACAGAAAAAAGAACTAGCGTGAGCAAATACAAAAGAAGGAGCACTCGGGCTTTGAAAGAAGCAGGACCACTCATAAGGCACAATGTATTTCCCTCACATAATTACTTTTATTTCATAGTTGCTCTTCTTTACAATAATATAAAGAATAGTCATTCAGCCAGTGTTTGTCACTGACCAGGATTTCATCTGCTGACAGACCCAGAATGAAGCTCTCCAAAAGCTACAAGTGCAGAGACAAAGAAACTGTATGTCACAGAGCAGCATCCAATCTAATCCTTTGGCTGAGACAATGCAACGTTCCAGCAGGAAAACAGCATCCAATTAGGCTGCCGTGAACATGATACTCTGAAATAAAATTCAAGCCATGATGTTCATTCAAGTACCATGATGGGGTATAAATGTTTATGTAAGAAATAGCAATTTCAGACGTACAGGTGATTAGTCAAGATGCTATGACCAGCATCAAAAACAAAGGAAGAAAAGTGAAGCTGTATCCCAGAAATGCACTTTTTCAAGAGCTCAAGCCTGGAAATGCAGGCTAGAACTATTGGTGGTCAATTCAGCCCAAGAGCTCTTGGCATCAAGCACTAAGAAAGGAGCCAAAATGTTTCAAGAAAGAATCGCAGAACATTGGGGATTGGAAGGCACCTCAAAAGATCATCTAGTCCAACCCACCAACCACAGCAGGATCACTTAGAGCAAGTTGCACAGGAATATGACCAGGTGGGTTTTAAACACCTCCAAAGAAGGAGGCTTGACAACCTCCCTGGGCAGCCCATTCCAGTGCTCTGTGACCCTCATTGTGAGGAAGCTCCTTCTCATATTGATGTGGAACCTCCCATGTTCCAGTTTACACTTGCCACTTGTCCTATCATTAGATGACACTGAGAAGAGTCTAGCTCCATCCTCCTGGCACCCACCCTTCACATATTTATAAACATTAATGAGGTCACTCCTCAGTCTCCTCCAAGCTAGAGAGACCCAGATCCTCATCAGGGAGATGTTCCAGTCCCTTCATCATCTTTGTGACTCTGAGCTGGACTCTCTCCAGCAGTTCTGTGTCCTTCTGGAACTGAGGGGCCCAGAACTGGACACAATACTCCAGATGAGGTCCACCAGGGCAGAGTAGAGGGGGAGAAGAATCTCTCTCGATCTGCTAATCACCCCACTTCTGACCCACCCCAGGATGCTGTTAGCCTTCTTGGCCAACCTGATTTATGCCACGTTCACATCAAAAAAACCTACAAGATAAAGGGTGCCATAAATCTGGCCAGAGTGATTGGGCTGGCAGCCAGCTCTGGCCCACAGAGATTCTTGCTCACACTACAGGGAAATACAAGAAGAATCTACTCTCAGCTTCCCTGCTTTCAGGCTCAGATTGGGTTTTACCCCATAACTTCAATCTCCTATGAGCTACAAACACTCTCCTGAGAGACGAGACCTGACCTTCAGCGTTCCTTGGTAACCCTTCTCTGAAGTTTCTTCTTGCAGTAATTAGGTTTAAGAGCTTCCTCTGGCCCCTATCTCCCAAGGGTCTTTGATTCCCTGTCACCATTCCTCCTCTCTGATTTCTCAAGGTTGGTTCTTGTTCTGTAAACAGCCACAAATGAGACACCCACAGACACAAAGCTCCTTGCTCTGACACACCCAGGCCCTGAGATGACCGACAGTAACAGGCCATGGAGAAGCTGGCTGGACAGAGAGAGGATGGAGGAGCTGCAGAAGGTGAGAAGCAGCTGGGAAGGCAGCAAGGCACCTTGGTCTTGATTTTCTTAGTGGGTGACACCCCTGTCCTCAGAGGAGCTACCTTCAACTTGCACTTGTGCAAAGAAGAAATGGATCCTCTAGCACGGCCAAGTTACAACAAGCAAAGATAAATGAGGTGCTCAGAAGCAACAGCATTGCCTGTGGACAGTATCTAAGCAACCCAATGAGCCTCCACGACTGTGCTGCTTTCAATACACAGGGATGGCAAAGGTAGGGAAGAAACAGAGGAATTAAATAGCTGCTAGAGAGGCTGGACTCCCACTTGAAGCTTGAGCCTACTTCAGAGAAAATGATGAGATGACACAAAATCAAAGAGTGAGGAATCCAAAAGAAGATCTGAATTCACCTAAGAAAGAGATTATGAGCTCCAAATAAACAGAAACCAGAGCCAAGCAATCCCAATTGATTGCTGTTTATCTTCCACTCCCTGTGTGCTAGCATTACCAAGAAGATGTTTGCTGGAAGCCAAGCACATTGCAGAGAAGAATCCACCAAGAATCATAGAATGGTCCAGGTTGGAAGGGACCTCCAAAGGCCAACTAGTCCAACCCCCCTGCAGTGAGCAGGGGCATCCTCACATTGCCCGGAGCCTATCCAGCCTCACGTTGAATATCTCCAGGGATGGGGCCTCAACTGCTTTCCTGGGCAATCTGTTCCAGTGTTCAACTACCCTCCTCCTGAAGAACTTCTTCCTAAGAGTCCATTTCAGTCTGCCTTTCTCTAATGTGAAACCATTGCCGTTGTCCTATCACTCCAGGTCTTTGTAAACAGTCCCTCTCCAGCTTTCAGGTACTGGAAGATCACTATCAGGTCCTCCCAGTGCCTTCTCTTCTCCAGGCTGAACAACCTCAACTCCCTCAGCTTGGTCACCAAGCAGTCCCACCTGTTCCCAACACCATGGGCTATCACGACAGGCACGGAATCAGCCCTACTGGGCTCAAGCTCCTGTCTCAACCTCATTTGCTCTGTTTGTGTGTTCACAGATTTCTGTATGGACTACAGATATTTCACCTTCATACTGAAGATGAAGGTATGGAAGGAAAATATAAGCATTGTCCACATTCAAGATAGAAACTCCCTACTGCCAGGTACTGTTCTGACAAGTGCATATGACTTTATACAGATGCCTTTAAGTTGCTCTTGATAAATTAGAATGTGCAGGTCCACTCATGTCTGGGTCCCCTCTTTACCCAGTCTTAAAATACTTGGTACTTTACCACTGCGAGAATGAGTTTGTCACTCCCCTTAAATCATCACCGGTTTTTAGTGAAAACTCTCATTTTGCATGGCTGCAAATGGCTCAGTTGTCACAGGAGACAGATACAGTCAGGATTTCATTTACAATGATTTATTTCTTTAAAGTGCATTAAAAGGATTTTGACCACATAGGTTTAATACTAAGCCAGTGGTGTAGCTAAGGAAGTAAAGGAGGAGATAGATTGTAATTTCTGAGTAACCAGAAGGAGAGTCTTGTTTTAGAATTATTGATTAACTGCATCCAGGCTTTCTCGTATTTGTAAAGGGCTCAAATCATCACGTCACTGAAGGGAGTGGGGGCAAAGACCACTGTGTCAGGTTGGACTCACTATCCATTATTGCTGGTGTCCCACACGAAGAATCAGCTGTTTGGGATTTTAAAAAATGGATTTCCTATCTTTCACCAAACCCAAACAGAGCTTGAAGCCCTCCTGTAGTCCTCAGTGAACCAAACCAGCTGAGAAAATGGTGTATTCTGCCTTTGGACATAACAGGCTTGGGACCATTTCAGTAATCTAGACACCTCACTTGCACCCCCCGAGTTCGTGATGGCTAACCTCGAATTCACTCGTTTTTCCCCCCCTATTCTTCACTTTCACAGACATCAGCTCTCAGGACCTTGTCAGCAGTTGCTGAATCTACACATGACCTGATGACAGTGCAAAACGCTATTTCTGGCCTGAAAGAATGTTCACAGTGCCAGTTTTTCACTAATCCAGGACGTTCCATGCCTGGTCTTTCAGGATCACAGTGACACAACACAGTGTGAGGTCCCCACCTGAGCTTACGTTACGTTCTTCAAGCCCTTGACATCACTGTATTTTCCCTAGGAGCTCAGCAGTTTACTGGAAGAAATCACTAATTACTCATGGTCTATTCTGCCAAAAGCTCGTGGAGAAGGCCTGGAAGGTTTCCCAGCCATGAAAACAAAAGCATTTCCCTTATAATAGAGCAGAACATTTGTCACCGAGGCTCCTCATTTCCTCTAAGCAGGTTTCCAGTTAAAAGGTGTCAGTTTGACACCATTTGCAGAGCCGAGAGGTCCCTCCGCTGGAAGTTAGCACTTGGGTTCCCTCTGGACACAGGGAGTGCATACGAAGGTCACACCAGATGGTGGGGAAGTCAGCAAGCATATGTTTTCATCTCAACACCTTCACACTAAGAAACAAAGGAGCACCATTTTCTGCCTGTCAATCCCACTCTTTGTTTCCCATGGCTTCCAGTTTGGCAGAGGCGCAGAGCTCATCCCCTTCCCCACTTCTCACCAAATCAACTGGTTCCATCTCAGAGATGTCACCAGTTACTTCTTTAGGCAATCTAGCTACTTCAATACCAGTGCACAGAAGGGTCCAAAGGACAGGCAAGCCTTGGTGAGACATCAATAGTGCAGATAAGGAGGGGAGTTTTCCATTTTTGTCAGGTTAACTATAAAGGAGATCAAGAATTTCCAAAAAGCCCTCAAAAAAGTTTTAAATGAAAGAGAATTATCATTCTGGAGGGATCTATTTTGGTCTGCTGTTCTGGTAACACTTCACTATTTTGTTGAAATTTCTATAGCTCAACGATTCTAAAACACCACACGGAACATCACAGAATTCACCACCCTGTTGCTCCCTTGCCCCATGCATTGGGGCTCTCTGCACGGGTTCTGGTTTTTACCACAGACCAGAAAGGACACTTCTCAGCCTGCAGCTGAGTGTCCTTTCTTTCCAGGGCTGCTTGAATATAAAACTACACGAATCTGAGCTCCAAAGGCAGCTTTGCACAAATTCCAGCTGCTTCTGCAGAACCTGAAGCCTTCCAGGGGACTAATTTCAGGTGGACAGGAGCTTCCCTTCACCAGGATGAAGGGAACTCCAAGGAAAATTACATCCCAAATCCTCACCACATGACTGCTTCCCATGCTGAGCATTGCTGGGATGATACTGAAAGGGAAAGGACTGATGATGCTGGGGAAGGACTTTTCTCTTTCTGCCACTGCTTGCAGGGAACTGCCTGCCTCTGGCTGCGGCAATTCTGACTCACACACACACTACAGCCACAACATGGAGACCAAAGGGAGTTCAAAGTCCCGAGATCTTTTAATCAAAATGTATGCCTAGAATTTAAATAACTAAAAAACCCACTTATCGATTCAGTGATCATTAGTCTTTTGTTTTTTTGGTTTTCCCTTTTGTCTGAGGGGAAGAAAGTGCAACACAAAAATTAGCCATAAGTACGTGTTGCTCATTACTGGCTGGAGGAACAAAATCTATTGATCAGCTTTTGCTGCTGCTGCTACGACATGAGTAGCTGTGACATTTCATTCACAGCCGAATGGAAGCAGACTGATCAGGAGAAATCCTGAGCACAAGCTGGTTAAGGATCTTTAAAAATACATAAAGGAAAGGGGGTAGATGTTAAGTTTCTGGATAAAGAACATTCTGTCTGCCTATCTAAAACCCAAATGAATCATTCACAATATTGTATTTTTTTTTAGGATTTATTACCCAGAAGAAAATCATGGCTTTCAATTTTTCATTGCTGCTCTTTGATGAACGAAAGGTAAATTAAAAGTATTCCCTCTGCTGCATTAAGGTAGAACATGACTCTTTATGCTCCAGTTACTGGAAAGACCAGAGCAGTGGAAATAACTGAACTAAAAAATTCTATGAAATATAGAGTTCCTTTAGCTCCCTACCCTGGGCAAGTATTCCAAAATCAGTGGCTTCAGAACCTTCTAAAGCCCTGAGAAGAATAGAAGATGCTGCCGAGAGAGAGGACTGTGTTTTGATAAGCTGCGGCGGAGCTATTGTGCACAAGTCTTTCTGCAACCTTTTGTTTGTCTGACAGGTAAATTCTCAACGTATACCTTAGGAACAGGCACAGAAACAAACCAGACATCATAGCCAGGAGCTAGAATAACACAGAAGAAAAGGCTTAGAAAATAGTTGGTGTGCACTATGGAAAAGATACAATACTTGGCCCTGCTAATGGGCGTGTTATAGCAGAGAGTGTTTGTAGGGAAGATTCCTCCTCCCCCTTTCACTGCTGCCCTATGTGCCAATGCCTGTGGAAATTCCCCGTTCCCATCTACAGGTTCCAACAGCTCCTGATTCGTCTTGAGTTTGCCGCTTAGAGAATAACTAGAATAACAATGGGATTATTAATAAGGGATAATACAAATCTCTGTTCTTTTTCCATCCACTGAGATGCTTGGAAAAAATACCCAGAAGTTGTAGGTGAAGGATGGAGAAGGGCTGGAAATCACTCCTCTAGGGAGGAAAGGGAAGGCAGAGTTTACACGGGTCATAAAGATCAATAATGTCAAACAGGCAGAAAATTTCACATTTGCAATTACTGGGACACCAAACTGCTATTCTACTTGAAAAGCTGCCTGTCAGTATTTGAGTAGACTGAAGATTTAGGGTATTTTTCCAGAATAAAATTGAGCACAAGCTGAGGGTGAGAACAGACTAACCAGGACGGTTCATAAAGGCAACACCAGCCATGATTCCAGGCTGCCACATGCAATTAGACACATAAATCCTGCTCCTCATGACCCAGATCTGACAAGACCAACAATACCATGTCATCATAGCCACTGCACTTCCACTGCTCTGTGAGACAAATTCCTCAACCCTGAGACCCTTCCAAAGTCTATTTCCAAGAAATAGGATTCAGAGGATGATCCTCTGCACAGCGTGAGACCTGTCACGATCTTGTCTTTTCACAAAGGTTATGTTTTAAGAAAGGAAACCCCAGTCCAGCTAGGTAATGTATTCTGTCTGGAGCATGAGGGGATTTGCCTTGCTTGTGTTTCCTCTAAGAGCCTTTCCTGTATAAATAAATAACAGCTGAAGCCTTCCCCTAAGTGCTTCGTGTTTATAGACTTGTAAAAGAAATTTACTGCTGTAGGAATAGCCACAGCCTGCAGGTAACTTACCCTGTGCCAAAGCTTTGAGAAGCCCGTTGCTCCTGTCAGTGAGCTCTGTAGTTACATACAACGGAGCTCACACGATCTCAGCGGAAAAGATCTTCCCAGTTTAATTCTGGAGTGAGAGTCCTGGCCAGCTGCTTACAGGAGAACAGAGCACAAGGCTCACCTCCTCCATCTTGACCTTGATGAAGAAAACAGAGTCCAGGAGGTTTCTCAAGGCCACCAAAAACCCATCAAAACATAGGGTAAAAATACAGAAAAGAACAGTTATACCGTGGGCAGGGAACCATGAGAACCACGGCAGAGCCCTGAGCTGTAATCTTTTGTAAATGGGCATCCTTAAACAGCCCCAAGGAAAAGCCATTGAAGGACCTGCAACGCTCATTAGGCAACTTCATTGCCATAAGAGACTTGTTCGAATTGCTCCTTGTCTTTGCTTCTGGCTTGTTTCTTCCTCACAGCAAGAGGAGGGTTGAAGGCACCCAAACCCACCAGCATTTACTTAAGACCACTTGGGTGCTGCTCTCACTCTTATCACCTCAGCCCGACTGGTACAGCCACTCCTGCGACTGGGGCGGGACGACCCAAAGGCTCAAAAGATGGGGGCCAGCCTGTGGGGCAGCTGCAAGGGGCTTGTGTGTGGGTCTGGGATCTCTGCAGGATGTGCGATGCTCACCTGAGGTAGGACAAGAGGACTGGGTGTGGGACTAGGCCTCGGGAGGCCTCGGGAGGCCTAGTGAAGTTTATAGCGGTTGGTGACTTCCAGTTGTTGGGCTGTGGGGTGACTCTGGTGTGTGTTCCCAGTGCTGGCTGTGTTGGGGGTTTTTTTCCTCCTTCCCTCTGATTCTGGTGAGCCAGAGAAGAGCTTTTGAATATAAAGTGAATTTGTCTCATCCTGTAAGATTTAAGGTGAACTTGGACTAGAATGTGGGGTTTAAGCATAAAGGCCTGGGCTGAAAGTAACTCTCCTATGTGAAGGCCTCTGTTGTGGAAGGTGTCTCTCAAGCCTTCTACAGGCCCAAACTTTTGCTCCAAGTCTGCATCCCTAGTGGTGATCCTTGAAAAGGATTTCAGGTAGCTGTTCCCGAGCTCTAATTCAGCTTGGCACCTGAACCAGTGTTTCTGCTCCTGTGTTTCCCATATTAACACGAGGCCGTAGTGGAAATGTTGTCAGTTTTCTACACCGCGCTGCTTTTTCATTAGTTCTGAGCATCACGCTGTGTGTCCCTCACCTCAGCTCAAGAATTACTCACTGCTGGCACCATTTTCCTGTCCAGTTTTTTTCTCTTTGGCACCCTGCCCTTCTCCTTTCCAATATTTTGTGAAGATTGCTGTGCTGCTCTCACCTTTCCATCCACAGAGCTGATGAGGGCGGAGAGCAGATCTTGTCTGTGTTAATTACTTTTCCCTGCCTTTTTTCCAAATCCACAGCTTGGAAATTTTTATTATTGTTTATGTTGTGTCTCCTGTTTCATGCTGAGGCCACATTCTCCAGCCTGGGAGACTCTCAGGTGTGAAAAGGTGAAGGGCTGGGCGAGGCGAGGAGATCAGAGGTGTTTTCTGTGCCTCAGCTGCATCCTCTTTGTGTGTGTGTGTGAACACACCCAGTCCTTCTCTTTAAAACTGCAGCAGGTGACACTGAAATTTTGCAGTGAAGAGGAGATGTGACCTTGTGGAAGAGACTGTTTCCAACCTTTTTCTTTATAAACTTGGGGTCAGTGATATCTTTTCTAGACTTGTTGCAGACCAATGTAGGAGAAAGGGACCTAGGAGTCCTGGTGGGTGGCAGGATGACCAGGAGCCAGCAATGTGCCTTTGTGCCCAAGGCCAATAGCATCCTGGGATGGATCAGAAGCAGGGTGGTTAGCAGATCAAGAGAGGTTCTCCTCCCCCTCTACTCTGCCCTGGTGAGACCACATCAGGAATGTTGTGCCCAGTTCTGGGCCCTTCAGTTCCAGAAGGACATGGAACTGCTTGAGAGAGTCCAGTGCAGAGCCACAAAGATGATAAAGGTACTGGAATGTTTTCCTGATGAGGAAAGGCTGAGGGAGCTGGGTCTCTTGAGCTTGGGAAAAAAGGAGACTAAGGGGTGATCCCATTAGTGTTTATAAACATGGAAAGGGTGGACATACAAATATGTCAGGAGGATGGAGTTATGTTTTGCTAAGTGTCATCCAATGGCTGGACAAGGGCCAATGGGTGTAAGCTGGAATATAGGAGGTTCCACATCAATATGAGAAGGAATTTTTTTTCCTGGTGAGGGTGACAGAGCACTGGAACAGGCTGCCCAGGGAGGTTGTGGAATCTCCTTCTCTGGAGAAAATTAAAACCTACCTGGATATGTTCCTGTGTGACTTGATCTAGGTGATCCTGCTATGATAGGGAGATTGGACTGGGTGATCTTTCGAGGACCCTTCCAATCCCCAACATTCTGTGATTCTGTGGAGCAGAGCACTAGCAACCTTCTCAATTCTTGTTGCTCTTGAATTAGTTGTAACTCGAAAAAACAGTAACAATGGCTAAGGTGGTCTTTTTTCCTCTGTAGGAAAAGTATCAGGAGAAAAAGAGACTGGCTGGCAGAATGGTTCCATAAATTTCGTGGATGTTAAATTTCATTAAATTTAATGAAACTTATGGATTATGGGTCTCAGGGTACCGTCCATGCCACTGGAAGAACTCCTCTCCAAAGTAGTTTAAGGTGAGTTTTAAAAATTACTGGCTTTTTTTCATGATTGAGACATGGGGGAGGAAAAAGCTAGGCATGTGAGGTCTCAAGTGCAGAGTGTGTATGAATGTATGACTCATAAAGAGAAGAAATATGTGCACTGATACTGGAGATGGAAAGATGAGAAGGATGAGTTTGAATGGGCTGGGAAGAGAGAGTTTCAAGAAGAATTTTGTTAGCTATAGCTCAAAGTTTCTATTGAGATGCTTTGTTTGTCCAGTTTGGTTCCAACACATGTTGCATGTTTCTTCTGGGGTTTGTATTTTGTTTTCATGCTGGTACTGAGCTCCAAAGGAAGAAACTAGTGTTCTGAAGGATTAAGTTACAGTGTATCTTCTAATTAATAAATGACAAACCTTAAATCATGCGGCATGTCGGTGATATGCTGATGCAATAGGGCTATGGTTGGTCATACAGGGAGTCACCACTCTCCGCCCACCCCTACAAGCTTCCTAGCCCCGTCTTTCAGTAGAAAATGAAAATATATATTAAGCAAGAGGCACGCTTCATCAGATTCAAATGCAGAATATACTGTGGAGAGAGAGCTATTAAAAAATTCTTGTGTGGTGGGTTTTGTGTTAGTTTTCTTTGCTTATATAATGTTTCCTTTCAAACAAGATTCAGTAATGCAGAGATAGAACAGCAATAACACGTAGTCAGCGTAATGTAAATGGTTTTTGTTGGATTCTTGCAGTATGTGAAACATTTGACCTTTGTAGAGCAACACGTCTTGTGCTTCTCCAACTGACAGACAAGTGAAGTGAGACTTGGGAATCCCTTGGTTGCTGGTGTTCTTGTAAAGCCTGGGGATGTGGAATGAATCTCTGCCCTGTGCTACTTTCGATCTTTCATTCTGCTTGTGAGTTGGCACCCTCAGAGCTTCATCCCTTCTCATGTGAAGGGCTTGCTGGTCTGTTACTGCTCCTCCCTCTGCTTCAACTTTCTCCGTTTCAACAACTGGGATGCTGGAATTTGTTTGCAGACCCCAGCAGCTCCGCAGCTCCTGCTGACGATTGTGCCGAGTTCCAGATCTGTACTTGGAACTTTTTCCTTTTTTAGACAGATGTCACAGACTGACACATGTAGCTTCAGAACAGCCAAGCACACTCCTACTTCATTTGCTCCTTGAATGATTGACTGGATCCTTTCCAAGCTTATAGAGCCCTCTGTGGGCTTGTGCTGCCCTGCCAGCCTGTCTGTTCCCAAACTCTGTTTTGAGACTGTTGGGGAAACACATGATGATGTAGCCTTGAAGGGTGTGTGAACAGCCCAAACCAGGGTGGAGTTGGAGGCTCTACAAGCACCTAGAGATGTAAATAACCCCTGTGCAATCGCCAGCCTCTACAAGCCCAGGACACAGCTATAAGGTTTGGAGAGAATCAGCACTCTTGTCCTCAGCAGAGATGTTGGGTAGGTGCTGGAAGGCTCTGCACAGATGTGTGTCTCTCTTTTAAGCCAAATATACTTGGAAAAAAGCTGCCAAGAAGTTGTTCATTTAAATTCTTTCATCTGTCAGGTTCAGAGCAACCTCTGGGTCAATCACTTTGCACTAATTTGCAGAGGTAAAAACCCCTTAATTAGGGAAGTTTGAAATAAAAAGGGGAGCTAGAAAATTGTTGGCTTTAATGTATTTATACATCTATGATATTCAGCAGTTTTGGGGGCATGGGGAAGAGTTAATCTCAAGTCAAAATGATATTTTCATTATAGCCTCAGAATTTCTGCAGAAATTATTGCAAAGTCATCTGTTTTTTCTGTGCTACCTCAAGTAAATCAACTGCTGTTGTTATCCCATAGAATCACAGCATGTCAGGGGTTGGGAGGGACCTCTGAAGATAGAGTGCAACTGGCAGGAGATCATTCTGGAGAAATCACTCAGAAAGGCATCCACACAGGGCTGGAAAGTCTCTAGAGAAGAAGACTCTACAATCTCTCTGAGGAGTCTATTCCAGGGCTCTGTAACCCTCCCAGTAAAGATGTTCTTCCTCATCTTGAAGTGGAGTGTCCTATGCTCAAGTGGGAATCCATTGCCTCATGTCCTGTCCTGGGGCACAAGTGAAAAGAAGTTGTTCCTGCTTTCTTGATGTTCAGCCCTCATGGATTTATTAGACATTAACTAACTAGATCCCATCTTAGTCTTCTCTCCAGACTAAAAAGCCCCAGGTCTGTCAGCCTTTCCTAGTAATGCAGCTGTTCCTGTCCAACATCCTCAAAGGCCTCCGTTGGACTTTCTCCAACAGATGTCTATACCTCTTGAACTGGGCAGCCCAGAACTGGATCCAGTGCACTTAATTGTTCCTTTCCAGGTGCAGGACTCTGCACTGGCCCTTGTTGAACCTCATTAGATTTCTCTTTGCCCATCTCTCCAGCCTGTCCAAATCTTGCTGAATGGCCGCACAGCCTTCAGGTGTATCAGCCAACCCTCCCAGCCTTGTGTCACCAGCAAACTTTCTGAGAAGACACTGTACCATTGTCAAGGTTGTTGATAAATATGATGAATGGGACTGGACCCAGCACTGATTCCTGAGCATTTCCAAGGGGCCCTGTGTTCACCTACATTGTACTTCAAATGATAAATTTTAGACCCTCAAGAGGACTGTTCTACTCAGTTTTATTTTTATAACTTGGGTATCTGGAAATACCCCTTTCTCATTTCTCCTACCCCCAAACTAGCAAAGCTTCTGTAGACAACTGTGATGAAGATGTCTGAATCTAAAGCATGAGGGTAGATCTAGATACAAAAGCTCCAAGATAACTGGAGGACCGGGTGTTTGTGAGAAGAGATGTGAACAGAGGTGGTGTGGGGGAGTGGGTTCTTGTAAAACAAAAGATCGTCCTCCCCTCTGCCCCTTGTTGAGGTTGAGAAGCAGCCTTTGCTCCAGATACAGGGACATGTTCGCGGCATGGGCTATGGGACACAAATGGCCTCTGCCAACTGTGCTAGGTACCTTCAGTTGTTCATTGAAGGTCCCTGTTGCTGCAGTTAACAACATTGCCGGTCACTTCTGATTTTTCCCTCTGGAAAAGTGTCTCTTAACCAGTTTGAAATAGGAAGGTTTTCAGTGCACATTCCCTGCTATGAGACTTTCACCTCCTTTGCAGTTCACAATCCTCAGGCTTCTACCACAGCATCAACTACTTAAGCTGTGTGAATGAGCCAAGCGTGTTCTCTTCTACAATTCAGCTGGTTCTTGCCCAATGGAAAAATAAAATCCTTGTTTGAGGCTGCTGCTTGAATGCCAGTTTGTTGACTTAAGGAGTCTGGTTAGGCACACAAACATAATTACCTGACTGCTGCAGACTCTTGCCTCTGTTCAAACAGCATGTGCCCAGAGTTCCACCCCTCTGAAGAATAGAAGTCAAAAAATAAATGCAGTGTTTACTTCTTGCGACTGTCCCAGGATATGGTTTGCAACTCTTAGAACTGCCAATGCTGGCCTTATCACTTCATGCACTCTTACCATCTGCTCAGGGCTCTGTTAGTGAACAGCTGGGGTGAATTGGTACTTAATATTAATTGAACGGTAATAATGAAGGGAAAAGTCATTATGAAGGCCGATGCTAATTAGTAGTAAAGTTACTGTGGCAACAGCTATTATTGCTGTTTACTTAGTTGTCTGGACCATTGCCCTCTGATGTAAAGTGGGTTATTCATATAAAAGAACTATTTACAGGACTGGCCATTTCCCCCACAACATTAACGACATCAAAAGGGAACCATTGAGCAATGATGGCTCATCTGCAAGATCCACCCAAGCTAACCCAGATGATGCTGCATGTTAGAAGACAAAAGGTAGGACAGTGATCAAGTACAGGATGAGGAAAAATTGGAGAGGCAGTGGGATTGCTGAAAACACTCATTGGCAGACCAAAGAATGGAGTACCAGTACCTCAGTACCACACTGCTGCAGGAAAAAAGCAAATTGATCTTGGGTGAATGAACAGGAGCATCACAGGCAAGATGTTATTACAGTCCTGAAAGTTCTTTTGGGAACCATGTTTTGAGAAAGTTGTAGAGAACCTCTCGTTCTCTGTTCTCATTTAGATAACGCAAGATATGAGGAGCAGTTAAGGTGGTTAATTTAGAGCATATAAAGGTTTGTTGTGGACAGAAAGGTGATCTGTTGTGCTCGCTCTCTCTCAAAGAGCTGAGTAAGGTGGCGTTAGCTGAGTTTTCAGGCTGGTGCAGGTTTTACAACGAACTGGTCTGTTCTCTGTCATGGGAAGTCTGTAATGGTAGGTTAAAAGCACCTGTGTGGGTTGGGTGATAGATCCTGTTCATGGCCTGGAGCAGAGTAATGGATGACAAAGATTTCCTAGGCTTTTTTCCAGTGACTCTTGTAGCATGTGGAATCCTTTAAAGTGATGATCCTCATGTCCAGATGAATCATTTGTCAGGTTGTCTTAGCTCTAACTTTGTTAACGTAGACTTCAAGATGAAGAACCCGCTCGGTTTTGATCCACAGATTAGATCTCTGACACAAGCAGAAAGAAGCAGCCCAGATTTCAACTTTGATTTCTGGCTTCATTGACTGAGCAGATGGGATCGGTTCCATCTCAGTGTGCTGCAAGGAGAATAATGATGATTGCGACTCTCTGTTGAGGTACTCGGAATATTTCTCATTCAGGGCTTAAATTAGTTTCAAATTGTTTGTAAAATTAGCGCGTGTTGTGCTTATGTGCAGCTGAAGGCATGTTGTTGGAATGAGCAAGAAGATATTTGTTGTGGTTATGCGGGCTTTTTCTTCAACTCAGCAAATACGAGCGAGATAAATCCTGTCCTGTTAAAGTCTGGCAAGTACATGTGCTGACTTCAGATGCTCCATGATTCCAGAGTTCCTTCCTCCCCTAAATTCTAAAATCTCAAGAGCTAAAATTAGCCCAAGGTGTGGTTTTTGTGATGCTTTTGTTTTGGTTAGCTGGGAAGTTCTACAAAGACCTAAAACAGCAACTTGTTTTGGGGCCAATGTCACAGTAATTGCACTAATAATGTTGCTGTGAGGCTTTAAGGTTGTTTTGTTTTTTTTTAAGAGACATTAGAGAGAGTAAAAATACACAAATCTGAGTGTTCTAACAGCAGAAATAAGAGAATGTGTTGATTTCAGCATAATAACTGAAATCTAGGACCTGTGTTCTCTTCCTAAACATCACCCTGCCCTAATACCCAGAACTACTCCCCATTAACCATTTTGTCAATTCTTTGCCAGTGTGTAATAAAACCGGTCCCTGAAATGCAGTGGCAATTGGGAGCCTGCGATAGCAGCATGTGATGTGTGGAGCATTCTGAGCGCTGAGCTATTGTGGAAGGTCTGAACAGCAGGTTGGCTGGCAGATGAGCTGGTGTGCCAGGCACAGAGCCCTGATGACAGCAGCTTGCTGCTTGATTAAATCACTGCAGCACAAAAACGGGTGGTGAACAGAAAGAGCTGGTTTTGTGCTGGGGTTTGTGCTGCCTGCAGAGCCCAGATGCTCCCCGGCTTTGTTGCACAGGGCTGATTAAACACTGTGCTGTGGGGTGCTGATGGAGATGGGGGAGGCCATGGCCAGAGAGGAGCAATGCAACTTCTGCTGCTCCATGGGGTAGGAGGCAGCATTATGGGCTAAGCACCTTCAAAAGTCTGGCCTGAAATGGGTCTGTTTGTGCCTTGGAAATACTGAGCACTGCACAATCCCCAGAACGATATTCTGGGTCTTTAAAGATAGATCCTTGGATCTAGTCAAGAAAAGCACTGGACTCTATTTTTATTTGCCTCCCAATCCATTTGAATCATTAAAGTCTTAAATGTTTGCTGAAACTCATGTTAAATCTGGACAAAACTACATCCTTTTAAGAATTCATCACGTTTCTAATGGAGTGAGGTTTGCTTTGTGCTGCAACTTATTTCACTCCTTCCTCAATGATCAATGTGAGCAGCAACTGTGCTTCGGGGTTCTGCAAGCAGTTTGCACTGTCCCACCCTGGGTAACACTGGAAAGCAAAAGCTACCTATGTGCAGCAGCAGTTTTCTGCCCTCTGTATTGAATTTCATGCCACTCTGCTATTGTAGTAGCCACCTCTTTGTAAAATTCTATATGGAAATTCTTTCTGAAACAACACTTCTACTCTCTGTCTGACTGATGCCTGGGTTGCTGGGGGGCGCTTCCAGCAAGTTTCTCAGGTTTTTGTACCGATGGTGTTTGAAAACACTTGTAAAATTTCCAAGTTTCTACATAGAATCATAGAATTGCTCAGGTTGGGAAAGACCTTTAAGATCATTAAGTCCAACCATTAACCCAGCTGTCCCAAGACCACTGCTGAACCCTGTCCGTGAGTTCCAGATCTCCATGATTTGAAATACATCCAGGGCTGGCGAATCCACTGTCCTCCCTGGGCTGCCTGTTGCTAGGCCTGATGGCCCTTTCAATAAAGAAAGTTTTCCTAAAGTCCAAGTCTCCTCTTAAATGCTTAGTAATCTTAAGTATTTTCTAGGGTGATGGCTAGTAAAATAGTAGGAAAGAACAATGCAGAGTTAGAAAAATAAAGCGCAAACCCACCTTATATTTGTTTTTCTAGTAAATGCTAAAACTGGCCAGAACTTGTGTTGCTCTTGACCAGGACCCAACTGGAAGTAACAGCTTCGTGCTGAAAGCATTTATGTCTTATTACTTGTCCCTTGGGCTGTGCAGTTATACCACCAGGGTTTCACAGAAGCAAACCTTCCAAAGCAAATAAATGAATTAAATCCCAGCTGACAAGCTAATATAAATGGTATGAAACAGAAGGGTAAATGGGGGGAAAAAAGCCTGATCTGACATAAACAAATCAGAGCTGTTGACAGTGTGGGTGATTTTGAGAAGTGCAGTTCCATTAAATTCGCAGATATGAATCCTGACAAATAACAAGCCATGGTAATTTATATAAACAAGGAAGGGAAATAACGAGTGGATGTGGGAATCTAGTGAGGGTTTGGTTGTTAGTGCAGCGCAGAACATTGTTCTCTGCTTTCTCTGCACCAAGGTCTTTGTGCAGGTGTGCAGTGTTTGGTCTATATAAACAGTCAGCACCTCACACAATCTGTCTGTAGGCACCTCATCAGCTTCATGTCTTTTGTTCCTCATTGTAGAAAGAGCTTTTTTTTTGTGTAACTTTTCATTGAGGGTTCTTAATGGAGAAAGCTATTAAAAATTCAAAGCAGTGTATTTATTTAGATAAAAGCTGTTAATTATAAATGTCCAGCCATATGCCCATTAAGACTAACACTTGGTAGCATAAAGAGGGAATGAATATTTTAGATAATAAAGAGCTGTATGAAAAACCAGAAACTTTCTTGATATGTTCTGTTTCATGTAGGTTTGACAATGGAGTGGTAGTTGGTAGCCTGTAGTGGTTCATGCTGAAGATCTTGGTAGCTTTTTCTTTTATATTTTTAATGCCTTGCTATTGAAGAGTGTCTATTAAAACAAGCCACAAAAGAAATGCCTCAAGGAGAGCCAGATGGCTAAATATCGGCATCTGAAATGAAAATAAAATATTCAGCCATACATATGTGCCTTAAATACACTTTGCTGTAGTCCTTTGTTTATGAGCCAGACTCTCTTCTCTATTGCCACTGCACTGGTAGCTTTGAACTTGGTTTGCATATGCTTTAGCAGATCGAAGTTGAGCAATGATGGGATTAGGAGATTTTTCTCTTATTGGTTCTAGTCCCAAAGCAGCCATATGAGCTTTTGACTCGATATCATACCCTGAGGTGTGAAGGTTGTCCTGGACAGGAGAAGAACAGAGGTTATTTCTGTACCGATGCCACAGTCTGTCTGTCAGATTGCTTTAAAGTTCTGAATGTGGACAGGGATGTTGTTAATGTCCTTCTGAAGGTGTCGCAGTATTTCCTGATAATGCTGCAGTTGCACGTGGCTTTGTTCAGATGGGAAATCTTCCTTGCTGTCTGCAGTGATGGTGTCTTGGTTGGCTGGAACCATGTTGTGAAAATGAGCAGCAGTTCAGGAAAGGACACGTGTAGATAAGCAGACACCATCAACAACTGAAAGGCATGGTGGAGACATGTGAAAGCTCAGGTCTTTGATAGAAGCTCAGCCAATTCCTGGAGCAATTTACAAAATTCCCTGCAGGTATCCAGCCTTTTTCATCTGGTAGAGAACAACTGCTGCTTTGGTGCAAAACTTTCCCTTTAATATGTCCTGTGCTTCCTAGTTGTAATAGTTAGGACACGTAGCAGAAGGCAGAGACTGAAGACTCAGGCAAGACTAGTTACTTCCTCCAAGTTTGGAGAACGTGTCCATCAGGTCCTCAGTGTGGTGAGCGGTGCCATTTCCTTTGTGCTGCCTTGATGTGAGGTGCATGGTGCATGTTTCTCTGCATTCGGTGAGAAGGCTGAAGAGGTCACTGTTGGTTCCAGCCAGATCTGTTTGCTTTGTTCCCTCTTTATCTGTTTAGAGATGAGGTGATGAACTCTGGTTTCTGTGTGGCCCAAGCCTTGACTTGCTTGCAAAGTCTGTCAGAAACTTATCACAAGTCTAATAGGTGGGTTTAAACTCTTTCAAGATTGTGGTCCCTTCCAGTCCCTGATGTTCTGTGGTTCTGTGAGTTATGGGTGTGAGCTGGAAAACAGGAGGTTCCGTATGAATCAAAAGGAACTTCTTCACAGTGAGATGGAGCCATGGAGCGGGCTGCGCAGGGGAGTTGTGGAGTTTCCTTCTCTGGAGATGTTTAAAACTTGCCTGGACTTGGTCTGGGTGATCCTGCTGTGGCGGGGGGATAGGACTGGATGGTCTTTCAAGGTCCCTTCCAGTCCCTGGTGCCCAGACTAAGCAGCATGTCATCTTGTCAGGTGTCTATGGAAACTTATGTAGGAGGTCTGTGGTTTTATATTCCCTATACTTTGATCTGGCTTCTGCAAACCCTTTCTTAGCATTGGTCTAGGTGATCCTGCTCTGGTAGGGGGATTGGACTAGATGATCTTTCAAGGTCCCTTCCAATCCCTAATGATTCTATGATTCTAAGATGTGGGTAGGTAATTCCAGGGTATGTAAATAAAACCTGATGTGGATTACCAATGTCCCATTGCATGGTCTCCTTCAGGCTTTCTTACCACCCTCAGCTTTTACCCCCTCTCTTCAAGAGTGCTTTGAACTTTTATGAGGTGAGACAGTGTGAATACCATTTTGGCAAAGTTGCTGTGTGTCTGAGGAGGCTGTGAATGGATGCAGCTCTACACACCTTGTTTCAGTCGATGCAGCGAGCAAAGAAGGCATCATCAGAAATGCGATGTAGTGAGGGCTGCACTGGTGGCTTTCCATCAGGTCCTTGTTGTCAGATTTGCTGCCTACAGTGACATATTTTTAGAGCAGCTATATATTGCAGCAGTGCTGATGCTGCTTTGGGTCTGAAAGAAGATGGGGAGAGTGAAAAATGGATTAAGGTTTATTGTAAAATTGCTAAATCTGTGTGAAGACACATGAGATCTGAGTGTTGTTCTCCAGTATGAGGATGACTCAAATCAGAAAATATTAGGAAAGAAGCCCATCTAAGAGCTTTAGCTTTCTGCTTCACATGGGCAAAGGGTTATTAAAAATCATTTGATTTTGAAACTACTTTTCAATTTGGCACAGAGTTTTCTCTGAATTCCTGACATGCTGCCAGTTGTCTGGCCAGCAGAGATGTCCAGAAGGGATTTGCCGTCACAAATGCTGCTGGTGCAGTAACCAAATGGGAAGTTTGGAGTCTAAGTCTGTCCGGCGCCTGACTATAGAAACACCCAGCACAAGGTCAAACCTCAGGCACATTTGAAATATTAATGAATATTAAAAATATTAATGAAATCAGGATTATAGATGAATAGAGGCAAAATATGTGAAAAATGTTCAGATACTGGTAGTGTTTAGTAACTGTGATGTAATTCAACCACTAGATGATCTGATCTCTTCTGGTTACTCGCTACATGATCTGATCTCTTCTGGTTACTCAAAGCCTCTAGCTGCAGAAGCTGTGTACTAATTCCAGGATACATATAAATAAAATGAAGGACTGGAATCTACTGAAGGGACAGCAGAAGAGAAATTGAACACTGCTCCAAATGAAAAATGGCTTCTGCTCAAGCAGTCTGAAGCCCCTTGGTGTAGAATAATTTTGTCCCACAATGTGTTGCATGAACAAAATTTAAGTTAGGATGCAGTCCTCACTGAGCAAAGCAACCTCTGAGTGTTGACTCAGAATTGATCTGTGTAGGTAGAGGCAAGCAAGACCACCTGTTGGGAAAGGACTTTGAATGCGTAACATAGACAGTAAAAAGGGCTAAACATTGCTGTCTAATTTTGGGACTGTGCTGCTTATTTAATCATTGGGTTTGATCTCTTGGTGGTCCAAAACATGTAATGGCACCTAAGAAAAAAAACCATCTTTATTTCAAGTGAAAGATGTCCCTTGGATATGGTTTTATCTTGCTCAAGATACTTTTCCTGGCTTCCTGTGCCTCACTTAAGTTGGATCTGATTGTGTTTTTAATTAAGTGCTTTTTCTTGGTTGGAAAAATGTTGATTCACGGGAGCCAAAATGTTTGGGGAAATGTGCTGATTTGTAATTTCTTTCATCAGGCTGGCTGTCTGGCTTCCAAAACAGATGCTATTTTGGATCTTAGAGATCAGAAATAAGTTCACAAGTGTGCCTCACATGCTTCCTTTTGATCCTCTTTTCAGGGATTACAGAACGGATTAATTATTTAAGATTAATATTTGGTCTTTGAAAAGTCTCATTGCTGTCTTTTTCTGACAGGATCCATTTTGCTATGGGGTCATCTGTTCTGTCTCAACAAATACTCCAGATTGTACTTTCCCAGGGCAGAAACTCAATCTCTTCTTTCCTTTTACAAGTTGCATATCAAGAAGGGTAGGAAAATGGAGCCCAGCATGCAATCATACACACACTGCTCTTCATTCCTGCCTGTTTGCATGCTCCACAAATAAATGTTGGGAGCTCCTCTCATACACTTGGGGTATTAGCTTAGAAAGAAAGAGCAAGGCAGGGCCAACCTCCAATTAACCATCTTCCCCCATTGATTGGTTTGTTTGGTGCCCCCTAAGAGTTCACTTTTGTTTTGACTTGTTCTTACAAATCAGATTGTGTTGCAGTTTCTTCAGAGAATCATACAAATATTCAGGTTGGAAATGACTTTAAGTTCATCAAATTCAACCATTAACCCAACTGGCCCAAGGTTACTTGTAAACCATGCCCCTAAGATCCAGATCTACTCAACTTTGAAACATGTGCACAGATGGTGAGTAACAGCAGCTGAATCAGATTCCTAGTCTTAGGGCCTCTTCAGACTTGATTGGGCACCTCAGCACTCTGGTGTGTGCTGGCACTGGCCCTTACAACTACAGATCGAGCATGGAAAGCCTCATTTTTCCCACCAGTACTTTATAGCTGTGATATGTAGAATGTGACTCATTTTCAGTTGGTCTAATTAGAGCAGTTCCAAACAAAAGCCAGTCATGCTGTATTAAACACTTAACTCTGGTGAGCCAAGAACAGGTTTTGTTTCTGAAGGGTAGTTTGGTACATGTATTTAATTAGTTTTCATCAGAGCTATGAATCCTCTGTTAGAGAGTTCTAAATGAGCCAGGAAAACCTGGCATGGCTGATTTGCTGCATGCAAGCTCAGGGTTCTCAATGATACTGTAGATACCAAAGCTCACCTTCAAAAACAGCACAGCGTTGCACCAGAGAAGTCTGGTGGTGAAAACACAGGTTGAATTCCAGCCTAGGATTCATGCTCTATACCCGTTCCTCTTACCATCTGGTCAGAGTTCTTACCCTCTCAACCAACATTGTAATTGAGGGTGATTCGTGATGAGCCCACTGTGAAATGCTGGGAAGGACTAACAAATACAATATACATGGCTGTGCTATGTTTGGAATAATAGAATCATAGATTGTGTTGGGCTGGATTTTTGAACTCCAAAAGTCATCTAGTCCAACCTCCCTGCAGTGAACAGGGACATCTTTAACCAGATCAGGTTGCCCAGAGCCCCATCAAGCCTGGCCTTGAATGGCTCCAGGGATGGGGCTTCTACCGCCTCTCTGGGCAGCCTGTTCCAGGGATCCCCCACCCTCAGTATAAATAACTTTTTTCTAACATCCACCCTAAATGCACCCTGCCCTATTTTACAACCACTGCCCCTCATCCAATCGCTGCACACCTTTGTGAACAGTCTCCAAGCTTTTTGTTGACCCTTTCAGAGACTGGAATGTCACTATCAGGTCCTCCGGAAGCCTTTTCTTCTCCAGGCTGAACAACCTCAACTCCCTCAGCCTGTCCTCAGAGCCCTTTGATCAATTTTATGGCCTCCTCTGGACCTTGTCCAGCAAGTTCACATCTTTCATGTCTTGGAGGCTCCAGAGCTGGATCCCAGCAGAGGTCTCACCAGGGCAGAGCAGAGGGGCAGAATCCCCTCTCTCAATCTGCTGGCCACACTTCCCCTGATGCCGCACAGGATGTGGTTGGCCTTCTAGGCAGCAACTGCAAACTGGTGGCTCATGTCCAGCTTCTCATCAACTAGTACGCCTAAAGTCCCTCTCTGAAGGGCTGCTCTCTAGCATATCATCCCTGAGCCTGTCCTGATGATGAGGATTGCATGATAATGAATTAAACAGGCCCAAACCCCCCACGTTGCCATAGTATGGGGAATGAGGTTTGACCATAAGGATGCCAGGGAAGCTTAAGCTGTTAAAGCTGAGGCTTTGTCCTTAATTCACCCTGTCATTTCTAAGTATTACAGTACATGGCACCAAATATAACCCACTGTGTCACATCTGGTATAGAAAGAAAAAGAGTGGTATCATGTCTAATATATAGAGCTTCACTCTACAAGTCTCACAGCATACATTTAGGGCAGGTCTTCGCAATCGGTGGGGATTTTGTACGTGAATTATTGTACCACTGGGAAAAAAGTTATCCTGCAGAATTATTTGGTGTATTTGGAGTATTAAGACGGATGCATTAGAAAACAGGTCCTTAGGAGAACGTAATTTGGCTTAAGATAACAGAGGGAATCTATTGCCTCCTTTGAGCTGTGTGTATGCAGTGTGTAAATCTGTAGAGGTATATTCAAGGTGATTAGCTGGGATTTAGTTCTGTGTGGGAGCAGGGGGAAAAGGTCTAATGGAAACGTTGACAGACCATTAACTAGAGTATCACTAATGGGTGCTGTAATAGATAGAGATATTTTTAATTGTGAAGGGGTTAATTGGTATTCCTCATTTGCATCCCTTTCTTCCTGAGTGGTGGCAATTTGAGCTCTCTGGGTGATGGGAATGGCTGTTATACTGAGACAATATGAAAGATCACAATATTTTCTCCAAGAAGATAAGTGGGAGGGAAAACCCGAAATCAGTTACCTGATGTGATAAGACAGTATAGCTGGAGATTACGGTTTCCATAGCAATTAGAAGAATTTGATTTTTAAAAATTGCTTTTTGTCTGAGCATGGGAAAAAAGGGATCATATTGGTCTAAGATCATATTGACTTATGGGTTGCAAAGTGCAACTCTTACCTCTGTGGCGGCCAGACACCTGAAATTCATGGGAACAAATTTAACTTCTGCTTCCTGTTGTCCTCATGGGAACTTAGCAGATCCATAACCAGAGGAACTGCCCAGCTTATGCCAAGCAATCCTGCCCATGATACCTGTCAGCTGGTTCTGTCAGCCAGGACTTAACCATTGTGGTTTTTAACCTTGGGTCATCGCACAGGGTTTGAGCCAAAAGTGGTTATCAAGGGCTGGGAATCCTATTCACAATTTGGTAACTAGTCTGTTGTGTACCTGCAGATCTCTGTGTCCAGACTGGTTTCCAGGGACAGATGATCTCCTGGTGCTGCTGCCTTACATAGGTGCTCCCTCTGAGCACAGTCCCCTGATTGAGATGAAACAGCATAAGTCTCTCACTGTTTAAAACCCCCTGTATAAAGCCTTCCTCTTCCATCAAAGGTGCCTTTTGTAGCTCTAATCAGCCAATCTTTGTCTCGTTAAGAAATGCAAACAAAACCCCCTATCCACCCATGCCCTCAGTTTTTCTTCTTTCAAATGTGGCCATCTCTGGCTTGATGTCACCTTCCACTCATTGTTGAATATTTTTCCCTGTTGCTTCTCGATTTTCCTACCCTCCTTCACTGACCTGTGCCCACTCTCTGTGGGGCTGTAACAGCTCTTTCATTCAGTTACTTCTGTCCTGTCTCAATCTGTAGCACCAGACTTTTCATGTGGATTTTTATCAAGTCATGAAAACAGACATCTTTGGAAAAAAAAAAATACACAAAGGAGTTTCATCTATAAATCTTAAGTAGATTTTACTGAATGAATAGCTTATCTTGGTTTCTCTAAAAAATGAGCGGCTGGAAGAATTTAGGCAACAGCAACAATTTACTCTTCAATACCAACTTAATTAAACAGACACCTTTGCTACTTTGTCAGTCCTGAAGTGCAAACTGCAATTTCTTCTCAGTCTCTTCATTCCTTAGGTATTTACTGTGTCTTACTCTTCCAGATGGGCTTTTGCTGAAAGTGAGTAACTCTGACTTTGCCCAGTTCCTAACTAGGTGGGACTGACTTACCTGTAGTGTTGGAAGAAATTGCAGATTATATTAATGTGTGCAGATGCAAGACTTCAAGCGTCAGGGAAGTTTCTCAGCTTCCAAACTCTTGATCTAGGCCTCATCTTGGGTCTCTTTTACCCATTTTTGTGCTCTGTGGGCTTCCAGGACCCTTTTTTTTTTTTTTCAGAGTTCAGAAATGCTGTGGGGCTCGCTGGAGCTCCTTGTTCACAACAAAGTCTCTGAGTAATTGGGATGAAAGCAAGAAGCTGGCTGCTTCTGAATGAGACCCAATTGGCCAAAGTTCCATCTGTGGGGCTGAACTAGGTCTCTGCCACCCACTACTTCCATCAGCAGGGTGGTCCTCTTGCAAATAATAACAGCTGTGTGCTGCCAAAACCCCAGCTTCTTCTCAGCTTGATTTGGTTCCCAATCTGCTTTGCCACACGGCCAGGCAGCCTTTGTGCCAGCACAGGGCCCAAGGACAAGCCAGGGGCGGGAGGGAGCAGAGCTGCATTCTGGCTTTTCAGCCACAGATCTGACTCACATGCCTTGGAGGTGCCACAAAGCTGTTGAGTGCTCTGGTAAAGCAGAGTACCTGCGTGGTGACCTCACTGTGCTGTGTTCATACCCTTCTCTGCCTGCCTGCTGGCAACAGGGCGGCTATGTGTGCTTGGTGAAGGTGGTGAAATGGGGTTTCCAGAGCAGAGCTGGCTGCCTGCAGGATTTTCCTCACTCCTGTAGGATTCAGATCAGCAGCTTTGGCATATGTACTGCTCAGGGACCACAGTCACTCAGATGGAAGCATAAGTGCACTGGTAGTGTCTGTAGTGTAAGGACTTTTTACCATAAAGGTCACAGAGTACTTTGGCAAGGGACTGTTCTCACGCTGTGCAGTGCCCTCAGCTTTGTGTAGCACGAGGAAGTGATTTGGTTGAAAAGGACACCCTCCTCTTTGTGGGTTTTATTGTGTATACTCCCTCATTCCCGCCCAAAATTATTTCTGTGCTGGATCATTTCCATGACCCAGTTCCCTGCAAGGCCACACAAATGGGGATGAGCAGCAAAGAGGAATGACAAGCAAGCTTTGACTGCCTGCCTTTCTACCCAGTAGTATAGAGTGTGCTGCTGTAGGGCTAGAAAATCAAGGCTACTACAGCAGAAACAGAGCATTATGAGAGTGCAGCCTTACTGACACATGCTGGAATAAGAAACCCACCTACTACTCCCATCTGAGTTGGGTTAGTACAACCACGTCTTTTCTGGAAGGTTGTGCCAGCATCCACCATGCTGGAAACCGCAGCTGCCTGTAGTTGGGACCTGACCATAGGAATGTATCTTTCACCAGCTCTAATTGATTTTAGCTAGGAGCAAACTGGCTCCAGAAGAACTACTACTTATAGCTTAACATTTCTGTGGAAAATATACCGTTTAGTAATTAATGGGCTTGGCATGTGGCCAGGATCTTTCAATCCACTCCAGTTTCAGGGGAAAAAAAAAATCAATTGACTCCCCCTCTTCCTTTTTTTTTAATAGTAAATATAATGAAATATTTTACAACAAGTCATGGTTAAAAATAGCCCAGTTGCAGCAGCTGTCATGTAGGATAAATCACTTGTATCAGGACATGATCTGTGTGATTTGTGGTCTATGCAAATAAGTGCAGGGTTTTGCTCCACATTTTGTATTCAGGCAAAGTTCCCCATGGACTTCAATGGGAATTTTGCTGAAGCAATAACAGCAAAATTGGTCCCGGGTGAAAAAAATGAATCACCAGGGAAAATTAAGAGATTTTTCTTAAAGGCACAGATGGCAGTTAAGCATTTAACTTTAATTGGCTTTTTAACATGAGTGGGACCCCTCTACTGTTGTACCTTCAGAAGAATATCCTCAGTACCCAGAAAATAGAAATGTGTGAAGTGGGGTGGGTGGTTGGAGGGACAGGGAGCCTGGGTGCTCCAGCGAGGTGAAAGGGTGCTCCATAGGGATGCTAGAAGCAAGGCCTTGGTTAAGAAATGAGACCAGAGATGGCGCAAGGAGTCCACATGGCCAGGGGCAGGAGGTGGCCAAAGCAATTTCAGGCTAGCAGCAACAGAAAATACAAATCAGAATGAAGCACGCAGGAGGTGGCATGAAGAATGGAAACTAAGGAGGCAGAGTGGAGGAGCAATAAGCAAACCAAGTTTAGCTTAGCTCAGCCAAAGCCAGCATCCCAATGATCTTCTATTTGTAAGTGTCATGTAAACTGCCAATCCTTGGATTCCCCTCCTACAAGCCTGGCTTTGTAAGGTTTTGGTCTTGGCAAAACCTGCCTGATAGGCACCCTGACTCTTTTGGTGGCAGCGTGGACAGATGGTGTTCAGTAACCTTTTTCCTCATATTCACTGGGATGAAGCGTTTGGGTGCAGGGGTGTAGACTCCCCTTGGTTAGGTGTCAGGAATTTCCAGGTTTAAATCCTCCATTTACCATTGTAATTGTAAGACTTGTAGCTCTTGCAGAGTCTCCTTTCATGAAACTCATATAATTGCAGACTGGTTTGCGTTGGAAGGACTTTTATAGGTCATCTAGTCCAACCACTCTTCAATGAGCAGAGACATCTTTAACTAGATCAGGTTGCTCAGAGTATAGAACATGTTTAGAGATGATAGTACTGTTCTGTAAAAACTTGAAGGGGAAACCTCCCCTCTCAAAAAAGCAGGTTTTTTTTGTGCTTGATCCAGCTTTTCTGCCATCCAAAGCAACAAGTCCCATGATTGTTTCTGTTGGTGCTTTTCCCCATGCTGATGCTATCTGGCTGCAGAGGCAGAGCAATTCTTCTGTCTTTAGCCAGAAATGGAACTGCCAGCCTGGCAGAGGTCATGGTATCTCACCAGTGCCCTTTCCACAGTGCTGCTGGAAGAAAATGAACACTTCTTTCCATAGCTGATAGAGGTAGAGTCCCCACGAACCTTGGAGGAAGAGTGAGAGGATGTGGAAACTCTCCAAAGGTAGAGTAACATATAGTCTGGAAGATGCATCTGGATGAGTTCAGTTACTGGAATCAACTATGTGGCAAAGACATAGTCAAGAGTTTCATGCTTATAGATTAAATACTGTAGTTCTACCAACTGTTTTGGAAGTTACAATGACTTTACAGTGATACCTTAGAGAAAACAACGCACATAAATCTGAGTGGGCAGTTTCTCTAGTTTTGGTGCATGACCTAGGGCAGAGATTTTTGGGAAGGTCTTATATTCTGGGTGAGTCTTGGAAATAAGAGGCTTTTATGTGACAGAAATCTCCAGCTGAAGAGAACAAAAGAATTCCTCAATTACTGTACAGCCACAGTTCTTCTTAAGATATCATCCAAGGAACATAAAAATCAGAAGCAGAGCTGCAGGCTAGTCTCTGGATTACGAGAAGGACTCCTCTTCCACAACTACTGAAGTTGTTCTACATTACAAAGGCTGCTTTTGCAGATGTTGTCTACAAAAACAGAAAAATGCTCCATGTCAACTTTGTTCCTAGGGCATCCTTTTGACACAGACTCTCTGAGATGTTCCATGGAAGCTTTGCTGCCCTGTTTCTAGAGGTTGCAACATGTGCTGGGCTGTGCACTGTTACACTGAGCAGACAGTGAGGTGCTAGTGAATTTGAGAGGAAGATCTAGGAGCAGGATTTTGTCATGCTACGGCTCCAGTGTTAGTGTTGGCTGCATGGAGAAGGTCACCATGGCTTGTGGTGTGTCTAGGTGGGTGTCTTGAGCACTCTCAAATGTGACATGGTTCTGACACCCCTGTCAGGGGCTAGTGACTGTGTAGGGAGTTCTCCTGTGCTCTCACTTGTGTGCTAGCACAACTTTTCCTGTGAACATCCGTTGCTTTTAGAGGAATTTGTTCTTTGACCATAATTTCCATTATTTTAGAAATCAATTAAACTGTTATTGCAACACCAGAATCAAGATTAAGGCAAGAGAGAAATATGCCTGTAACTTAAAGGATGAAGAATGAAAAGGTGTTAGACAACAGGGAGACAGATTCAGAGCACATTCAGACACCTCTTTCACTGGCTCCTCTGCAGGAGGGGAAATGCTTCTGCTTTGTGCCCAGGCTGCAGGTTTGGAGGAGAGAAAGCAAAACTGCACATGTTCTGCAAGGAGGAGCCATGGCACAGCTCAGAAGAAAGGAGATGTGCATTAGAAATGAGCATGGAACTGCATAGTTTCACCCCGAATGCTGTTCAGACAGAATGCTGTTTCTTGCCAGGGTGTGCATATCGTTTCAGTATAAGTAAAACAGCATAAATGTCACACTTGTTCTGTCCGAGCAGCATAGTTTTGTTCTTATGCCATGGGAGCAGGTGGTGGGAGGTTGTTTGGCTGAGGTGAAGAAGCTCCTCCCCTCTCTCACCAAGCAGCGGGCTCCTCTGCGTCAGCAGTAATTGTGTGCCGTGCGCTGCTTTGCAGGGAGGGCAAGCGCACAAGACACTGATGTGTGGTGCCAGGCTGAGGCTTAGGTGTTCCTTTTAAGTGGATGCTCATTTCCTTGAGCCATACCATGGGCTAAAGGTTAAATTACACATTCTGTGTGGAAGAACCATTTCCTTTTTCTTTTTTTTTTATTTAGGTGGGGTTGGAAAAAGGGTGAAGGAGAAGGGGGAAGGGCATCGTTTCATACTCTTCCCTACCTCAAGACCCAAATGTGATGCACAAGTGCTGTTCGCGCAGGGGCTGCTTTTCTTATTTTTTAAATCCTTTTCCCCGCTGGATTATTTGCTAATCAGCCTTCAGCGCCGCGGAGATAAGAGCCAGGCCGTTGCAGAGCAGAGAAGAGGTGCCGAGCGCTGTTCGCGGTGCCGGGCGCTGTCCGCGGTGCTGGGGGCTGCGCGGGGCTCGGGGCAGCCCGAGCGCAGCCCCAGAGGAGGCCCCCGGTCCTGCCGGCACCCCAAGGTAGGCTCGCTCTTTGTTTGAGGATCCCTGGGTGAGTCCAAACCAGCGCTGCCTGTAGTCACGGGGGAGAGTGAGCGAGGGAAAGAGAGACGATGCCACAGCCAGGCTGCCTCAGAGATCCTCAATGGCAATGAGAGCGCGAGCGCCTTTCCTGCTGCAAGAAGCCATTTGGATAAGATGTTTTCCATCCTTCGCAGTCTGCTCTTTTTGTCTCCACAGAACATATTCAAATGAGGCACCTTAGAAATCTCTGCATTAGTGCATGTGTCACTGCTGTAATCTTCTGTGTCGTAAAGTGGGTAAAAACCATCGTGTTACTTCCGTGCTGGACCTCAAAGCTGGGTGTTGTTTATACCCTCCCATTATCTGTATCCTCTCATCTCTGAATGTGGATTTAAAGAAGCTAAGCACCTGTCTTCTCTTGCCACTGGATCTTTTCAGAGCCAAACTTTCCGTGCCGGTTTAATCGTACTTTAAGAAGATCTGTAACGTTAACACGCTGATTTGGAGTGATGTCCAATTCTGCAATCTGGGCAATTTTGATGACAAGATTTAATGCACTTTAACTGAAGAAAAAACAAACTGAGCCTAACTGCAAACCTGTTTCTTATGGTGCTGAAATATCCCTTCCGACTGCACTGACATAACCACAGGAAAGGGCTTTTACAGGCAAAGTCACCTTCGATTATTGCACTTAGCAGTCCCCGTGGACTTAAATTTGGTACGTATGTGTTTGAGTACATTATGTGAGCATGCTGTCAAAATATGGTGCTAATTAGAGTGAAAAAATGGTATTGCAAAATGAAATACGAAGCACAATGATGTATCACATGTATTTTTAGGAAGCATTAATCAAACCATTGCTAAACTGCAAGCTGAAGACTATTTGGCTGTGTATGTGCACTGCACATGTTGATTGTGCTCGTAAAAGAGACATTCTGCAGCTGGATTCTTTTGTTGTTTTTTGTAAAAAGCACTTAAATAATTAAAAACATACTCTTGCTGTTTTCTGATGAATTAATTGAAGTGATTTCTAACATTTATGTTAGTTACTGATCAGGCCTGCTGCACCATTAATATTTTATGGCACCTTAACACAGTGCTGGTGGTAGCAAAATCTCTCTTTTATTTTCTTGAGAAGAAGGAAAAGAAATACATCCATCAGCAAAAAGCAAATTCTTCCTTCTGAGTCCAAATGCCGTCCTGCTTGCATACAGGATGTCTGTATGTGTCATGTGGTTTTATTTCTTATGGTTGTTCATAAGCCTTTTGCATATTACTGGAATGGTAAAATGTCATAATTGCACTTAAGTACTGACCATTCTGAATGTAGGTTTGTAATTGTCTGGCATCCTTGTGGTTAGGAGGAAGTATTCTTTATCCTTGGGATTCAAGTGTTAAAAGTGTTTCTGTATTGCAGAAGTAAATAACAGCTCAGTACATTCTGGAGTCAGAGAGGAGTCATTCTATTAAATATCTTTTCCCTTCTCAGAAGGCACTAGCAAAAGGGCCAGGATTCAAAGCTCAGGGTGTTTTATTCTTTCCACTCCTTACAACTCCAGTGAGTGTAACTTTCCCCTTTGAAGGGTGGGATGCCTATAGGAAGGGACTATTGCTTTAAACCCATGAAGCAGCATTCTCATTCTGCTGAAGGAGTCACTTTTAACCTCTTCAAGTGAAAGGCTTAGTGATACTTAGCTTCAGTGATTTTAGCCAGGTGCCAGAGCTCATGCAGTGCAGTGTGATGAGGACAAAGCATGTAACAAGTAACCTCAGTCAAAATACATTTTGTGCTTTCAGATGAGCTCAGTTGTTCTTTCTTTAGTTATATGCATCAAAAGTTGTCAAATGATATAGAGCAGGAAACTTGCAGTCTTTTTCAGGAGGTCTTTCATCTTTGATGTCAGAATTTGATGCATCACTCTGTGTGTGAGGCTGGCAACGCCAGCTCACTGTTAAGGAAGAGAAAGAAACACAAGCTGAAAAAGCTTGGTTTAGCCTTTCCCTTGTCACATTCAACTGTTTGGATATCTCAAAGTTCACCTGGTGAAAGGCAGAGGGAAGAGGCAGAGTTCTTCCCAGTAGTCTCTACTATATTTTTTTCTGCCACTGAGTTTTCCTTGGTTGCAGTGAAGGTACTTGCACACTCAATGCCATGAGGATCTTTTTAGTGCTGCTGTGGTCAGCAGTTTCTGAAAATGGGATGTGGCTGTTATGGCTACTCTGCTCTTGCTGCCTTGCAAGCAAGGATGCAACAGTTCAAACTCAAGGGCTGCATGGCTGATCAGAATCCTTGGTTTGTGCAGAATCCTGAATTTAGTAGAGGGAATTGACAGGGAAAGGAAAAGCTGAGGAGTCCTCAGAGAGAAAGCCAGTGTTTGGAGGGGAGACAGGCAGGACTGGAGATAAGAAAATGCTTGTGAATTAAGGGTTGGGCTCAGAACTCTGGGCAACTGCCTCCCCTCAACGTGTTTTCAGGCTCAGTAGCCTATGTTAAAATGAAAACCATAAACCTTGCTGGTTTGGAAGGAGGCAGTCAGTGCCTCTGTCATTACTTCAGAAAGCTCTTTCAGTTGAGTGTCAGCGTTGTCAGTGTTTAGTGCAGTGCAGCTGCAGCTCATGGCTGTCAACTGTGCTGGAAAGCAATGACAGTTTGGGGATGCTCATGTGAGCAAGAGGGAGAATTGTGTGTCTGATTGCTAAAACAGCACTGCTTTGATACTGCAATACTGGATTGATTTCTCCATATATCCTGAATTCAAGGAGGTGGTTAGAGTTTGGCCAAATGCTGCATATCTGGCATCAGAGTCTGTAGTTAAATTAGAAATAGGGTGTGCAACAGTCTGGTGAAGTATAGGGCATTATTCTCCCATAGGACTTGTCTATGAGTCAACACAAAGATTGTGAATTCAGTTATGTAAATATTTTCTAGGCAAACCAGTAAGGGGACTGCTTGTCCTTGCCAGGAAACCAGATGCACTGGCAGGGAAGAAAAACATCATCTGACTTGCTTTTCTCCTTCCATGCTGATAGGTGATGGCACGGGCCATGGCAGCACAAGCTGATCTGGCTCCTTTGCCAGTATCCCTCAGATGTGGGGTTACCTGGAGGGGTAGGTACTGCTGAACACAACTGTTTGGGGTTTTTTGTTCCTCAAAGAGGTTTCCATAATCTTAGTATGACCTTTTAAGAGGCCAGATGAGCCTGCTGGAAAATGTCTTATCTGTGTTCTTGCACTCAGATGAATTTCCAAAAATGTTTGTGTTCAGGGAATACTTGGAGCAAAGTTCCTCCATCAGTTTCTCTTGGCTTCAGTTGCTGAAATTCAGGGCTTTTCCTCCTTCTGCTCTTTCACAACAGAAAGGTGTGTCAGAAGAACTTATCCAGCAAATCAACTCCCAGCTACACTTTCCCAGGGTTGCTTGGTTTTAAAACGCATTTTGTTTTCTGAACAATTGGGCTGCAAAGGGTGACTCTGTGTGATCCAGCATGTGTTAGGGTGCCAAACCTACAGCTTATGTTGCTTATTTAACCTGTATTGGTGTAGCCCATTGCAATTGGAAAGCACATCTATTGAGTTAATGCCTCTGAAATGGTGTTGGTAAATGAAGCTGACAGGGCTGTACAATGAATTGAGATAATGTGAAATTATTTGTAGGAGCAAGCTGAGTGCTTCACCCCAGCAGTTTGCAGGTTTTATCTGTCTGAGTTGAGCAATAGGAAACACCAGTGATAAACCAGCATGTGACGTGTCTGGTTAGTGTGTGCAGCACAATAAAAGCTTTTTTATTCCAGTTTTTTTTGCAACTGGAATGAGTATCCTCTCATGTGAAAAGTATAAATTACACTAAATCTCCTTTTACTGTATCACTGACCTCCAAAATTCAGGGAGACAACGAATGGGAAAAGAAAGGCAATGTCACTGTCATAAAAGTGTGAAGCAGATCAAGTTGTGTATGTCTCAGGGGAAAAGAAGATCAGAACTGCAGTTATTGACAGCCTGCTGAAGTTATCTCCAGTATAAAATTTCATATGGTTTCAGGAGAAAAATCCAGTCGCTGGAGAAATCGATGGCGGAACTGCCGTTCAGGTCACCAGGGTGGGGTTTCTGTCATACAGGGTGATTATAATTGAATGCAACTTATGAAGAAACCAGGCTTTACAGGAAGCCCAAAATGGAAAGTGCAGTGCAATGACCATCTGCTGGGGAACCAGTCTGGGCTTAAACCATTATTAAAACACAGGCACCATTGGAGTTGTTCAGGGTCAGTGGAGTTAGAGCTGGCACTGCTGTAGGCAGTGCTTGTGGTTGGCATCACATTGCAGCCATAGACCCCCAGGAAAGGGCAGTGGTGTTGGGACTTCACAGCTTTCAATCAAAAAGGCTAGGAACTGATCTTAAAATTGTGTTTGAAGTTCATAAGGTCTGCTGAGTTCATCATCAGCTTCCCAATTCATCTATTTGCCTCTGATAGTGACTGCACTGAATGGCTCAGAGGAGTTCTAACCCCTTCTAGGCTGTACTGAGCCCTCCTCTACAGGATCAACCCTGAAGGGACTGGTAGGAGATATGTATACTCATGCCCCAAAACGCTTCAGGGCCAGTTAATGACCCAGGACAAGAGCCTTACACTCTTGTTCAGGCTTATGTGGTAGAGAGGGTTGTATTGGGAAGTGAAAGAGGTAGTGGGAACAGACCCTTGGCATCCTCTGAACCTGGGCAAATTTAACAAGTCAGAGTACCATTGTACAGAAATATTTGTGATAGAGAGGAACAAGAGATCAAGGGAGAAAAACAAGGTGTGCTTCTAAAGCCTTTACTGCCTGAAATCAGCTGCTTGTTGCTGTTGCTACTTCAAGTGAGAAAGAAGCCTAAAGGGTGGAGGAGTACTACTCTCTTTCATCTCTTGCAGTTTGCTTACTCTATGGATGTCAAAGCATTTTGGTTTTGTGTTCAGGTCTCTGCCTGAAGGCCCTGAGTGGATTATTAGAGCACTGTGAGAGCTCTTGATTTTTTATTCTTGTTTTAGAATCGGTGCCTACCCCAACAGAATTTTGTTTGTCTGGCAGCATAGTAGAGATTAGAAACAGGGTAGCAATGAGGAACTGGAGGGAAGCTGGTCACTGATTACCCAGAGACTCTGGCCTGAAATCTGTGTGCAGACAGGCCACTTGTTCCTAGTCAATAAGATCAATTGTGTTTGCAGCAGTGTCATGGTGCTTGGGCTGATTTGGAGAAGTCACACCATCTTTCTTTGGGGAAGAATGGGGATGCTTTGCAGGGCAAGCAGCAAATGTGCCTTAGAGAGCTGAGTTCAGCTGCCAGATCTGCTGATGGGTCACTCAGTCACCTTCTGCGTCCACACTTGGCTGTAAAGTTAGCAGCCTTCACAGGGCTGTGGGAGGAGATTCAAGGGCTCTGGACTTCTGATGGTTCCAGCTCAGCTGGGATTTCTTAGAACTTCAAGCTAACAAGCCATTGGTCACAGAGCTTATGGGCTCATATTAATGTTCCTAAGACAGAGGGAAATATTTTGCAATATTTCTTCCCTGATTTGAGACCCGAAGAAAATATTTAAACTCTTGTGTTCCCCAAAAATTATCTGTATTTTTCTCCTGAACTGTGGAATACCCTGCAGGACAGGAATTAGCTTTGGTGCAGCTTTATCTAAAGCACAAGGACCTGTTGTCCTAGGATGAAAGTGTTTTCAGTGCAATTGAGGTAGGTCAGTGTTGTTGCAGCTGAGGGGCATTAGGGAAGGGACGGGAGAGGACCTTTTTGGGGTTTCACCACTGTGTAACTCCATGGATTTGCATCGCCTGGAAACAGAGACTCTTGGATTTCACCTCCTCTTGTCCCAATGTTGTTCTGTACTCTGAACTGTTTTATTATCCTGTAGACAGGAGAAAGTCTAAAAAAACCTGTCTGTTACCAAGCTGTTAATGATGACTGTCATGGTCTCGCTGTCATAAACCATAAGCTGTTTTCCTACTGATTAAGGTATTATGTGTTTTTCAACCTGCAGGAAAAGTTGCTTTCCTTTGTTCATTATCTCCTGCAAGATGATGAGTTCTAATCAGGAGGAGGTCACTTTGGGTGCTTTTCTCCAGTATATTGAAGATATGGGGATGAAGGCCTATGACAGCTTGGTTATACAAAATGCATCAGACATTGCTCGAGAGAATGATCGCATGAGGAATGAGACAAACCTGGCTTACTTGAAAGAAAAGAGTGAGAAACGCCGAAAACAAGAAGAAGCAATAAAACGGTAAGTATTTTGATACAAAGATGAGTGGTCTGGTAGAGTGAATGAATGGTGAGGTGCTTGCTATGCAGTGTTATATGTAGACCAGTTGATTTTGAAGTACCTTACTGGTGAAAGCTGTGCAGACCCTTGGCCTGTGTCGGGCTGCACGTTGCATGTGTTTGTCATTGTGGAGACATGTTCTGCCTCCCAAGTGAAGGGGTGTTCCCAGCCAGATGTGCTCAGTTGGAGCATGTGGCATCTTCAGTGGGTGCCATTCGGAACAAAAAATGTGGGAATTTCAAATGGGAGATGTAGAATCGGAGAATGATTGAAGCTAGAAGAGACCTCTGAGCTCATCAAGCCCAGCCCATGACCTAACATCATCACATTGGCCAGACCATCACACTAAGTGCCATATCCAGTCTGTCCTTCAGGGATAGTGACTTCTTGAGCTAGAAGACAACAGGTCCTCCAGCCTATCAGTTCATGTAGATGCTTATAAATGCTTTTAGACGGTCACTGTGTGCTTTGTGTGTGAGCTCTTGCAAGTCAGGGTCAGCCTCATGGGGTAAAATCTGCTTCCCTTGAGTGGGTGCTTGAAACCTGGTAAATTTTCAAAGCTCTCTAATTGCTGTCTGAGGTTTTTAACCACAGAATTTGTCTGTTGTACTCTGATTTCCTCCCCTTTCTGTGCACTCTGAAGTCAGTAGAAATACTGCAATCATTTAAAGGAAAATGGATCAAGCCCCTGATGGGCAGAACCCTGTAATGGCTCTTCTCAAACAATTCCATTGATTTTAATTGACAGTTAATGAGAGGAGCACTCACGTGGCCTGGCCTCTTGTGCCAACAGATAGCAAAGAAATCTCTACAGCCTCTTGGAGAGGGAAAGCAAGTTGAATGGGATAGATATAAATATTTATTATAGACATATTTGCATATTAAAAACTCTGCACTTTCTTGAGGAGAGAGGGACAAATGGTGTGATACTGGTAGAGCATTAATCTAAGTGCTAAACTTTTACATGTAAATGGATGGCTTGAGAACAAACTGACAGGAGGTCTTTTGAATTTTTCCTCCCCCAGCATGAGTCTTCTTTATTTCAGTTTAAGTGATTAAATGTTCTGCTGTGAGGTGGGCACTGCACATCCAGGTAGAACAGCCATGCTGTGCCGTGAATGTTCCTGTAACGCCTCGGTGCTCTGGTAATTTCAATGAAGTGTTGAAAGGAAAAGAGCAGCACTTACTGAGCGGGGAGAAGCAGCAATGCAGAGCAAAATTGCAGCTGCTTTGTGTTCCAGGATGTATAACTTTTTGGATTGTCACTCCTTTGGTCTGAGCTTGGAATAAGAGTAATGTGAAATTAAGATGAATACTGAGAGCCCATGCAATGTTTGCCTTGGTACCTTCTGAACTGTTATTTTGTCAGTTTTCGGTTGATTTTTAGGGGAAGTCAGGATGTTGGGGAGTCAGAGGCACAGGATGCTTGCAGCAGGTCTGAAGCTTCCTGAGAGAAAATGCTTTTCCCTGAAGCAGATAAATCCAGTAAGTGGGTCTTTGGGATTGTTTTGATTTGTATCAGATGCACATCTGGGTTCATTCTTGTTACCTTTTAGTGTGCAGCTTTCCTGGTTACTGAATAGCTACATAAACTGCAGAGTTTCCAAGAGGAAAGGACAGAGAGACCCACCTCAATACATTGCTGGATATGATGGAGGGGAATGTTAGCTTCCAGTCACATTAAGCAGAAGGTGGTTTTGATTGTCTTGCTCGCAAAGTGAGCACCTATCAGAGACAGCAAATAAATTGCTGGTTTCAAGTAGTGAGATGTAGAGTTCTTCCTCATTTTACATTGCTGTCTCTTCCTCACAGTGAAAAATAATACAGAAAAAGGAAAATATTTTGAATGTATTGGAACGTCACCATTTCATTAATTTAGAATGGTAGGAAAAAATAAATTCTCTGGTCCTGGTGAGAATTTCTGCATCTGATGACAAGCTCTGTCAAGCTGTCAGTGTATGCTGGTGTGTTTAGAACATGTCCTATCTGGCTAACCTGTTTACAAGCACTTCTATGTGGATGACCATAAGAATGCCAGAACAGGTTTTGTTACGGATCTATTTATTGGGGTACACGAGAGCAAGTTGTGGACCTACCTGGCTCTTCCTTTAGCCAAGATTCTCTACCCTATTTGAACGGCGGTGACAGTATTTCCTACTCTGTGGTTGGTTTGTGTGGTTTTATTTATTGATCTTGGTAAAATGATTTGAAGAAAAACTCCAGATAAGTGCAGATTATTTAGGGCTGAGCCAGATTGTGAAACAGTTACTTTGCTCTTGCTAAACAGAGATCACTAAGAACAAAACTCTACTCACTGGGCAGAGTCAGAAGGAAGATTACCAGCACTGCAATGGGTTTTCAGAGGAATGGTGGGTATGTGGATTGTGGGTTTTGGCACTTCTTGAACCTACAGCTCTTCTGTGGGAAACTACTTTTGCACAGGGGTCCCCTCTTCTCTCTCCCACTTATCTCAGTAATGTTGAGGGGGACCAATACCTGTCTGAAAGTAGGCGAATCACCTTAGAAAATCTTGGGAAATGCTGTCTTTTTGTGTAACCTTGGAGAGGGGAAAATGAGGTATTTGTGATCAAACCTTGATTAGAAAAACTGAAAGGCCATAGCAGGCCAAGGGAGAAGATCCAATTTAACTAAAGGAACATGATGTTTGAAGTCACTTAGCTTGATTGCAATTGAGTCTGCTCCCTGCAGCAACCTCCCAAGACTCATCCAAGACCATATTGTCTCTCAAAATGCAGCAGGTGGGAAAGGTGAAGTGGGATGATCGATTTCTTCCTGTTCCGTTCCATATTCTTTGTGTTTACCTTATCTTGGTGGGTATTTGCATTATCCCTAATTCCTGATAGTGTGGCCTAGATAGCAAGCGGTGCACATGTGCAGTGATATCAGCACTGCCAGCCCGTGGACTACCAACAGCCGAAAACTATCTCCTTAGCAACAAGGAGCCATCCCCTGCCATCATTAACTGCAGGTAGATTTTGAGCTGGGGAGGGAGTGTCCAGCAAACACTCCCCTTCTGCTTGTGGGGATCAAAATAAAGCAGCTGTAAGTCTCTGGCACCCACTGAAAATTGCCTAATAGTGTGATTATTGACTTTTTAAAAGAAGCTATTTAATCTTAGTGTTCAGATGGTCTCTTTTAGAAGAGGGCTGATCGTGTATACTAACAGCATAATAATGAGTAATTTATTATCTGGAGAAGTGGGGGTATTCACACAAAACACTCTTTGGAAGCAGCTGTTATTTACCTAAATCATCTCATAACCAGGCTGAATGACTTAAAAGTTCATTGAAATTCATTAGCCTGAGCAGTTTGGAAACAAGATCTGAAAAATGACCTAAATTTCCCTCATTTTCGTTGTATTTTTTGCCTTCCTGAGGACGCAGTTTGTTGTGGTTCTTCCATAGCAGTGACGTATCCTCAGAGCAATTGCTCTCACTTCACGTGTGCGTCTCACAGGTTAATTGTGGGGACAAACTTGTGGATCTATTGCACATCACCGGGGATAAAACACCTCATATTGGGTTGGAAAAGAAAAGCAACTAGTCTTTGTCTGATCTTGCTGGGCTGAGTCAGCTGATCTGATCTGAATTTCTGACCTAATTTTGGTTACAGTGCTTAGCGATCATGCAGAGAAAATAAGATTAATGTGCTCATCGGTGGCTGAGAGTCAGCCACAATAAATATGTCAGTCTATACATCTTGAACCTAATTTTTAGACCTTCTTTGTTCCATTCTTAATTCTCCTGGTCTCTCCCTACTTGATCATTGTCTTCTCAGGCGGGTGTGTGCAGACCAAGAGAACGAACTGGCGTGCTGCCCACAGAGCTTATAAATTGCAAATAAAGTTATGAAGCAGGATCATTTTCAGGGGCAATGAAGTCTCAGTGCTGCGTGATCTACACTTGCCACAGTACAATATCTGCCCTAGGCAGCGTTTCTGGGAATAGGAGGTGGCTTTGCTTCAGCTGCTGGGGCTGCCAGAGACAAGGTGAGTGTTTAGAGTTGACATAGTGCACATGCTAGAATGAGCAGTTGTTTTCCAACTCATCCAGAACTGAAATACATACATGTAAATGCTTTATTATACACAGTTGTGTATGGATATTTCACTGGTACTTAAGATGATTTCAAAAAGCAAAATACACCTTGGTAAGAAACAACCAATGACCCCTGCCCCCGCTCCTCCTCTGAATGCTGACTTGTTGCTGTCAAGGAAGTGGCTGTCGTTGCACTCTTTGATAGGAGATGTTGCTTTCAGACTTCTGGTTCCTATTTTTTAGGTATCATTCAGGCTGCTGTTTCTGTTGGAGAACTCATTGCTTCGATTCATAACAAAGATGTGACTAAAGCTGGTGGTGTTTGGGCAGTTTGTATCTGCCAAAGCCATAATGCAGCCATCAAAGTACTTATTTCTAGTGGTTTCCTTTTCTAGTAGCTCATTACCAGCGCCTGACTGGCTCAGTGGAAAGGCTTGTTTCTGCTTGTCGAGGGCAGTATCCAGACAGATGCTGTTGAGAGGAGGAGCTTGCAGAGCAGTGTTCTGTGCTGAAGCTCACAGAAATGGGCCAGCCAGCCGGGGCAGAGCTAAGCTCTTCTAATAAAGAAGGAATTGTGGCAAGCAGCTGTCATCCTGACCTTCCCTCAGCCGAGCAAACAGTGAGGAGTAACCCATCAGCACAAGTAAGACCATATTTTCTTCTTGCTCTATGGTTTGGGTATTTTTAAGGTAACTGCATTCAGGTATTTTCTGTCCATAGTTCCTGTCCTTAGGTTTCTTCATCAGCAAGACATAACTTATAGCTGAAGGACGTAACCTGCAGTGTTACCAAGGGCAGAGGCAAGCAAATACAGAAATATTCCTATACATGAGATTGTTGGCTGCCAGAAGCTCTGTTCAGCTGAGCTAAAGTGTAGTCTTGGAGTAGGTGGACATGCTGAGGTGTTTCTACCAACAGATCTCTACCAGAATCAACAGTAACTTTTGGAATGTACTCTCATAATGAACTTACTGCTTACAATAGTGTCTTGGAATCAGAACAATACTTGGGGAAAAGAATGTTTCAAGTACTGTTGTTCCTTTTTCTGAGCATCTGTGGTTGAGATTTTAGACATCTCTAGATTTCCAAAGATAGTTGTGCTTACAGCCAAATGTCAAGAAAAAGATGAAGGAGGTGCAATAAATACTTGAGCTCATGGTACGGGTGAACCTGTGTTATTTAGAACACCTGTGAGGTGTTCTAAATAACAGGGTTGTGAACCTACTGATACTAGATCGATGTGTGGAGTTTGTGGGGTGGGCTTTTGTATTGCAGGGTCTTTAAATGCAAATGAGTTCACTCAGTGAATGATTTTTGGATATAAGGTCGGTGCTATGTGCCCCCTTAACCAAGGGGTATGTGTGAGGAGGAAGCTTAGATGTGGCAGTGGGTGTTTTCTGTACCTTTCCCCATTGAATAAGTTGTCTACGCATATCATCCTGGATTAAATAATTGGTCTGGTACCACTTTTATGGTGGAAGTGGCTGATAAGATGTAATAGAGACTAATTTCCAAATTACTTTAAAACCTTTTTCTCCTGAGAATGCTGTGGGGTTTCCTCTGAAGGTGGGTTGATGTAGAAGGAGTAGCGTTGATAGCTGCTTTGTTTGGTGGGGTTTTTTTTAACTGAGAGTAAGTAGAATGGTTGTGCAGTCAGTGACCTCCAAGTGTGTTTCTGTTGCATTTATAAGTAAACAGATGTGATGATCTAGCCAACAAATCCTCCCTTCCAAATGCTCAGATCCATATGGCCGCCTGTACTATTGCCACACAAAATAAACAACAGACACAATGCAACGATATATTGCTGTTGCTGTTATTCTGAGTTTTATTTTGGGACAACCATACAACAAATGTAATTTAAAACTTGCCATGAAGGCTGATAGCCTGCTTGGCAACCCCAAGTGCCAAGGAAATAAAGCAGAAATTGTGATCTAAGTGTCTAAATCTTGATGTTTTTGATGAATCTTCCATGACTTTAGGGGTCCTTCTACAACCTTGTCTTTTTTCAGGGCAGTTATATGATCTGTTTCCCTTTGCTGTTCCATAAATTGCTTAGATGCATACTGGCCCACAATGTAAGTGGGGGCACTCTTGCTCAGGATCCATATGCCATATTTGAAAACACAATTAAAGTGTGGGGTCAGAGAGAGCCCTGAGGACTTCTGAAGGTGTTACAGCTCCCCATTGAAGACCTTCCTCTTGTTAAATCAAATCAGTGCTACAGGTATCTGCAGGCTGGCTGCCTACCAGTGTAAAGGTGGGAACTGGACTCACTCCAGTTGCATTTGGGCGTGGGTTCGCCTGCAGCCCCCATACTGGTGCGTCGTCATCAGGCTGAGTCATTTGATGGAGTTCTGCTCTGCCGCTGCCAGACAGCCCTTGGCATGTGTCACTGAGGGGTGCTGGACCATGTGGGTCTTCATGTCTGCTTTTTAGTCATCTCTTCCCATTTCACTCCTATTTCTAGGGTTTCTTTCCTCACGATCTCTTTATTACACTTTAACTGTAGGATGAAGGGTTGTCATTTTAAGGTGGTAGTTAAAATTACTTAGCGTTGCCTCTAAGCAAAAAGTCCCCGTTAGCACGGCAACTTTTGCGTGTTGAGCTGTGGAGATGTAGTTGTTTTGCACAACCATCCGGAGTCCTTTCTAATTAAAGGTTTGTCTTTGGTTGAAAAATGTCTTCAGGTTCATTATCAAATTGCATAGAGTAGAGCAGAAATAAACAATCCAGTCTTCACAATATTGGCTTTTAAAAAGCAAGGAAGCTGTTCTCAAGTGTGTCCAGATAGTCTTTATCTGGGATGGTTGTCGTTAACGGATAAATACATGAAGTAGACCAGCGCAATTAATGTTCCATGTAACGTGAACAGTTTAGCCCAGGACTGCTGGCAAAACACAAATATCGATCTGTTCTAGGTCAAGGCTTACAGTATCCAAAAAGCTGAAGTTCACTAACAAATGTGGTTGCCTGTGATCTGAACAAAGAATGTGCTAGAACCTAGGGATAGATACTTGTACAGAGGACATGCAGAAAGGTCTAGAGACCACCACGTACCTTGGAAATTCTGCCAACACTGTCAGTGACGAGCAACAGGAACATGCAGCGCCAGTCTGGGAACCCAGCAGATCTGAAAAATCTGTGCTAGGGGTAGAATAATGTGAGTGAATCCCTTCAGGAAATCACTCATCATCTAACAATATCATAAAGGTGAAGAAAACTCAACATGTTCCTTGAGGGGAAACAGCTCAGTGCGTTGCTCTTTGCAGAGCTGTAAATCAAAGCAATATTTGCCTGTTGTTAACAAGAATGAAGATTACTTTGAGCCCTGCCCAGCTGATGGGCACTTGCTCCCTTTGCCTGTCCTCCTCAGCACCGTCCTGGCAGGTTGTGCATGCTCTTGTCTCTCTCTCTCCATCGTGTCTATCTTTCTATCATCTCTTTATTTGCCTCCACAGAAAGGTACAATCACGGTACAGTGCTTGCTAATTTAATGTGAATGTTCCTTTTCTTGGCCAAAGGGCGGCTCTGCTCTGGGGCGTGTCCCTGAAGGCAGGTAATGGCAGCACAGACACCTCTGTGACAGACTCATCTGGGTTTGGGCATCCCATTGCCACATGATGATAGCTCAGCAGTTGAAATTTGTATGGGAACAGGATTGTACATGTGCACTGATTAGATTTTTATGCAATTGGATTAAAATGGAGAGATTAGGAAAGAAATGGGTTGCATAGATACAACTAGCTGTGGGTTTTATAGTTAATTTGAGACTCCTTTAATTTTTCCTTCTGGCCTTCCACTCTAATTCGGCTTGTAATCCTAAGTGAAGTCAGTTTATGACCAAAAATACATACATTAAAAAACCCCCACTGTGTGAAACATGTTTTCAGCATGGGGTCTTCACCAGCAACATGGAGCCCATGGCCACCTCCTGTGCCATGAGCCTGTGAATGAGCAAAGTCAGCTGCTCTGATCCCACAGAAGGCAGTCATAAGTAGAACTGGGTTTTATTTTACTGCACGGTACCCCAGGACCCCATGTGGAAGCTGAGTTCCTCTGAAACACTAGCCTAGTGTGCCCAGCACATAGGCAGCTCACAGCATGAGCTAAAGTTATACCCAATGGGGTGACTGAAGGAACCACTTAGGATACTGGGGACTGCTCATTCCCTTCCTTCTCAGTACTACAAAGAATAAACTGGAGCATATCACTGATGCCTGTGGTGAATTGTTTCCAGCAGAACTCCTAAAAAGCTACAGAGAGACAATCACCTCCAACAGGCTTGGGCATGTGCTGCTGGAACACATAACAATCAAGAAGCCCACAGAAACCTAGAACCCCCAGAAATGTTCCTGCTGCATGACAGCAACATTTTTAAAAATCAGACATGAGATTCACTGTGGGGCCATAAATGAATAAGATTTACCTGGGTTTTATCCGTCTCTCCTTTTGGTGGATTATATGGGGTGTATCTCGCCAGTAGATCCTCTGGTAGCTGAGGGCACTTTAGTTATTAACTTGAGATCACATGTTAGAGGCCATTAAGTGAATTGCTTTATACAGCCTTTCCCTGAATGCCAGGGCAAACCCACTATTTCATACCCTTAGCTAATTTCATGCTGTAATTTAATTTCTGAAACATACTTTTAATTGAATCTTTAAAGACAAAAGGAAACTGCTGAGTCCTTTAGTATTGCAAAGGAGATTGTTTAAAAACGCAGTCCATCTAGAGAATAATCTCCAATAATTAAACATAAAGTTTGTTTTGCTTCTCTGCATGCAGTTTTGGAGAAGCTAATTCTCACTGTCTACAGAGAGCTCAGGGCTGAGAGAGGGGAACTGGGGAATGGGGAAAGTTTTTACCTTATGCTCAGCTTTGACTCTAATGTGAGACAATCTTGAAGCCCTTCACAACATCCAACCCTGAATGAGGAAACAAAGAGAGGCTAATTAAAAATTAGTCTGTTAACACCAAAATCATGTCAGTGGGAGTTCATTTTTTTTGTGATTCTAGTAAGAAGGTGAACTTAAGAGATGTCAGTGAATTTCTCATAAACAAGCCTGAGTAGCAAAAAATCAGTTATGCACATCTTGAATCTGCGCCCAGTGCCTTAGTGGGTAGATTTTGATATTCATCTTCCAGAACCAGAGACTTTCAAGGTAGTTTTAGTAAAAATCCCTATATTCCGTTATGAGGTTTTGCTATGGGAGAAGCATCTTGATTGGTTCAGTAGTGATGTGGGTCTTTGGTTTTATGGACATTCGATTAAAAATCATAACAGTCAGTCCTAAATGCACCCATATTCAAATGGAGAGGAAATCCTAGAGCATCACTTTGTGTTTCACATTCCTAATTCCTTCACATCAGCAAGTGATTTGTAATGGAGATTTTTTCCTTTTATCTCTACTGAAGAAATCCCTGTTACAGATAGTGGAAGGAAGATGTGTATGGGGGCATGAAAAATGTCAGTGGGGTAAGAAGCTGAGATTGGAAAAGATAGGGATCTGAAGTTAACCCATAAAGCCTCAACACAGTATTTTCTAACATGGGGAAGAACAAAACACCTCCTTCCTTCTTTGTTCAGCACTTCCAGATGCCCTGAGCTGGTAGTGATTGTAGGCACAAACAGTGCCAGAGATTTCAGTGTAAGTGATTTCATCATGTAAGTGATGGGAAGAGTTTGGAAGCCCATGTAGAGGTGGGAGGCGAATCCATTTGGCTTTAACTCTGTTTGGGTTTCTTGCTGGAAGGAACCAGTAAAAGAATCACACACCTCACTGTCATCCTGGATTTGGGGTTCAGATGTTTCCAGCTGTATTCCAGCACCAAGCTGGGCATGGGCTTCATTAGCCTGGTGTATTACCAAGCTCCTCAGTTTGGGTTCCAGATGTTAAAATGCTGATGATGTATTTTCTACCTTGGTGTCAGGAATGTCTGCCACTGAAATCTCTCATGTTGACAGTGGATGACCACACTGAAAAAAGCAATGGCTGAATTTTTGATCTGGTCTGATATGGATGTCATTATTTCACTGGAACAGTTTTCCTAGTTTCTCTGCCATAGCAGAAATGCAATTTTCGGTGTATTTCAGCAGAGAACTACATTGAAATGCATGTATGGCAACATCTGCCACGGGTACACCTGCTTTCAGAGACCCAGCTCATAGTGGCCGTTGTCCCCGGCCATTGTTTTGAGACTAAAAGCTTTTAATCAGCATATCACAAATAGCATTTAAGAGACAATTGGAATTGTTTCAGCTTTATACCCAAACAGTTTGACTAAGCAACATACAGCTTGCTTTATTTTCCCTAAGAAATCCTATTCCTGCAGCACTAATCTGAATCCTGTGAGGTCTATGCTGAAGCCAATCAAGAACTGCATATGTACTTGCCATGGCAACCCCGGCATCATATGACACACATACACTAGAGCAGCCATGGAGCTTCATGGCTTATTAAACAGGCGCACAGACCCTACACGCACCACTCTGCCATGTGACTGCTCCCACCCTGGCAGCTTCTTAAAGGGAAACTTGGTTTCAGCATCATCATGTGTTTCAATTGTTATTATCTTGCCCAAGTTCCTTCCTGTCCTCATAGATGCAGTGTTGTGGGTTTAAAAAATGGATGCTTTGCCTATAGGCGATTTTAATGTCGTTCATTTGGAAAAAGTAATCTACGTGTGAAGATAAAATAGTGAGATTTTAAAAGAATCCTTTGTTTAATCAGAAATGAAGGGGCTATTTGGTGCAGTTGAGTGAACAACATCCTGCTTTCCTGGCCACACTTTCTCCTCTCGCCTCCTGTGTGTTTTTCTTAGATCTCAGGAAAGTAGATGAAGACAGGGCAAACAAAAACCCCTGGTTGATTTCCAGTATCAACAAAGCGTTCCCAAGCTTGTTCCTGAAAACACCTTTGTTCCCTGCTGCTCAACATGTGTCCTCTTAGATCTGATGATGGTGGTGAACAACGGTCTCCATCTCCTCACCCAATAAAATGTGGCCCAATAGAAGTTTTTCCTGACTTTGCTTATTTAAGAGAAGTTGATGTTTGACGCTAGATTAGTGACCCCTTCGTTAATCTCCTGTGTCTGCTGTGCAGCTGCAGCTTACCAAGAGTTTCAGAGACACCAGCTCCATGTCCTGAAATGAATCTGTTTTGTCATTTATAGTCTTTCTTTTGAACTTAAAAACCTGTTTTCAGTGTCTGGTTCCAGCCTGTCAGATTTGCATCTTCATTTCCCAAGTAATCAGTTGCTGCAATTACTTAATCCTCTCCAGCCAGGGCCTGCTGCTTCCTTGTGCTCTGCTTCAGCTGAGTTTGATCCGTGGGCAAAGGCCCAATAACCTGCTTTGAGAATAAATGGGGAGAGCTATTTGTACAAAAACCATTTGGCGGGGGACAACGTGTTAGCAGGAGCACTGAGAAAGGTTGTCTCTAGTGAAAGGTGACTCTCTACCAGTGCTTGCACAAGGATCCTAATGCAAAGTCAGCACCTGAGTCAGGAGCTATTTTAAGATGGTGTGTAATAAAACCCCTTTGGACAGTCTGTAAGATATTTTAGGTTACTGCTTTATCTGTATTTTCTGACAGTGCTGGTTTTTCAGTGTCTTTAACTACCTTGTCATTAATAATCCCTCTGATGTTGTTGAGAGGGAAAGAGAACTTGAGAGATCCTGGACTGAACAAAGGCCCTGTTCCCTTTTCTGGAATGTACAGAAGGGTTTGACAGTGATTCCAAGCAGTAGGATTTCCTCTCTCTATGGGAAGAACTAGCTTTTCACAATTCCTTCAGCCTAGACAGAGTTTGTGTTTTCAAAAGAGATTCCCCAAATCAAATCTCTTCTGAGAAACTGCACCAAACCTTTCTCCTCTTCCACAATTTCAAGTTTTGTTCCTTCAGTTATATAACAGGGTTGGGATTTTTTTTATCTAAAATTTTGTGTTTCAGCCACAGGTTCCTCGATCATGTTTGTTTGCAGTGGAAAAGGCTATTTGGGCTTCTGACAAAATATTTTGACTAGCATCTTCCTACTTAGTCATTTGTTTGTTCTCAGTAGATATTTATTGTGAATTGTCTTCTCAAGAGATCTTAAAAAAACCAGGAGCTCCCAGTGGCTGGTCTTGGCTGTCCTTTAATGATCCAGGAGGATGTCTACAAACAGGGTTTGTCAGGCTGAGCTTAGAATTTGTGGAAAAAATGTCATTACCGAGATGCATCTGAAAAAAACCCACCCAGCCCACGAGCCAAACAACTCCATTGCAACACAGTTAAGGTTGCTAAGAGACAGACGTAATTATCTGCCAATTTGTTTACCATTCCCAAACACTCAGAAGGACAGAGCTGTCACTGCCCTGAATTCTCAGCTTTGTGCGTTTCGTTGTCTTTCGCAGGTTTGAGAAGGGTGTTTAAAATGACACGACAGCCTTTGGTTTGGCCCGTGGTGGGTGGTTTTTTATTTCTAGATATACAATCTCAATTATTTTCATTCTCTCTCACTTGCAAATCTCCACACAACACATGTATTAACTGGTAACACAGCAAATGTGAGCAAACAAAAGGTACAGATTTATTTCATTTAGTAGAAGATTTGCAGCTACACTTGCTTGAAAAATATGTGTCCTTACTCCAGTAGCAGTTCTCACTGCTCCTGTGTTACTGGGCTGTTACTGAAGGGTGCTGATGTGAATCTCAGGTGGGCCAGTGTGAGGCACTGACTCACTGTGTGTTTCTAGAGTACTTTGTGTTTTGCTTGCACTTTGTGGTAAGGACTGAGATGTATCTGGAGTGCAAACTAAGCTTGTGCCGCAGTGGAGTTGATGCACCTCCATGTCACTGTGGCAGCTGTGCAGACAGTGCAAGATTTATGCTATCTGAGTCTATTAATTTTCTCAGTTTTAAGGCTTTGTATCTGGTAAATCAAGCTCAGAAACAGAGGTTTCATCCTCTGTTTTCAGAATGGGTTTTTCTTTAATTCCAATAAAGGTTTGATCAAGAGAGAATCATAGAATAGAATCATAGAGGTTCTCCTCCTGTTCTACTCTGCCCTGGTGAGGTCACATCTGGAATGTTGTGTCCAGTTCTGGCCCCCTCAGTTCCAGCAGGGCACAGAACTGCTTGAGAGAGTCCAGTGCAGAGGCACAAAGATGAGGAAAGGCTGAGGGAGCTGGATCGCTTTAGCTTGGAAAAGAGGAGAGCGAAGGGTGACCTCATTAATGTTTATAAATGGAAAGGGCGGGCATCAGGAGGATGGAGCCAGGCTCCAAGGATAGGACAAGTGGCAACGGTTCTAAGTTGGAACATAGGAAGTTCCACATAAATATGAGAGGGAACTTCTTCCCGATGAGGGTGACAGAGCACTGGAATGGGCTGCCCAGGTGGTTTGTGGAGTCTCCTTCTCTGGAGATGTTTAAAACCCACCTGGACATGTTCCTGTGCAACTGGATCTAGGTGATCCTGCTATGGCAGAAGGACTTGACTGGATGATCTTTTGAGGTCCCTTCCAATCCCTGATGTTCTGTGATTCCATCAGATTAACTTCTTAGCGCCCTTCAAATAATACTTCAGTTTATCCAACAGTAGTCCCACAGCTACCAATGGTTTCTGGAATACCTGAGGATAACAAATGTCCCACCAGTGTGGGGGTGCTGTATAGACAATCATTAGGGTACATTCACTCATGTGCTGTCTGATCTGCTGTACAAACACTGAGCTGTCATCTGCCAGGGAATCAAAAGCTCATTTAAATACCTGGATCTACTGAGAGCAGTTCAAACAACCCGACAGGGATAGGCTCACTCACCCAGCGCAAAGGAATTCCGTTTTACAGTGCTACATGAGAATTAAAGCTGCCGTGCAGCATGTGCGCTGCCTGACAAGTGATAATTAACTGCCGACATGATAATTTCAGTTTTGATGCAAACTTGTTTTTTCATTAAAACCTAATCAGGGAACATTTGCATGGGGTGGGACAGCATCCTGCCAGGCTCGAGAGTTCCTAGTTCAGCAACACTGCTGACAAATTTACCTTACACTGAACATGCATCCTGTGGAGGAAATAAAGGGTCACATCTTCTTGCTGGTGAAGTTGTGGGTGTTTTATCAGCTCCAGGGGCTTTGGATTCGATGGAGACAGTGCCTCAGGAAGTGAGGGAGTGCTTTGTCAACTGTATTGATTTCAGAAATGTAGATTGAAGGATCAGGTCCCTGAGAGGCAGCCCTGCCTGTTAGGTTTACCTCCTCCAAGAGCGGTCATGAGCATCTTGTTCTAGAGTAGAGCAGGATACAGCTTTGCTGTGCTTGTTTCAGACAGTTGTACCCACATGTGGTGGGGCAAAATAGAAAAGAAGGAAATCATCTGACTTTCCTCTGAGAGTTGGCAGGGTTAATATTCAGTGCTCCAGCTTCCAGAGAGGGAAGATGTCTTGAAGACCACTCTTAACCTTTAAATGGCTGCAAAGTTCATTATTCTTTGGCTCAGCTGTAATGCTCTAACTTCTCCTGGCATGCAGTCCTGCTCCTCTGCCTGCCTTGGGGTGGAGAGTGAGAAGTGTAGACATCTCCTTCCATCTTTCCCACACCTATCCTTGCTGTCCTCCACAGTGGGGAATACTTTCTGGCTCTTCTGCAGTAAAAGCAGAGTCACAGCACAAACCAACCACTCTGCTTGGAGCTGATAGTGATGCTCAACTGGCACTGGAAAGGACAACATTAGGGTAACATAGGTAGTCATCTTACCCAGATCCCAGTGAGAGGCTGTGGCAAAGAATCAGGGACTCCTCAACTTGCAGATTCCAGCACAGACACTGCTTCCCTCCTCTGGGTTTCCAAGCGTGCCAGTGTCACGGTGGGAAATGGCAATTCTCACAGGTTAATTTTTAATCAGGCAGTTAATGGATGTCATTTAGACCACGATTATTAAACACATGTTTACAGTGTAATAGGTGATTATCTTCTCCAGAACATCACAACGATGCAGCATGTTCTCTTCAGTGACTGCTGGCATTTGTTTAACCTACAGTCCCATTCTTATTTCATCTAAAGAAAATGGATATAATTCAAGGTATCATGGCATATTTCAAGGAAAACAGTTCTGGTTGAACTCAGTTTCTTTCCCTGCTGGTTAGAGCTGATTTTTATGTTAATATGACTTGACCCAGACCTCCTGAGGTCCACCAGACTCTGCTCATCAGCTGCAGAGAGCAATAATCAGGCTTAGTACCTGTTAAGACTTAAAGCTCAGGCCCAGGCCAGTGTAAGCACCCACTGTCTGTTCAAATAACCAATTCTCTGTGTGAGCCATGGTAGTATTTTCCAGTAGTGCAAGAAGTTCTCATCAGCTGCAGGACAGGTCTCGAAGAGTCTAAACTTTCCTGCTTTAGTTTGGATGATGGATCATCAACTCCATTCAGAGACCTTTTAGAGAGTCAAATGCTGATGCAGGGAGAATGGATCAGTGTTAGAGCCCTTCTGCCATGCTGCAACACAGAGCAGCTGCCCAGCAAGTGGCTGTTGATTGTAGAATCATGGAATCATTCAGTTTGGAAAAGACCTTCAAGCTCATCAAGTCCAGCCATGAACCCAACTGTCCCAACCCATGCTAAACCCTGCCCCTGAGCTCTAGATCTCCACAACTGCGAAACATGGCCAGCGATGGCGACTCAACCCCCTACCTGGGCAGCCTGTTCCAATGCCAGAGGACCTTTTCCATGGGGAAGTTTTCCCTAATGTCCAACCTAAACTTCCTCTGGTGCAGCTTGAGGCCATTTCCTCTAGTCCTGTCCCTTGTTCCTTGTGAGAAGACACCAGCTGATGAGGAGAAGGGGTATGGACATGTTTTGCATGTCCTGCCTCCCACTTGTTTGTCCTGTGGTGACCCCCATCAGAAGCTGTCAGTGAAATCCTAACATTCAGAGTAGCTGCTCTGGTGTTGCTTTCTCAGCCTGACATCTCTTGGAGGGTTTTTTCCCCGTGCAATAGTATCTCTTTCATGGATGATTTGTAATAGAAGTTTCATTATAAGATCACAGAACACTGGGGAGTATGTTAATACGGTTCAGCATGTAATCCAGGGAAATATCATTGAAAAGAATTGCATTTCTGTCTACAATTGAGGCAGCAAATGGGAGCTCCTTCTTTTCCTGTTTTAATACCCATAGCTGAATTAATACTTCCCTTCCTATAATCTTGTATCGTTTACCAAAAGGTGGAGACGCTGATGAATACAGACACAGCCCCATTTTCTAGACTAGGGGGTTTTCAACTCCTTTTTCTAAGAATTTGGGCTACTGTAAGAAAATGGATAGTGTGTCCAGAGAAGAGCAATGAGGCTCATGAAGAGTCTGGAGCAAAAGGCTGAAGGAACTGGGTGGGGGTTTAGCTTAGAGAACAGGAGGGTGAGGGGAAACCTTGCTCTCTACAACTACCTGAAAGGAGGTTGAAGTGAGGAGGGGGTCCGTTTCTTCTCTCTTGTGGCAAGTGATTGGACCAGAGGAAAAGGCTACAAGCTGTGCTGCAGAAGGGTTAGGCTGGATCTTAGGAAGAACTTCATTGAAAGGGTTATCAGCCATTGGAACAGGCTGCCCAGGGCAGTGGTGGAGTCCCCCATCACTGGAGGGATTGAAAAGACATGTGGACCTGGTGCTGAGACACAAAGGTTAGTGCTGACCTGACAGCACTGGGTCAGAGGTTGGACTTGATGGTCTTAAAGGATTTTTCTAACCAAAGAGATTCTGTGATTCTATCAGTTCCCTCACACTTGCACCAGTCAGAGAGTACATAGAGTCACTCACAATGTAAGGTTCAACCTGCTTCCCTCCCTGCGAACAAGCGTTTAGTAGCTGGTGGGGAGGGCTGAGGAGTGTCACAGCCCCTTTCTGACCGCATGACATGGAGTGGTTGCTGTCATGTGGTCACTGCTGGTTTGCAGACTGGATCCACCTGAGCAAAAGACCGGGACTGGGCGCTTCACCAATGTCACAGGAGGAGACGCGATAAAGATGAAGTCATGTGCTCTCCTTCCTTCATCTGTGATGTGTTAAATGTAACCTGTGCAGCCACTCCTGCGGCCGCTGTGCGCCTGAGGCTGGTAAATCAGCCCACGCTGAGCTCAGTACAGACAGCGAGACTGCTATCGATTTGTTGGGCTCTGTAACTGGAGCGGAGACATATCCCTTGTCCATAAATGATGAAACACTTTGAGATTCTAAGCTGGAAAGCATCCAAGAAAGACTTAAGAGGTTTTCTTGGGCATCTTTTTCTGGTACCAGCATTTCCACTTCTCCTTCCTAAACTGCTTCTCGTCTCTCTAATGCAAATCCTATCAATCCACCAACTGTCCAAACCCACGTTCCTGTAGTTCTTTCGTATTGATTCATCCTTGATACTGTACGATCTCCAGCCGTATATCAAGTGATTGGGGAAGACTTTATTCTGTCCTTGCTGTGAAAAAAGCAGAAGTGTGTTTTAAATTTCTCATATTCTGTGGAAAAAACCAAGTTTGAATTGTAAGCCAGAGATGCTCACTTGACAGATGGATTCCTGGCTCTGCTGCAGCATTTGAAATGTGTTCCAACTCACCAGATTGTATCCTGTTGACTAACAGGTTCCCGCTTAGATGCCTTGGGACCGGGAGATGAGGAACTTGATATTTAAGGATCGCTGAGCAGAAACAAACCTGCATAAATCTAATTAGCAACAGGCAGGTACTGCTGATCACGGATGCTCTGGCAATTGCAGGGAGCTGCTTACTGCAAGTTGCACTGTGAGGTAGAAGATACTTGAACTGAGGAAGTTCAGGAAGCAGGAGAGCCAGAGGCCGAGCCCGGATGGGTGGTTTCTGATGTTTGGAAAGAGTTTGAGAGGAAAGCCTGCAAGTCTGCAAATCTAGAGATCTCAGGCCAAGGTTTTACTAGTACAACCTCAGGTGGGACTGGCAGGCAGTGAGGTTTGGTGGCAGAGGTTAACTGGGCAGGTCTTACGATGAAGGTGGAGGATGTAAAAATACAAGGAAGGTTTCGTAGGTACTTGATTTTATAGGTGATGAAATAGCAGCAAAACTCTCCTGTATTTTGTCTCTTGTTTAGTTTTCTACCTCTTATACAAAAGTCTCCAGAAATGGTTAAAATGAAGCACTTTCCTCCATCTCAGTATCCTCTGGAAAGTCAGAGCCGTGCGGGCTGAGGGTTGAGGGTGCGTTAGAGCAGACAAGAATCAATAACAAAAAGTTAATGAGAACTGAGAATATTTAGGATTGAAAATCCCAGCCCAGACTGGCGTGTAAGCAGCAGTTAATTATATGTCCCTGTCACAAGCTGCCATCGCAGTGGGAGTTTTCTGGTCAAAGGCAATGCTTGCCTGGTTTTAGAGCTGTGCCCCTGGCCAAGCCTCCTTAGCTGCCCCCAGCAGCTCCTTTTGTAGGACTCACCAGCAGAGGGGACCGCAGCTCTACCTCCTTCCCGTCCTCCAGTAATATGCCACACACAGTCAGAGGGGTTACAAGTGCTCCTCTCCTGCTTGGTGTGAAGGAAGGTTCCTTCCTCCTTGGGGCAGAGGAGAAAGAAAACAGGAGATGAGGTCCCTTAAGTGCTAAATGGCTGGGGATTGCACTGGAGACCCAGGAGCTGGCACAAGCACTTACGGATAGGACATCCTTTACCAGACTGTGCTGGGTTGTGACGTCCTCATGCTGATGGCAAACCATGCTGCTCAATTGATTTGAACAAGGATCAAGGAGAAGGCCGTTCCTGAGCTGTGGGAAGGGTGTGTTATCAGAGCACAAAATTCCCAAATTAAAGTGAATTTTTCATGCCAGATCTTTCCAGTTTTGAGCAAAGGGGAGGTTTCATGTTGAGATTCAGATGCAGCTCCCATGCATTATTCACACTGGTGCCGAGCCAGGGACTGCTCTGTGCTTGGTACTGAATTCAGAGAGAGCATTCACCAGATTCCCTGATTCAGGAACCTGCTAGGAAAATGCTGCTGTGTCAGAGCTTTCACATTCCAAAAACTGATGGAAAAACCCAGAGTTAAACACATCCACTAGTGGATCTCAATGTTCTCAGCAAGGGTCAGTGATCTTATTCCTTATTTTAGTTACAGAAAAGTATGGAGCAATTCAGTGGGAGTCACAGTGTCATAATACAGGCTGCTGGCAGCTCTACAGCCAAGACAGTTACTGTGACACCGGACATGGAGGTGTCCGCTCATGTGATGGGGTGTGTGGATACAGACGGTATCTGTACATAGTGGGAGGTGTGGCTGACCCTCAGGGCCACCTTTCTCACAGAATGGAGGAATCCTTGTTTCAGTAAGAAAATAAAGATAGCATTGACCCATGGCAGATCAACCACAATGCCAACGGCTACCTGGCTTGTATGAGCAACAGTGTGGCCAGCACGAGCAGGAAAGTGATTGTCCCCTGGTACTGGGCACTGGTGAGGTCTCACGTCAAGTACTGGGGTCAGTTCTGGGCACCTCATTTCAAGAAGGACATTGAGGGGCTAGAGCAGGCACAGAGAAGGGCAATGGAGCTGGTGAAAGGTCTGGAGAACAAATCTTGTGAGGAGCAGCTGAGGGAGATGGGTCTGGTTAGTCTAGTGAAAAGGAAGCTGAGGGGGAACCTTCTTGCTGTCTGCAACTTCCTGACGGGAGGTTGTAGAGATGTGGGGGTTGGCCTCTTCTCACAAGGAACAAAGGACAGGACTAAAGGAAATGGCCTCCAGTTGCACCAGGGGAAGGCTAGGTTGGCCCTGAGAAGAAACTTCTTCCTGGAAAGGGCCCTCAGGCCTTGGAACAGGATGCCCAGGGAGGATGTTGAATTGCCATCCCTGGCTGTGTTTCACAGTCAGGATGATCTGGAGCTCAGGGACAGAGTTTAGCAGTGAGTTTGGACCGTTGGGTTCATGGTTGGACTCGGTGATCTTGAAAGTATTTTCCAACCTAAATGATTCCACTATTCTGTGATTCCATTTGGAAAATTATCTGGGAATAGATTTAAGGAAAATAGGGTTTGTATCTTTTTCATAACATTGATGCAGTTCACCCCACAGAAGCCCTTGGCTGTGTCCCACAGTTCAGTTTTGCAGGGTAAAGCAGCCCCACTCTCCTTGTTTCTCTCCAAATAATCTGACATTTTAAACAGAAAATTCACACTGTTAAGGATACAGTAAACTGGAAACAAAAATATTTCATTATACGATATCCTAAAGGGCAGTTTTGTTGCACCTCGTGTCCTCAGCACTCTCCACAAAATCTTCTTCATTTGCATTCAGTCCTCCGTGATCTCTTCTGAGTTTTGGTTCCATCTTATTAGTTGTTGGCAGGACTTACGCAAACATCTGGGCTTCCTAAAAGAAGCAGCAAGAGGTGTATTAATCCTACAGTCCGGTCCAATTTTAGCTGTCTCTGCTTCACCCATGATGTTGTTTCTCAGTTCCTTGTGTAGTGAGGCTGAATTCCTGTAGGTTTAGTCAAGAAAAGGAAAGAGTCTTGTCTCTGAAATCCGAGACTGCACTTACCCAGCACTGCATCATCACTGTAGCAGAACTAAGTTGTGGTTGTAGCTCTGGTATTGAAATAAATCTTATTTCATCTACATCTGAGTTCACTATTTTCACAGAGCACAGAGACCCCCAATACAAGGGGGTTGTGGGATACACTGAAGAAAATTTGTGATCTAGAGAAGCTGCAGGAACCAGATGAGCAGCATGATGCTCCTAGCTGTTAATTTTCCAGGTAGTCCATTGGCCCAGGTAAAGGTTTGGTGCAAGTGGAGCTGGGTTGGGACACCTTAAGGATGCCCTAGTAATCCATTGGCTTTTATAGCCTAATCTCTTAATAATATCAAAGAATTAGTCCTAAGGGAACCCTTTTCCATCAGTTGCCTGTGACAGAACTTAAAGAGAACTAGGGGAGAGTTGTACATGGCTGGTTTAGTGCTGAATTGGGGCAGGCACGTCAGCCTGTGGTGTCCATGTGCTGTGCATCTAGCCAGGAAGGACCAGGAACAGGGTGCAGAGACCTCTGTGTGATGGGAGGAAAATCAGGGGTAAATCTCTGTAAATTAGTGATAGCCCACTTCCTTGGCTTGGGGAAGGGTTGAGGAAAAAGCCTTCCATTGCTAACACATGGCTCTGGATCTATTCAGTGTCTGTTCTGGATCCCTCTGACTTGGGAGAAGCCTTGTAGTGTCACTACTTTTACAGAGGTCAGACATTTCCAGAGGTCAGGAGGGAAGCATTAGAGGAAGAAGATAGTCCCTGACAGAAATAAGTGAGATGTGCAGGCAAGGAGAATGTGGTTTATTTTCCTCAGCCGTGTCAGAAGCGATTGCCTCGACTCGGATCAATCCAGGCACACTTCATAACCTGCGTGGAGAAGTTGGTGAGATTTATTTTTGTAGCTTGCTTGTTCAGGCCTGTTATTAATGCCCTCGTCAGCTCAACTCACTGGAAGAAAACATACCTTCTGAAAGACTTTTTAGGCTGAAAATAAATGCTTCATTAAGTTAGACGTATTAACCTGAAAACAGTGTTTATGTCAAGTAGACTAATGAATGCCATTATGGGCAACACAAGGCACTGGGAGCTGCAGGAGCTCAGCTGGTGTGTTGGCACCCTGAGAAACACCCAACCAGAGAGAGAGGGGAGGAAGGGGAGAGTAAGAATGAGAGTGGAGTCTTCTTCACGTCTCGGGTTTCTGTCATGGAGGCACCCACTAAACCGAGCAGCAGTAGCTATTGAAAAATGTGGATTTATTGCAGACAGAGTTGCTCAGCACTTCAGCAGTGCACAAGTTCGGATGTCATAGAATCATGGACTGGGTTGGGTTGGAACGGACATCAGAGCTCACCCAGTGCTAACCCCCTGCCATGGGCAGTGACATCTCTCACCAGACCAAGTTGCCCAGAGCCCTATCCAACCGGGTCTTGAACACTTGCAGGGATGGAGCAACCACAGCCTCCCTGGGTAACTTGTTCCAGAGCCTCAGCATCCTCAGCATAAAGAATTTCCTCCTAATATCCAATCTGAATCTCCCCTCTCCAGCTCAGAGCTATTTCCCCTCATCCTATCACTACAAACTCTTGTAAGAAGCCCTTCCTCAGCTTTCAGGTACTGAAAGCTGCTATAAGGTCTCTCCAGAGCCTCCTCTTCTCCTGGCTGAACAGCCCAAACTGTCTCAGTGTGCCCCCAGAGCAGAGGTGCTCCAGCCCTCTGATCATCTTCATGGCTCCTCTGGACTCACTCCAACAGTTTGATGCCCTACACAGCAAAGTGCCTGAACTTTAAGGAATACTCTTAGTGAAGATGATCCCAAATGTGTGTGTGCTTACACCTGTACTGGAGAGATCTCCTACACAATGGTATCCAAATGAAAAACCTCTCATCAAAAGAGAGGCAAGGAATCATTCAGTCCCAGGAGTCTCTTGGCTCCTGACTGCAGAACATGCTGCTCTGAGCAAGACCGACTCACATTTGGTTCTGGCAGGGCTCCTTTTATACCCTGAGTTGAGGCTGGCCTGTGGTCATCCTAATTAGTGACCAGTAAATGCAGAGAAGGGTGGGCTTGAGGGACCCAAACTCTAAGGAGCCAGTAAGACAAAACGTAAACTTCCCATCAAGTAGTTTGGGTTTCTGCCAGGTCCTGACCAAGAAGCTGAGGTGGCTGCATCTGCCACAGTTCCTCATGGCTGAGCAGAGACTGGGCAGCTCCCTGAGGCACCCGAGGTACTTTGTGTGTACAGAGACAGAGCTTCCCAGATCAGACCAGGCTCTTTTGGGAGGTAGGAGAACATTGCCTCATCAGTATGTAAAAGCAGTTTAACTAGTTTTGCCCTTCGTGAAGCAGATGAGCACTCATCTGAAAGGATATTCCTCACTAGCACATGTGGATCCTTGCCTAGTACTTCCGAGCCCACCAACCCCTCCTAGACATCCAGGAGCAAATGCTGCCATTGCCTGCTGTAGCAGCATGGTTCTGAGATCTCTGCAGTCAGACAGAGATTGCACAGGCTACAGCTAACTGCCTTTGGACACAGAAATACAGGAGAGACATTGAGCAGTACCCACAGTGTCCTGAGTGCAGCAGTGAGACACAAGATTCCTGTCCTTGGGCTTTGGCAGTACAGAGCAGTGATAGAACCATAAAATCACAGAATTATTAAAGTTGGAAGAGATCATCCAGTCCAACCATCAACCAAACCCCACCCTGCCCACTAAACCCTGTTGTCCAGGGCCACTTCTACATGGTTTGTGAACCCCTCCAGGGACAATGACTCTCCCCATCCCTGGGCAACCTGGTCCAACCCCTGACTGCTCTGCCAGTGAGGAAGTTTTTTCTAATATCCAAGCACAGCACAGCCTCTGCCTGTGACACTGTGCCTCAGTTTCACCCACTGTTTGGTTATGATGCTAAGTCTGTAGATCAACCAGGGCTCACACTGAAAACCTCTCAGATTTACCACCTTAAAAGGCTTTCTGGTGTCTGGCTGTTCCTCTGCTCCCCTACAGCTGAGCCATCCCTCTTGACATGGATTTACCCCCCCACGCAGGAGCAAAGCACCACCCAGGCACAGTTAGACTTTTTTTTGTAATAGTTGGAGGAGTGAAGACTTGTGTTTTCCAGAGGTCAAGGGCATCGTGTTTGTCCTTGGCAGCCATCCTGAACGACTTGGGTGATGTTAGGAAGCCAGTTTGAGAGCAGGGAGAGGAGCCAGAACCCAAGCCCTGGGTTAGTGAGTACAAACTGAGTGGCCTCCACTTGTTTGGAGCTGATGAATCACATTTGTATTCTAAGCCACAGCTCCTCCGGCCCATCTCCCCTTCCCAACACTGAGGCTTTTCTTAATCGCAGCTCTGATTTAAATGCAGCTCAGAAAAGTCTCGTGTAATTCACCCGAATCAAGACAGAAGTAGCCAGGAGGGGATGAAGAGAATGACAGCAGCGATCTCATACTAATGAGCCATTGTCCTCAAAGGTGCTTAATTGAAGGCTTCTGCAAAATATGTTCGAAACTCAGTGCACTAACAATGCTCCTATCAGAACGATGCAGGGCTGCCAGTTGGTTTAAGAGCATGAACATTTTAATAGTGCAATGGACTAGCCTCAGTGCTTCCCCTGAATGGCATGGAGGACAATCCACACTGCCCCTTTGTGTCAGAGGGTACAACCCTACACATCAGTAGTGCAGGGGGCTCTGCAAAAGTTATCAAGGGCTCTAAAAATAAGCAGGTAGCCTCAAGGCACTTTGTGCTCCTTGCAGGTGTTTCAGGCTGATCATTCATCATCATGATTTATCATGATCAGGATTGGGACCACTTTTGTTTAACATCTTTAGCAATGATCTTGATGAGGAAATAGGCTGCACCATCAGTAAATTTGGAGATAACACTGAGTTGGGTGGGAGTGTTGATCTGCTGGAGGGTAGGGAGGCTGCAGAGAGACTTAGACTGGATCGATGGGCCAAGGTCAATGGTCTGTGTTTCTACAAGGACAAAGGCTGGGACCTGCACTTCAGCCACAGCAACCCCCTGCAGATACAGGCTGGAGGAGGGTGGCTGGAGCGTTATCGGGCAGAGAGGGATCTGGGGATGCTGCTCAACAAGCAGCTGAACATGAGCTTCTCCAGCCTCAGTCATTCTGGGATTCCATTACGTCTACAGTCCCTTCTGACCTGGGCCAATCTGCCAATCTGTTCTCTCCTGCTGGCAGAAGGGCAGAGCAGGAGGATTTTTGCTGTCTCTCCTGCCACACTTGGCTGCAGAGCTTCCTTGGTTTCACCTGTGCTGCTGAGCTCAGAGAGGGACCCAGCAGAGCTGCCTGAAGTGGCAGGACGTGTCTTTATTCCACACAGAGTTAGACAACTCTTGGTAGGTAGGCAAAGCACTGCTTTCATCCCACCATGGTTTAATTTACCCCTCGCTTTCTGTGTGATTAGTCATTAAGCACTTGCTAATATATCTAATTTCCACAGGCTGTAGGTGATGTTTCTTAAAAAAAAAAAAGGTAACAAAAAATGGATCCTTGCATGCAAAATATCCTTTTGAGAAATAAAATAACTATCTCCAAGGCCTAACTGAATTACACTCTTATCAACTGAAGGGAAATAATCCACTTGAAACATGAAATACTGGTGGAATGAAAAGCCTTTGCAAGTTGCAGTGGTAGAAGAACCCAGTGTGAGTCTCAAGTAGCTGCGCTTTATCCATATGGAAAAACACCGTTTTCTTGGACTCATTCCCTCTTTCAAACTATAATGAAGTTTCTCAATTGCTCACCCTTCCACCTGCCTTCTAATATGATAAAAGGGGAATAATCCCTCAGTTTTCAAAAGTCTTGAGAGGAGGATTGGGCTGATTGGAGCTCAGCAGGAGCCCCTGTGACAGATGTCGATGAGATTTCTTCTTTGTTTTGTGAGAGAACAATTGTTTTTGCTGAATTGTCCTTTGGGGTTTAAGTTAATTCTCATTATTTGGACTTTCCAGCACAGCTCTGCAGATACCCTCAGCCAGGATATTCTCAAAACACTGCTTTTCTCCACCATCTTCCTTGTCCTTGTAAGTAAAACAAGGCTGGAGGAAGAAATAGGGTTCTAAATAAAAGCCACAGTCCACATGGATTCCCTTCTGGGAAGGTTAATCTGGTTTCTGATTAAAGCCTGGAGTTTCTGTCTCTTCCTCTCTCTGTCCTGCAGAAGACAATCTGTTTTCCTCTGTTATGGAGCTGTTAAGTACCATCAGGTTGAATAAGTGGGATGAGTCTCCTTGGAACAAACAGAGAGGGAAAGTTAGTCTGGCTAATGACTGAGTGCTGGGACGAGGACTGCTGAGCCCAGCCAGACAGGGTAGAGGAGGGACAGAGCCTTCTCCAAAATGAGGGCTTGGATCCAGGATCCCTGTGCTCCCAGGGGAACTGCCCTGCTGCTGCCTGTCTCCTGCACTGCACCTGGAGGGTATGAGACACCCCACATACCCCAGTTGTTCAGCTGGGTATGAACAACTGCAGGTACTTGCTGCAGCTGGTGAACCAGTCACACCCAGCTCTGTCCCAGTTAAGCTCATAATCATAGAACTATAGACTGGTTTAGGTTGGAAGGAACCTTATAGATCACCCAGCCCCAACCCCCTGCCATGGGCAGTCCCACTTCTCACTAGACCAGATTGCCAAGAGTCCCCTCTAGCCTGGTCCTGAAGATTTCCAGGGATGGAGCAGCCACAGCCTCCCGGGGCAACCAGTTCCAGGGCCTTCGCAACCTCACAGGGAGGGATTTGTTCCTCAGATCTAACCTAAATCAGATCTCCCCTCTGATAGCTTGGACCCATCCCCCTTGTCCTATCACTAAAGTCCCTCATAAAAAGTCCCTCTCCAGCTCTCCTGGAGACCCAAAACCTCCAGTCTAGGCACCTTCTCCGACAGCCCCTGCACTCACTGCTTTTCTTGCTGCTTGCGACTCTTCCTAAAATTTTATCTTCTCTTTTATTTATTATTAATCCTTACTACCCAGAAGAGAACTGCACAGGGCTTTGTGACCCAGAGCGGGAGGTTTAAACCATCTCCTTACTGAGTTTCCAGGATGCCAGCAGGAATCACTTGGTTTTTGCTGTCTCAGCAGAGAATGACAGGCAGTGGGCACTGAGCCCATTCCGGCATCAGTATGACCCGGTGGCAGATCTTGAATGAACAATAACTGCCAGTGTTCATTGTGTCTAGAACAGGCCAACTTAAATTCACAGATAAATGAAACTAATTAAACAGACTGCTATAGAAATTAAAGCTTTCCTTGGTTTTTGGTGAGAGGTTATGGTTTTTTTTTGAGGATTTGCTATTCATAGCTTTGGTTCGGGGAGATTGTTCTTAAGTACTGCAGCAATTCTGCAAACAGACCCAGCAACTGCTGCTGGATTATAAAACGATGCTGCAGGCTGCAGCGCTGGCCTGGATTTTAGTTCCACACAGAATTAGAATCATTTAGGTTGAAAAAGACATGTAAGATCATCCAGCCCAACCATGAACACAGCTGTCCCAAGCCACAGCTAAATCCTGTCCCTGAGCTCCAGGTCTTCTCAACTGTGAAACACGGCCAAGGATGGCGATTAAACACCCTCCCTGGGCAGCCTCTGCCAAGGCCTGATGATCCTTCTGAAGCAATGAGTTAGAGACTTCAGTTCTCTACCTACATTAGAGAAAGTATTGGGTCTGCTCCTGAAGTGAACGGTCATCATCATTGGATCATTCGGGTTGGAAGAGACCCTGGAGATCATCCTGTTCAACCAGTAATCCAACTCTGCCAAGGTCATGACCAGACCAGACCTCTCAGCACCACAGCTAAACGATCTTTAAGCACCTCCAAGGATGGAGACTCAGCCCCCTCCCTGAGCAGCCTGTTCCAAGCCCTGACTGCTCTTTCAGGGAAAAACTTCTCCTGCCCAGTCTAGCTCTCCCCTGGTGCAGCTTGAGGCTGGTCCCTCTTGTTCTGTCACTTGTGACCTGTGAGAAGAGACCAGTCCCCACCTCTCTGCAGTGTCCCTTCAGGTAGTTGTAGAGAGCAGTGAGGTTTCCCCTCAACCTCCTCTTCCTCAGGCTAAACAGCCCCAGCTTTCTCAACTGCTTCTCACAAGACCCTTCTGTGCCCTTCTCCAGCTCCTGAGAGATTTCCTGTTGGAATCAGAAAAGGTTATTTGAAGGCACCGGAGATCACTAGTGCAACCTCTCAACCCAAGACCCATCAGAGTCCCTTACACAGAGCTGTAGCTGTTTGCAAAGCACCCAGCAGGTTACTGCAGGGTGGCCATGTGTGCACAGAGGTCTGTGTGTGATTGCAAGGCAAAGCTCTGCTCCAAGGAAAAGCCACAGGGTGTGGGGACACTACAGGGACCGCAGTGCAGAGCAATCAGAGCAGATATCTCTGAATTTGGAGGACTGGCTGTCTCGTCTTTACTCACAAATAAACAGCCAGTGCAGGGGAAGATTTGAAAAAGCTGTGAACCCATTATCTTCTAATGTTATTAATAGGAGTCCTGACAGATGCCTTTAGGCAGGAAGGAGACAGTGCTGAGAGCATTCCGCACTTCAGGAGCTGGACATATTTAGGCCATTGAGAACAATCTGTGTTGGCACATCTGCTGCAGATGGACCAGTAGAGGAGACATTAGTCTGGCAGAGCTGAGGAGAGGTTTTTGTTTGTTGTCTCTTAATTCTGTGATGCATGACCTTGGGTTAGTGCTCAGGGTGGTATCTCTCTCAACTCTGAATTGAGGAGAAGGATGTTTACCAGCAGTTATTAACTCATCAAGATCCAAGTGTCATCGAGATATTGTTAATGAACATCACTGTGATGGATCCAGCCTCCTTCCTGTGTCTGTGTTTGCAGTTCAAGAGCTGACAAGGAGTCAGACACTGACAATATTAAGGCTGACTCAGGGCTCTTTTACCCTGTTGTGTAATTTGGCTCATGCCTCAAGTCATGAATAAAATTCCCTCACACTAACCAGCTAATCCAGCCCTGCTGAGAGCAGAGACCCAGCCCAGCACCACTTCCTGAAGGTGCCAGTGTCTTCTGCTGTGGACACCTGCACTCACCCTGCAGCAGTGACAAGGGTCCGTGCTCGGAGCTGCCTAGGGCTTCCCAGCTCTTCACTAGATTCCAGTTCCCATGTCTCATCTCAGGGTGATGGAAAAGATCATGAGCAAGGACCTCATGTGCCCCTTGGCTCACCTATAGTGAGAGGTGAGACCAGGACAGGGACAGGGGTAGGGGCAGGGACATGGCCCCAGCCTGGGCATTCGCAAGCCTTTCATTGCACTGATTGCTGTGAGGAGTGAGCCGGCATCCAAAGCCGATGGTGCATCCATCAACACCCTTCAGTGCTTCTGGAAGTGATTTGCTTTCCCTTTCCAAAGTGTGTAATAGAAGGTACCAGAGGGGATGAGCTAGTCCTCAGGTCTGGGCTACAGTCATGTTTTAATTCGCAGAGGAAGCTGAGCGTGGTGGGGTTTGGTGCTCCTCTCCAATAGGGTTTTAGGGTTTGCTTTCCTGTTTCATTTCTTTTTTGCTTTTCGTGTAACCAGCACAAAGCTGTTTCATCTCATTTTCAGTTTTCAGCCCAAAATCTAGAGAGGCTGAGAATAACATCACGTCTGCAGCAGAAGGTGCAATGCTGTAGCAAGAGGTGGTCAGAAAATTTCCTGGCAGTGGTGTCAGATGGAGCCGGTACAGCCTGAGCTGAAAATTTCTTGGTCGTTCTGCATCTGAGAAAGCCCAGAGGTCTTTGTAGGTAATTCTGCTTAGATCTACCCCTCTCTCTGAACACCGAGGCACTTCCCAGTAACCAGTGCTGTCTCCCTTCTCCCTCATGCAATGACACGAAGGTTGGCCATGACGAAAAACTTCCTGGAAAGAGACCTCAGGCCCTGGCAGAGGCTGCCCGGGGAGGGGGTTGAATTGCCATCCCTGGCCGTGTTTCACAGTTGTTCAGATCTGGAGCTCAGGGACAGGGTATTGGGATAACATGGATTCATGGTTGGACTCTGTATCTTGAAGGTCTTTTCCAGCCTAAATTATTCTATGGTTCTATGATTCTATGACAAACGTGGGAGTCCACATGAAGGTCTGTGCAGGGGGATCCAGGTTAGTAGAACATTATCCCACGATATCACCTGCACCTACTTCTCCCTGATGCAGCCACACAACTGGTGACACTAACAGACAGTCTGGATCATTAAGTCTTGGCTGGAAAGAGTCAGTTTCCTATTTTTACCCTACCAGCAGTAAATTGTACCCAGCTCCTCAGCCACACACTCTGCCTCTGCTCTGCTGCATGTCCCTTCTTGCTCTGCATCGTGTGCTTCTCACTCATTTCCATGTTCCTCTCCATTCTTGTGGTAAACTAATAAATTTGGTAAATTTGGAAGATGATTTTTACAACCCAATTTGCTGACTCCAGCAGCATTCAGAAGGGGTTTTGGGTTGTTCTGTTTTTTTAACAAATGCGAGACAGCAAACAAATTAACAAATACTTCTCAGCTTCTTTGTATTTGGCATCTTTTGAAGCCAGAGCGATGCTTCGCTTCTTTCAAAAATGTTTTCATGGACAGTTAGAGGAAGACACCACAATAATCCCTGAAATTTTTACATTTCATGAAAACTCAGTTCTAAATAAATGAAAAATGCCATTAGGATTCTAAACAATGACTCAAAGGGGAAAAAAATCCACAAAAAATTTAACAGCCATCAGAAAAATCGATATTTCCCCCATATTTTTGGAAACAGAGGCACTACTTGTTAAAAAAGAAAATCAATAAGCACACCAGTACTTCAGCTCCTGATTATCTCATTATGGAGCCATTTTTGCAAGTGCAGAGCTGCAAAGTGCTTTCAGTTAATCATCAAAATATCCCAAAGACTTTTTAAAAGCTTCAGGGCTAAATGAAGTTGTTAGAATTGCAGACAGACCCAGTCAGTCCTGCAGCTGCTTGGTTGTGGACCGGCAGCATGTCTGCCTCTCCCTGTGTTCACGAGCTGCTCAGCAGTGTTGGTACCGTTGGGACAGCCCACCCCTGGAGCACTAGAGCTTCAGGCATGAGGGATGACTGCAGCTTGAGTGAAGGTGCCATCCTCACCATGCTCCTGCATGTGAATGATCAATGGGCAAGGGTAAGCTGTGATTTAATTTTCCAAGATCTGGTTTTTATAAATTGTTTTCTTTCTCCAGTGATATCTCTGAGGGTGGCCATCCTCCACCCTATGCCTTGTATACTCATCCTTCTTAGAAGCATTTAGGTTAGCAAAGACCTTCAGGATCATCCAGCGCAACCCTGAAGCCAGCTGTCCCAACCCACTGCTAAATCCTGTCCCTGAGCTCCAGATCTCCACAACTGTGAAACACTTCCAGGCGATTCAACCCCCTCCCTGGGCAGCCTTTTCCAAAGCCTGAGGGCCCTTTCCAGGAAGAAGTTTCTCCTCAGGGACAATCTAAACTTCCCCTGGTGCAACTTGAGGCCATTTCCTCTGGACCTGTCCCTTGTTCCTTGTGAGAAGATGCCAACCCCCACCTCTCTACAGCCTCCTGTCAGGAAGTTGTACACAGCAATCTTCTGATGCTCCTTCAACAGCTCTCTGGAAGGACTCAGCTCTGGTTTATGTTGTTTCTGTGATCTTCTGGTGACTTCAGTGATTTATGTACTCTCGAGTTTGGCATCTGGTAACTTTAGTAAACTTGATTCACACTGCTGTCTGAACAGGGGAGTTTCTCCTCTTTGACACTTATTGGCCTCATCCTGTGGATCCCAGTAGTCTCAGCTTTCCTATAGACTCTCCCATGAGATCTGCCAGATCCTTGCAGAGTCTGGCATACCCAAAGGCATCTCAAGCAGAACTGTATGCCTACATTTAGGGAATGAATCAAGTCCCTGCTCACTGCATGGAGTTGGACTAGAGGAGCTTTAAAGGTGCCTTCCAGCCTAAAGTATCCTATGTTTCTATGAACATCTCTCACTCATCTTCTAGAGCTCAGCCTCAAAATAACCTTTTTTGGAGGCCCACCTGAGGACTTTCCTCTTGAATGAATGCAGAGCATTTCCTCCGAAGGGAGTTCAGAGATGACCAGAATGGCTGCAGAGGTTCTCAAGCACCCGCTGGAAATATGGCCCACGTTCTCCTGCGATCCGAGGCGCCAGACAGGATGAATTTATTGCCCAAAATGCATTAAGGCTTTTATGTTCCAAGCAATTGTACGGTGGGAACCACTGGTGGTGGTGATTGAAATTCCTGTAACCATATTAGGGGAGGAAGCGGGTGCCAGACACATGATCATCCATATGCCCAGCTAAATCTACTCAGAATTGATTAAGTTATGCTGAAGGAGACCTAGAAATCAATCTGTTCAGGCTTGCTTGTAGCAAAATGACATACTGGAGGTGACACAACTTCATTCTATTTTCATCACTCTCTCTCATGCGAGCGAGATGGGCACATTGCATCTCACATGTCTTCTCCCCAGGTAATTATATTTGCAAAGATAATAAGCTGTCATGGTAATAACAGGAAAATACTTCTCACCAATCACACGCCTTTCAGGCCACTTAAACTTTTCAGCCAAGTAGGAGCCAAATCAAACCAGGGAATGGTTTTTATTGGGAAAGGAATTCCTATTCCCGTTGTATGTCTTTAGCTGGGTTCCAAGTGTTCTGCTAGTTGCTATTTTCTGTGGTTTCTGCAGTGCTGAGCACAAAGGGATCTTGATTCGGCAATTCTGGCATTTGCTGAAATAATGTTTGGGGTAGACTGCCCAGGGAGGTGGTGGAGTTCACCTCATCCCTGGAGGTGTTTAAGTGCAGACTGGCTGTGGCCCTTAGTGCCCTGACCTGGCTGATTGTGGTGATGTTAGGTCCTGGGCTGGGCTGAATGAGCTCAATTGGCTTTTCCAGCCTCAAAAAAATTTTGAAAAGTAAAAATAAAAATTAAATAGAATGATTCCAAACCAGGCTGCTGTAAGGCCTTGTAGCTAAACTGTATTATCCAGCATCATGTCTTAAATCAGTCGCACTGGAGCCTAAATTTTGCACTATTTTACCTTAAAGGTGCTGAAAACACATTGCTCACAATAGGGTGGGTGTTCCCTCCCGAAGGCAGTATTTTATTCCAGTGAAACCTGCTCAGATAAGAAGCAGCTCGTTGGTGATAAGAGAGTTCTACTGTATGTGACCTAGTTCATTCTGCAAGAGGTTATTCCTGTGGTGGAAGAAAAGAGAGACTCAAGCCTTTACAGGCAGGGCCCAAACATTCAGTGGCAGTTCCTCTGGGAATGAGAACTTGAGGACTGATCTTCATCTGTGCAGAATCAACCCTCTGGAGCAGCTCTGCTTATTCCAGCTAAGGGATGAATTCCTGTCAGGACACTGCTTACTTCTACCTTGGCTTAACAGGAGTGGGATGAGAGCAGCTCTGCAAAGAAAAGGCTGCACAGCAGTAAAAACCATGAGAGAATCACTAGAAACTCAGATTTTTATCTTGCTCCTTCCTTTGTCTCCAAGCACATGGCTCTCCCTTCCAGGCAGCAGCTGAGATTAGCTCTATGAAGTGTTATCTTTCTAATCTAAAGTATAAAGTTCTCTTCATCTGGATCGGAATTAATTAAATTGTGTTTTCATTTCAATCATGAATTCTTTAAATTTGCAGTCTATGACGATCTTTTATCTTTGCCCTCTCACCCCCATTTCCACCCCATAAAAACACCTGAGCAAATCACTTGACATTGTTTTTTCATACAGTTTTCTTTCTTATAAACTTGTTCTGCAAGGCTGGGATCCACAGATTCACAAAATACCAGGTTGGAATGGACCTTAAGGATCATCTAGTCCAACCTATCAAGCTAAATGTAAGGTTGAGTTGAACATCTTACAGCTCCAGGATTCCCAGTAACGGTGCCTTGGGCAGGTGTTCATATGAAGGCAAGTTGAGTAGCTGGGAATCACTGGTGGATTGAAATGGAGGAATGTTAGGAAGAAATTCTTTAGCAGGAGGGCGATTGAGCGCTGGAACAGGTTGCCCAGGGAGATAGTGGAGGCCCCACCCCTGGAGGTAGGGGAGGCTGGACAAGGTTCAGGGCAACCTGACCTAGTTGAGGATGTCCCTGATCATTTCAGGGTGGTTGAACTAGATGCCCTTTGGAGGTCCCTTCCAACCCAACATATCCTATGGTTTTGTGATTCTATGTTTTGTCCAACCTACATGATCACGTTTCCTTGCAGTCGTTGGCTGCTGCTGGCCAAAGCTCACGGGGTGGCAGCGCATTGTCCTCCCTGCCTTTCCCTGCTGCTCCGATTTCATTTGTTGAATTATCCGGTAATTCATTACAAATAAGTTTCCTTGGGATTTTTGCCAATATTTTTCATCAGAAATGTCATGAAGACAAATACTGTCATTATTTGTCCAGCTGTGCAGCTACAATTTATATTCTCTGCAGGACCGAACCCATTATCAGAGCTAAATAACACTGATAATGAAAGGGATATCTCTCCACTACAGTGTGTCTAGTGTCAACACTTGCACCTCAGCAACAGCAGAACCCTTCTGTGTTGATTTAATAACCCTCCACACCCCCTTTGTTCAGACGTACACTTGCTCTATAATCTTCCAATTCAACTTTTATTTTGTTTCCCAACAAAAAAACCCAGCTTTTATTTATTTTTTTTTAAAAAGGCTGAATGTTTCCCTACAGCCTGCAGAAAGTGAAGAATTCATCTTTCAGGAAGGGAAAAGAAACACTCAGGCTGTTTCAATAATTCATCAACATCCCTGTCCCAGATTGTCAAAACAAAACATTTGTATTTGTATTTCCAGTGACTTTTTGTTTAGGAGTGTCTTCTGCTTTGCAACATAAATATTCCTTTAAAAATATGTTAACGGGCCTGGAACACTGCTCTTTCATAAAACAAAAGAGCTTCATTATCCCCAAATGCCTCCTGGAACACTCGCAGGGCTGGTATTTGCATTTTTCCTTCTACAAGGTTGGGTGTAGAAGCAAACTTGCTGAGAAGGGGAGCGCTGCCTGTTCCTTGCAGCTCTCGGGAGCTGCAGCAAACACGAGCTGAGTGTCACCTCACAGCACCCTGCCAGGCTTTTCCCTGCACTGAGGCTGCAGACTGGTGCTGCAGGAGGAGGAGCAGGGCTGCCCACCGGCTTCTACAGTGTCCTGTGGGTTGATGGTTGGACTTTATTGTCTTGGAGGTGTTGTCCAACCTTATTGATTCTATGATTCTGTATTACCATAGAATGGTGGGGGTTGGAAAGGACCTTTGGAGATCATCTAGTCCAACGTCCCTTGCCAGAGCAGGATCTCCTACAGTAGATCCCACAGGAACATCGAGGCAGGTTTGGAATGTCTATGGAGCAGGAGCCATCACAACCTCTGTGGGCAGTCTTGGCCAAGACTCTCGTCTCACTGGAAAAAAGATTTTCCTTGTGTTCCAGCTGAACTTCCTGTGTTCCAGTTTGTGCCCCTTGTCCTGTCACTGGGCACCAGTGAGAAGAGCCTAGTCCCTTCCTGCTGACACTTACCCTTGAGCTGTCGACAGCATTGATGAGATCCCCCTTAAGTCCTCTCTTCTTCAGGCCTAGCTCTCTCCTTGTGGAGAAGACACTCCAGGGCCCTTAACTCTGCCTCTGTACTGAGACAGAGCAGAGAAAGGCACAGACACTGCAGCATCCTTTGGGATTCTCTGTGCCATGAGACTGGGTAAGAATCTCCCCAGCTTCTACTGTAACTTGCCCTCTAATTCCATGGGTCCTTCTCAGAACTGGTCAGCAGTAAGGAAATTGGCTTTGGCCAAGACTGCTGCTGTCCCAGCCCGAGACAGGGACTCCTCCGTCCCTGGAAGTGTTTAAGGTCAGGTTGGATGGGGCTCTGGGCACCCTACTCTGGTGAGAGGTGTCACTGCCCATGGTTAGGGGTTGGAACTGGGTGACAATTAAGATTCCTTCCAATCCAAACCATTCCATGATTCTATGTAACTTCAGTTCCCTATGGATGTCTCTTCAGGTAGGAAAATCTGAAAGGGTCATGAGATAACGGGTAATTTCAGTATCTATAAACCTTCCAAAATAATCCCCTTCGTTCTAAACTCTAATGGATCTGCCCCCCTGCCCTCTCACACACACATCCACCTCCCAGGGATAAGCGATTCCAGCTCGTGCCTTTTTGCACATGACCAGAGCTGCTTTCTCTGGCTCCGATTCAATCAGCCTCTGAGATTAGACTGAGATTAAATATTTTGTGTGTGTTTTAAGGGGAAAGATTAATTGAACTTTATTATAGGTTTAATGCTTCAGTCTCAATTTGCATTTTAAAAGGCGTGATCTCATCCACTCTCCGAATAGTGCGTTTCGTGTTTACCGCTTAGAATTGATTCCGCCTTTGATAGGTTATAATTAAAGTAGGCACATTAAGCATTTAATAGTGCTTCTTATTGTTAAGAAGGATTAAAGGGGTGTTAGAATTCATACTTTAAATTAATGACTTTGATTAAACGAGGGCATGAGTGGAGCCTTCAATACTGACCTTGGGAAAGTCACCTGGGTCCATGAGTGGTTCTCAGCAAGTCAAAGTGCCTCTCTAACGCACTTGGCTTGTACAGCTTTGGCCTTAACTCCTTTGCAGCTTGGTCAGTCCCTTCTGGAAAGGCTGGTGACAGGGAGATTTGCAAAGTGGGGCACTCCTGGCCCCATTAGATCAGCAGTTTTGCAGGACTGAGCCCCTTTTCCCACATTCTATAAGCCCAGACTCTGCGTTTCTGGAGTTGTTCCTCAGCCCCTCTCTACAAATTCACACAATTTGGAAGGTCCTTGTTTGATATCAACCCAACGTCATGGAATTCTCCCCTTGTACTGGGCACTGGTGAGGCATCCCCTCGAGCACTGGGGGCAGTTCTGGGTCCCTCACTTCAAGAAAGAGATTGAGGGGCTGAAGTGGGTCCAGAGGAGCAATGATGCTGGGGAAGGGCCTGGAGGGAAAAGCTGATGAGGAGATGCTGAGAGAGCTCAACCTAGAGAACGGGAGAGGAGACTCAGGGGGACCTTATTCCTCCCTACAACTCCCTGAAGAGAGATTGTAGTCAGGCGGAGGTCAGGCTCTTCTCCCAGGCAACCAGCATCAGGATGAGAGGGAAGGGCCTGGAGCTGCCAGGGAAGGGTTAGGTTGGATGTTGGGAAGCCCTTCATGATGGCAAGGGTGATCAGAGCCTGGAATGGACTGCCCAGGGCAGTGATGAAGTTCCCATCCCTGGAGATATTGAAGGACAGCCTGGCTGTGTCCCTTAGTGCCCTGGTGTGGCAGATGGGTTGCTATTAGGTCCTGGTCTGGGCTGGATGAGCTCAGAGGGCTTTTCCAGCCTCATTCTGTGATTCTGTGACTATGTTCCAACTGCAGAACAGAGACCTGGGTTTTAGGGTCGGTGTGCTGGAGATTTCTTGGTGTTTTGTCTAAGTACTTAGTCCATCATCTGGTTGAGCAGCAACGAAGCGAAAGAATTCCTTTGTGTCCTGGTGCCTGACTGCATCATGGCTGTGCAACCATTTGATTAAAATAGGGAAAATGTCAGCTTTGCTCCTTCAAAGACAGTTCTATGAGCCATGAGCCATTTCCTTGTTCAACCATTTTTATACCTGCAATATCTTCTGCAAGATCCATCCAGAAATGGTGAGAAGCCTTCATGCGTGGTGTTGCAGCACAGTGTAAAGGGGGAGAATCCAGCCCAGCACTGCCATCACTGAAAAATGGGTGTTTTACATCAGTTCAACAAAAAGCAATGAAATCTTTCAGCTTGGAAGATGTCAACCTGTTTCTCTTCATTTAAAAAATGTCTTGCTGAAACGCTTCTGGAGTTTCAGTTCAATAACAAACATTCGCTTCCCATCACAGTTTGGGATGAAAACAAAGTACTGAAACATGGGGCTCTGCCACAGGATAGCAGTCCCATATTTGCTCAGCTTTTACCATATGGCTTCTGCTTCAGACTCGGAGAATTGGAATTGTGAATTGAGAGAGTGATGAATCAGGGACAGCTACTCCATAGAGCGAATAACAAATGCTTCTCTTTCCCCTTGATGTCCTTCTTTCTGGATATCTAGAGGTGAAGAGTGAATGCTGTTCCAACCATGAGGGCTTCATTAGCTCTGTGGGGTGTGGAGCTGTGGGCTGGCTTCCTGCACATCAGTTTTCTGTGACTAAATGAAAACCCAGACAGGTAGAAACATTGACTCAAACAGCTTTTCAGAAAGCAGCCAGACCTCAGTAGCTCTGAGTCACCTGTTCAGGCCAGGGTAACTCAGGAATCATTTTTAATAATCCATCTTGCATCGCTGGTCCAGGTCAGAACATCCTCTGCGAAGACCTCTGCTGATTCATAGCAGGGTCTTGCTCAGGCTCAGAGATGATGTCACATCCCAGTCTTAAGAAAAGGGAGTGACTCAGGTTCATGGATTCACTTTGGGTTGAATTAAGACGTTTTACACCATAGTTCCACATAAAAGTCAAAGTTTACTGAAATTATCAGATTCCAAACTCAGAAGGCACAGAAATCATGAAAGTTACTGGATGGCCAACCCAGAGAGTGGAAGAGAGGAAAAGAGGAAAGGGAGAGAAGAGAATTAAGAGGTCAGATCACCACTCAGGACTGGGAACTCGGCTCAAGGTGAGGCTGTATGAGATGGAGAGGTTTGTTCTCAGGCTGGTCAGGCTGTCCCTGTCAGTCAGCTGCCAATCCCACACCTCCCAGTGATGCCCTGGAAAAGGAGAAGTTTAGCTGGTGTGTAAGTGGGAGCTACACCTGATCTAAGCTGGTTTGGGTCAAAAAACCCAACTGCTGATCCCCAAGTGATTCTAGGCCACATCATCTCAGTGGTAAGTTCTCTTGCACCTAGACCAGTATCTTCTTGCTCACACAGAGCAGTGTGACAACCACTGTAAACTGGTGCAGACACATGAGAGCTGACTGAGTGATGCTGATTTACATCGGCTGGAGACTGTCATGTCTGACATCCTTCTTTTTTCCTCGAGGGCCATGGGCTGGCTGACCGTCTGTTACTGTCTGCCATTAAATTATTCATCCCCAATAAGGGCTGAATTAAAATTTCATAAGACAGTATCGTACTGGAATGCGAGCCGCGAGCTGGGAGCAGTTTTCCTGGGCTTGGTGAAGGCGGCAGCGTGAGCCCTTGTCTGTAACCAATCTCCTTAACTCTGCTGTTAATTTTACCATGACCACCTACTTTGAGGAACTAATGTTTGTCTTTCCCTATGAAAAACTACCCCATTGTGTGAGGACAGCAGGGTTTGTCCATGTTTTAGGCACAAGCTGAGCTGTTTCTCACTCACTCATCACAATGACTCAAGCAGACTATTAAAGTTCCGTGGGGAAAATGCACTGTGCACCCTCCGTGTGTTAAAAGCAGGATGCAAAGCCTGGTGATTAATGGACTGATTAAGTTATGTTATGCTTAATGTAAAAACTCTATTTGCCCAGTTTTACCTCAGCTCAATGTGAATGTCTCTTCTGCAGTGCTGCTTAGCTCAGGTTTTGTACCTAAGATACCATCAGGGTTTATTCCAGACGCAGCATCACTGCCTTTGAGATGCAGTGAGCTGGGGATTGCGCAGCAAGAAATTCCCATCCCCTGCCTACAAGAGCCTTCCTGGCTGTCTCGTTGCAGTCTGGAGAAGGTTAAGGAAAGGCTGTTGCCACCTGGCTAAGAGCAGAACTTTCCAACAGAGTGAAACTTCACAGGAGATGTGTGCTGGGGCAGGAGCTAGGTTCAGAACGTGCAGACAGGAACATCTGGCCGTAGGTCCTTGGTTCCTGCTGGCCCCAGGGACGCAGGGGCTGTGCTGTGCTGACTGAAGGAGTAGAAAAAGGTCAAGTGTCAGGTCCTGCACGTGGGTCACACCAACCCCTGCAACACTCCAGGCTGAGGCAGAGTGGCTGGAAACTGCCTAGGGAAAAGGACCTGGGGGGTGTGGTCAACAGCAACTGAGGATGAGACACTGTGTGTCCAACAGCATCCTGGCTTGTGTCAGCACTGATGTGGCCAGCAGGACAATAGGAGGGATCATCCTCTTATACTGGACACTGGAGAGGCACCACCTCCAATCCTGAGGTCAGCTCCAGGCCTCTCACTCACTGCCATGACATGGAGAGGCTGGAACAGGTCCAGAGAAGAGAACGGAGCTGGGGAAGGGGCTGGAGCACCAGTGCTGTGAGAAGCTTTTGAGGGAACGGGGAGAGGATTGAAAGGAGGCTCAGGGGAAACCTTTTCACTCTCAACAACTCCCTGACAGGAAGTTGGAGTGTGATGGTTGTTGGTCTCTTCTCCCCAGGAACAAGCTTTGGGCCTCAAGTTGCCCCAGGGAGGTTGAGGAACAGTTTATTACCCAAAGGGTTCCCCATGTCTGGCCTAGGCTGCCAGGGCAGTGGAAGAGTTCTCGTGTCTGCAGGGGTTGCAAAGCCATGGAGATGTGGAGTGACAGACAGGGATTAGTGATGACCTGGCAGTGCTGGTGGAACGGCTGAACTTGATGAACTTCAAGATTTCTTCCAAGCAGACCAGTTCAGTGATTCTGTGTGAGAACCCAGCAGCTCATTCTGGACCTGGGAATCACAAGGAGCCTCTTTTTGCCTCCTGTCTTTTATCCTTTCAATGTCCTACGCCATGCCAGAGCCCCTCCACCATGTAATGAATTGCACGGTTTTCTTTCCAGGTGCTCCACCTGTTAGTTGCCAGCAAGAGAGCCCTGCAGCAGTGTGATCCATGCCCAGCGCCAGCTTTATAGCCCCGCAGATCACACTGGCAAGCCAAAGCAAATACCTGTCAGGAGCTTAGAACTGTTGAGTCTGCAGTTCTCTTGGACTGTGAAGAGAGGGGAAGGAGTAGCTCAGGCACTATTTCACAGCCCCGTAGATTCATGAGTTCGTATGTAGGATTGTGAAGTGGAGTTGTGGAAGAATGGGGGGAGTTATAACCCTGTTTTCCACAGGAAGACAGCACTGAAAAGGAAACTCAGCACCAGGGCTCACGTTGTAAAGGTCTGCTTGAGTGCTGCATAAATCAAGATGGTCCCCATTTCCAGACAAGAGATTTAGCTCTGATTCAGCCTTTGCTGTGATTTTTTTGCCAGCTTTTCTTTTGATCTAATAATTTCTCCCCAACCCTTTTGTTTGATGCTGTCTCTCAAATCCAATCAATTCCTTTTCAGGGAGGGGACCTGTTCTTGAGCACAAAGCTGAGGCTACCTTAATCCCAGGGTAGTTGGTGATCAGATGCTGAAAGGAGCCAACAGAGCAATGAGAGTAAAGGGGAGTCTTAGAACAGCCTCTTCAGTCATATCCCCACCCCTTGCGAGCTATTAGCTGCACCTTGGCCTTGAAGGATGAGAGTTTTCTAGTGACATTTTAGATGCCAGGGAGCTGGGAGCTGGACATCCCTGCATTACAGCCAGCGGGGAGAAACTGACACTCCAGGGGTAACTGATCTGACCTGCCTTAGGTACCTGTAGGATGAGCTGAATGCCCTGCTGAGAGTGTCCATGTCCCTCCAGTGACAGCAGGGCAGGACAGAGACACCAGCTCCATTGTAAATAAACATGTCCACTGTAGCTAGCTTTGGTGGCCCTGACTACTCACAGCTGAGCCATGTCCTGGAGGGGATTGTGGGCTTTGTCCACTGCCATCACAGCAAGGACACCAGGAGTTCATGGGGAGGTGCCAGCCGCCTTCTCTTCCTCTCATGTCATAGAATCGTCATAGAATCATGGAATTATTCAGGTTGGAAAAGACCCTGGAGATCATTCAGTCCAACCAAGAAACCAACTCTGCCAAGGTCACCACCAGACCAGATCTCTCAGCACCACAGCTAAACAATCTTTAAAAACCTCCAGAGATGGAGACAGGGCTACCTCCCTGGGTAGCCTGTTCCAAGCCCTGACTGCTCTTGCAGGGAAAAACTTTTCCCTTTTCCTCCTGCCCAGACTAACCCTCCCCTGGTGCAGCTTGAGGCCAGTCCCTCCTGTCACTAATGACCTGTGAGAAGAGGCCAGCCCCCTCTCTGCAGTGTCCCTTCAGGTCGTTGTAGAGGGTGAGAAGGTCTCCTCTCAGCCTCCTCTTCCACAGGCTAAACAGCCCCATTTCCCTCAGCCACTCCTCACAAGATTTGTTGTCTGGGCCCTTCACCAGCTCCGTTGCCCTTCTCTGCCACCACTCAAACCCCTCAATCTCTTTCTTGAACTGAGATGCCCAGAACTGCCCCCAGTACTTGAGGTGTGGCCTCACCAGTGCCCAGTACAGGGGGACAGTCGCTTCCTTACTCTTACTGGCCACACTATTGCTGTTCCAAGCCAGGATGCCATTGACCTTTTTGGCCACCTGGGCACTGTCCTGGCTTCTGCTCAGCTGCTGTTGACCAACACCCCAGGTCCCTTTCTGCCACATACTTCTTCCAGCCACTCTTCCTCAAGCCTGTAGCTGGAGGAGGTTGTTGTGGCCCCAGCGCAGGACCTAGTACTTGTCCTTGTAGAAGCACAGGGCCAAACAGAGCTTGTGCTAAGCCAGTTCACACAGACCTGAGAGCCTGTTTTACAGTGCTGTGCAATCTGAACTTCAGAGCTGAACCTACGCTTGAAAGACCCGCAGAGGGGAAGAGAAACCCCTCAGAGTTGCAGCAGTCTCCCACTGCCCTGTGCTAGAGTTCAGCAGTGAAAACAGGGGCGCGTGAACAGCAAAGGGTGGAGAGCTACCCGGAGCTGGGACGTGCACACAGCATCAGGTTATTTTACGGTGATATTTTCGTTCATTAGCTCTCTGATCTTTCCACACGCTGCCATCTGTAGAAAGCACGCACTGTACATATGGGATTTTTATTCGTGCTGTCACGGGAAGCTGGATCATTTCCAGCTGTATCAGCTCCTTTCCTTCAATATTCAGTAAAAAACACGGCGGCGTGTAGTGCGGTCCCGCTGGAGGTTCAAAATGCTGTCCCTTCCCCATCTGATTTTCTGCATTTCTGGTTCATAAACATTGTTTTCAATAAGCCTTATGGTCCACTTGGTTTCTGTCCTGATTCACACTGCTGAGGTCCTTGCTGGAGCCAGTGTGGTCAGTAGAGCTGGTCAGGTACAGACAAACCCAGTTTGGGAGGGAACATCAGGCCAGACTCTGCTGCTGTAAAGCACTGCTGAGCTGGCTTGGGGATGTGTGCCAGGGCAGCACAGCCCAGCTTGCTTAGGCTCATCCTTCCCACTATTCTAAGGAATTCAAAAGACCCCAGAGACTGGGGCGTACTGGTTGACATTCGGCTGAGCAGGAGCCAGCAATGTGCCCAGGTGGCCCGGAAGGCCAATGGCATCCTGGCCTGGATCAGCAATATTGTGGCCAACAGGGCTCGGGATGTCATTCTTCCTCTGTACTGGGCACTGGGTGGCCTCCTTTCAAGTACTGGGGGCAGTTCTGGACCCCTCACTTCAAGAAAGAGATTGAGAGGCTGGAGCAGGTCCAGGGAAGCAATGAGGATGGGGAGGGACTGGAGGGAAAAGCTGATGGAGAGAGGCTGAGGGAGCTGGGGGTGTTTAGCCTGGAGAAGGGGAGACTCTTGGGGGGACCTTCTCCCTGTCTCCAACTCCCTGAAGAGAGGTTGTAATCAGGTGGGGGTCAGGCTCTTCTCCCAGGCAACCAGCATCAGGCTGAGAGAGCAGGGCCTGAAGCCGCCAGGGAAGGGTTAGGTTGGATGTTAGGAAGCCCTTCATGATGGCAAGGGTGATCAGAGCCTGGAATGGACTGCCCAGGGCAGTGATGGAGTTCCCATCCTTGGAGGTGTTGAAGGCCAGCCTGGCTGTGTCACTTAGTGCCCTGGTGTGGCCACTGGGGTGCTGTTGGGTCCTGGTCTGGGCAGGCTGAGCTCAAAGAGCTTTTCCAGGCTAAATAATCTTGTGATTCTGTGACTGTGTGTCTGGATGCAGAGATGAAATGCCCATGTGTTTCAGGAGGAACCATTATTCATCCATGAATGCATTGGTTGGGAGGTTTGTAGTTCAGTGTTGACTGTACTTGGAGCTTGAACCAGTTCAGGCATTTAGGACAGGAGCTGTGGAAATCCAAGGTGAACCTCATGAGAAAGTGTGTGGCCACAAAACCTTCCCTATCCTGGAAATGAGATCAGCAATAGGAACTGGTTCTTCAGACACTTTTGAGATAGGACAGGCTGCCAGACTCTGGAAGCCGTTGTCTTCTTGGAGCCCCTCCTCTCACAGTGAGGGTTCAGCTGCACTGCTGGGTGGCCGGAGCACTTTGCCCACTCAGCAATGACACAGAGGAGCAGGGATCTTGACAAAAATCTAAACAGAGGGATCTTGAGTAAAATGGAGGAGGAAACAATGACCGAGACAGCTTCTGTGGAGTCCATAAATCTGTGTGCTGATAAATTACCTCAGAAAGTGCACTGCACGGCCACAGAATCCTAATTCACAAGGGGGAGCCGATGATAATGACTTTGCAGGTAGCTGCTAGCGGGGCAGAGCCAGTCTATTTTTCTCTTTTATGGCTATCTGTTCTCAGGAATGCATCCATCAGGAAGAAATCCCTTCTGAACAGTGAATTGATTTGATGGCCAGCCAAGTGCCAGTGCCACGTTGGCAGCGGCGTGGGGCTGAGTAGCGAATATATAGATTAACAAGGTCTTCCTGCGCCGTTCCTTCCTCTTTGCTGGTGATGACTGGTTTTGCTCTGGACAGGCGCCATTCATTCACAACAAACCTGCTGGCTCACCCAGTGATAGATTCTGTTCTGCCGCTCATCCTGGCACTTCCAGGAATGAGGAACTTTGTGGTGCTTGGCCATGGGCCTCTTCAAGATCATTTCAGGTGGTTAAATGGTGGATGAGCAGTTGATTATTCAGACCTTCTGCCACTGCGTTGGACGGTTTCTTCCTGGGGGATAAAGAAGAGCGTTGGCATCCCTGTCACATTCACTGCAGGGTTTGCTTCATCAGTAGCTCCAGTTTTGGACTGCTCTGCACAAAACAGCCTCAAATTCCAGAAAAATGGTGTTTAACACCCAAGATTGTTCCTCAGCAGGATGTTAGGTCCAAAAGCCCCGAGAAAACAGCTCTCCTGGGCTGTTACCAGACTGCTCTGCTGATGCTGCTACCTTGGGCTGCCGAGTGACCCAACAGCTACAGTCACGCTGGGTGAGGCTGCTCCAGCTTGGTGCAGCAGCGTGAGAGAAACACCTTCAGCCCAATGCTGCAGTCACCTCCCCACCCCTTACTGGCTGAAGATGTAATAACTGGATGTGCAGCTCTATCAGCTGAACACATCCAAAATTAAATGAGTAACAAATCCTAAAGCTGGTTTTAATGAATCACAAGTTTAATTTTTCTTTTGCTTGATTTTTTCCGGTGCTAGTTTGATGTTTTTCTTCTTCGCCTTCTCTTTCTAGTCAGTCAGATAATGTTTTCTGCTGGTTTCTGGGTGGGCTGAGAGACGTTTCTCATTTGTAATCGAATGTGGAGCCTCCGGTGTACCCAGAGCGATGAGGAAGTGAGGAATGATGATGTGTGTCATCATCAGGAGACTTGTAAGAAAATACTGGGAGCTGACATCAAGAAGATGTTTACAAGATAAATAACAGCAATGACTTTATGAGATCCACTGGCTTAGAAATAAGAACAGATATATTTTCCCACCCAGGAGATGACACCTTGTGTCATCAGCTTCTAGTTCGATGCGCACATGGCTTGTCTCTGCCTTCTCCCCCTCTGAGCTGGGCTGCTTCATTCCAGCTGAGAGAAACGCTGGTGTGAGCCTGCTGCTCTTTTGCTGGGTGTCTGGATGGAGCCAAGAATGGGGCACAGATGGGTGAAGAGCTCAGTTCCAGTGAACTGGTCACTGGCCAAGCACAGAATCACCACTGCAGAGAAGGGTCAGGGGTTGGAGCATCTCCTTGATGGGGAGAGGCCAAAAGAGCTGGGGCTGATCAGTCGGGAGAGGAGACTGAGGAGGAATCTGATCAATGCTGATCCCTAACTAAATGATGAGTGTGAGCAGGATGGGACCAGACTCTTCTTGGTGGTGCCCAGTGACAGGACGAGGGGCACTGGGCACAAACTGGAACACAGGAGGTTACACCTAAACAGAAGGAAAAACTTCTGGCCCAGGCTGCCCAGAGAGGTTGGAGAGTCTCCTGCTCTGGAGATTTTCAAATGCACTTGTACTGTTCCTGTCTGACCTGTCCTAGGGGATCCTGCTCTAACAGAAGGGTTAGACTGGGTGATCTCCAGAAGTCCTTCCCAACCTCACCAGGGTGGGATTCTTTGACTCTCTGAATGGACACTGTTCTCTGCTGTCCTGCTCAGCGCTTTATGTGGTGTTACATATGGAGCCCTCAGCTCATCAGTCAGGTAAATCCTAGATCTGTGCTCAGGCCAATGTTCTATTAAATCACACTTGCATCATGGAATGAAATCTCAGCTCAGCATGAGCCAGAGCTGAATCGTCTGTCTCAGGAAGCTCAGAACCTGAGGGTGTTTTTTATAATCAGTGGTGCTGGTGCTTCAAAAATCTTTGAAGCAAAAGTCAGTGACCTGTCACCCTCCTCATACAAATCTCTTTCCCTGCTCCTCTTCAGTGATTTCTCAAGGCCTCAGAATGTCTGAATCATCCCTAGTTTGCCTGAAACCTCCCCTTCTCCCCAAAGCTGCCAGGCAAACTGAACTACTCCCATTGCTCAGAAGGCAGAGGTGCTGAGGAGAGTTCAAGTGCTGTAGGAATCTGGTTTATTGATGACTGCTTCATTGTGAGCAGCCAGGTCTGTCCTCAATGGAGCAGTAGATGGGGGTTTGCTCTGGTCCCTCAACCACTGGATTTGGGGATTTTTCTGTTTCATCCCACTTGCTGTCTCAGCTCCTTCTTGTAAACTTGACAACCACAGCAGTAAAAAACTTGAGAGATTTGATGATCACACTTTTCAGCCTCACAGGGTTAGCTTGAGCAAGAAACTGCTCTTAGAAGGAGCAAAACCTCAGGCTTTTTATGCTGCTTCTTGCTAAAAAGCCTTGAAACTCAGGGAATCCAGCCTGGCAGAGTCAGCAGGGCAACACCAACCTTGAGCTTCAAAGAGAATTTCTCGGTAGGGTCCTGCAAGGTTGTACAGAGAGGGGTAGAGCAGAGCTTTCCAGTTTGTGCTGAAGGATTTTCACTGCTCACTGTAGTCCTGCAGCAAAAAAATGTGAGATGAGTCAAGTACAACCATCATCAATAATTCCTGGCAGCTCCCGTCAGACACTCCCAGGTTCATGGGATACCCTCAGAATTCTCCACTTTGTTTAGATTTGCCTTGTGTGAGGACTTGTGTGTTACACCACTGCAAGACTGAGTCTCTGGAGTTGGGTAGTAAAGAGAATCAAGTAACAGGGAGGTTGGTCTTGTGCCCTGGTAGCCAGAATATCCAAATCTTCAGCCGCAATACCAATACTAATGAATCCTCACTTCAACACTGGGAGGGGAGATACTGTGTGTAGGTAAAATGCTGTGAGTAGGTGAAATCCTGTGAGTAGGTGAATGTACTATGAGTAGGTACAATACTGTGAGTGACTAAAATACACTGAGTATGTAAAATACTATAAGTAGGCAATGTACTAGTACGAGTAGGTGAAATACTATGAGTAGGTGAAATACTATGAGTAGGCAAAATACTGTGAGTAGGTAATGTAGTGTGAGTAGGTAATGTAGTGTGAGTAGGTAATGTAGTGTGACTAGGTAATGTACTATGAGTGGGTAAAATACTATGTGTAGGTGAAATAGTGTGTGTAGGTAGAATACTGTGAGTGAGTAAAATACAGTGAGTAGGCAAAGTACTATCAGTAGGTAAAATACTATGTGTAGGTAAAATAGTGTGTATGGGTAAAATACTGTGAGTAGGTAAAATACAATGAGTAGGTAATGTACTATGAGTAAGTGAAACACAATGAGTAGCTAAAACACTTGTAGTGTGAGGTGAAACTCAACGAGTAGTAGCCTCATTGCTCAGGCATGAGAACAGTGTTTAAAAAGTCTAAATTCCCATGAAACTGCCCAGCACAGCTTCCCCCAAGGATTTCCAGCAGGGTATGGGAGCTGACAGATCTCTGATCTGCCCCAGCTCCCTGTGCTGGCAGCCAGGCAGGGATGGATACTTCTAAAGGCTTGAAGAGGGAAGTGGGTCTCCCACTCCCTCAGGTTCTCAGTAGGGACAGGAGAGATGTGAAGGGCTGGGCACACCAAACTGACCAGGACTTTAGAAACTGAAGTCACTCCATCTCTGGAGGAATCCCAGGCAATTTCCTTAAACTTTCAGCTCAGTCTTCCGAAGCAGCCTGTTGTGCTCTATAGACCCCTAGGTGAAATGACTGGAAGCCCTGTTGTATGGAGAACGGCTAAGAGAGTGTGTTCACTTGAGAAGAGAAGGCTCAGGAGGGACCTTATCTCTGTGGCCCAGACCGTTAGGGGTGGCTGCCAAGAATATGGTGGTTTCCTTTTTACAAGGAGTCCCATGGAAAAGACAAGGAGTGATGGGTGTTGGCAACTCCTGGGGAGATTCTGACTGGAACCCCAAAGAAAATTCTTCCCCATGAGAACAATTAACCACTGGGATCATCTCCCAAGGGAAAGGTCAATTGCCCTACATTGGGCAGTTTTCAGACCCAGCTGGATAGGCTGCTGGAACGTCTCATTTGAACTATTTTTTGCTGGACTGGTTGGACTAGATGATCCTCGAGGTCTCTTCCAACCTGGTATATATGACTCTTTGAGTCTTCTCCTTAGCTCTCAGCCATCACTGCCCAGGAGCCGTAGGAGCATCTTTCAGAAATATTTAAGCAGGAAAATGAGAGAAGGGCGGGCAAAGTGCTTCGAGAAAACTGGAGCAGCAGTGCCTGGCAAACTGTGGCCTCAGTGCCATTCATCTGCCTGATTTTATTGCCCTGCTTAATGATGAGCTGTGATGTTTGATGAAGCCGTGAATCGATCCGAGATGACAGACCGATTGGGACCTATCGGCTGGGAGATAAATCCCCCTGACTGGCAGTGCTCAAAGCGGAAGGAGCTCTTCCTTTTCTCCGCTCTTTGTGCCCTTGCCGGCTGCAATTCAGGCTCAGGCTTTGATCTTTCGGAGGTAAAAGCAGAGAGCCCTGAGAAATACATGAAGGGAGAGGACTCTCAGTAGCCCCTGGGCTTTGTGGGATGTAGCAGCCTGAGAGAACAGCCAGCTCTTCACAGAGTCCACATCCTATGAAGGGTCTTAACGTTCAGTGATGGGGAACTGTGGTATCAAAGCAGCATCAAAGCAGTTTGTTTCAGTAAGATGAGGGCTCTTTCATTCTAATAAAATCATATTGCCATGAGACTGTAAGAATCCTGAGCAATCAAACCACATTTCTCCCTCCAAGAGTGTTTGTTGTCACAGACTCAGTCACACTGTGTTTTATTAGGTTGTCTTAGCTGGCTCTTCAAGGCAAAATGCGCCACCTCAAACTCTGAATATGAGAATAAGAGACAGGATTTCTGGATGTCGTTGTGAGGATTATGGGGAGAGATGGTAGAAAAGACAAGATTAATTCAGTTTGTTCAGTTTGGAGGAGAGAGTGGAACCAGCAAATGGAGCTGCTGCTTCTAAATGGGTTAAAAAATGGGAAGAAACAGATTTTGAGCTGTGGCAGCTCAACCATCTCACTTTGAGCTGGCTGTGAATTATCTGGCTGGTTGGAGAAAGTGCCTGTGAAACTTCCTGTTGTATGAAGCAGGACTTGAACAAAGTGTCTCTAGCAGTCTCCTTTTCCCATAAAACTCCTGAGGGAGGACGCAGCTGACAAAATCTGTGGCAGCTCAGTAAAAACCGGGATCCCATTACTGTGCTTAGGCAGTCAAAGCAAGAAGCTGAGGGGAAATGATCTCCTGAGAGTGCGTGGGTTCCACAGCCAGCCCGGCCCAACTCAAAGCAGAACAGCACCATTATTCTGCAATAAAAATAAATGACTGAATATTTTCTACACGGCTCAGGCTGTAGTGAGCCCAGCCTGAAACACCCCAGTGACCCTGCTTGCTGGGCACCAGGGAATGATCCTGCTCTGCAAAGCCCTGAGCAGATGAGTTCAGGACCCTTTTGCAGTTCCCTGTTTAACTGCTGCTCTGAACCGCTTCTGTCTCACAGCCGCTGCGGTTAAATGGTTGAGACTGAGAAATGGGGTGATGTTGGACTGCCCCGTTTTCACTGCTGATGCGTGAACAGGGGTCTGTGCTGCATCATATCAGTTCTCACGTTCATGGAGATGGGGAGGAAGAGATTGGAATGTAAAGGAAAAGGGAAGTATCTCACTGATCATGATTCCAGTATCTCTATAACACACACTTGCCCACAGAGCAGGTCGTTAGCGACTTCATCCAGAACTGCTGTCAGAGCTGCATGGGTGTTTGTGCTGGGAGGCAGCTGCACACCCATTGCAGTCTCTGAGGAGCAACATGGTCCACCAAGAGGGGCTGTGGCCTTACAGACAAGAAAGGTCCTTAGAAAGAAAGGAACAAAGGAAGGAGAGAAGTGTGTGGAAAGCAGATTTACTTACAGCATAGAATCATAGGATTGTTTAGGTTGGAAAAGACCTTCAAGCTGATTGAGTTCAACATTAACCCAACTGTCCCAACCCACTGCTAAACCCTGTCCCTGAGCTCCAGACCTCCACGACTATGAAACACAACCAGGGATGGCGATTCAACATCCTCCCTGGGCAGCCTTTTCCAAGGCCTGATGGCCCTTTCCAGGAAGAAGTTTCTCCTCAGGGCCAACCTGAACTCCCCCTGGTGCCACTTGAGGCCATTTCCTTTTGTCCTATCACTTGTTCCTTGTGAGAAGAGACCAGCCCCCACCTCTGTATACCCTCGTGTGAGGTAGCTGAAGAGAGTGACAGGGTCTCTCCTCAACATCCTTCTGACTAAATAGGTGAAGCAAGGTTAGTTTGTGTTCACAGAAAAGGAAGGGCCAAACTGGTGTCTTTCTTAAAGCTCCTTTCACTTAGCATTATCTTTCATTTAATATTTTAATATTTCATTAAAATCATTGTTGTAATAAAAACTGGTGCAAGACAGGGCTTTATCCAGCTGACGTGATGAGATCTCTGTCCTCAGCTAATAAACTTCAGTGCTGAATATTCTGACTCTGCCTTTTAGAATTTATCTTGTCTATGGTACAGTTATTGCATCCCATAAACAAGAAGCATCTTCGAGTTACCATTATAATAAACCTGTTACAATGCTCTGCTTTTTATATGGGAATTACCGAGTGGGCTTCTGAGTGGATGAAAAGCCATATATTTAGCTCTCAGATTTATGTGCAGGGGTTTGCGTTGACGTTTTCCTGTGCAAAACTGCTGTTCTTTGGCTTTGTGAACACAGGGCAGTGTGCCCTGACAGTCCTGTACCAGGCAGATGAATGATGCTTGTGCTGTGTAGTGAGTGAGTGCTTGAGGATCCTTCAGGGAGAGAGCCCTTGTTTCTGTGGCAAGGCTGGGGAAGACTGTTCCCAAGAGCAGGGAATGATAGTCTGAGAGGTCATGGTTTGAAGCTGGAAAAGGGCAGCTTGAGGCTGGACAGGAGCAAAACGCTCTTGAATCTCAGGATGTGGGATCCCTGGAACAGGTTGCCCAGAGAGGTGATGGAGGCCCCATTGCTGGAGCCCTCCAAGATCAGACTGGCTGGGACTCTAGGCAACCCGGTCTGGTGAGTGATGGCTCTGCTTGGTGTCAGGGGTTGGACTGGATGACCCTTGGCAACACTTTCTGAGATTCTGTGATTATTGTTTTCTCAATAAAAAGCAGAGTCCCTCCATGTTGCCTTGCTGTGAGCTAGCCTGGAGAAAAGGCAGAGCATGCCCTGCAGGACCAGAGTTTGGATGTTGAATGTTTTCCATACATGTTGCAGACTGGCAGCTGTTGCTACAGCTGTGGGGAGCATGGTGGCTTCATTGCCCCAGATGCTGTCTTTTATTTCAAGGCAACTGGGAAAGGAAGGGGATAGAGAGGAAAAATTGGTCTGGTGAGAAAGAGGGAGTGTGTGACCTTGGAAGGTTGTGATGTGCCAGGTAGCCTTCACTTGAGACTGGAACCTGAATGAAATCCTGGGCTGAGCTTTAGGGCTGAGGGGGAGGTTTAGGGCCATTGAGTACCAGTCTGCACAATATCCATTCCTCTTCCCAGCTGCCTAGGAGCTGCTTTCTGCAAATCCCAGCCTGTGGAAGGAGGTCTGGGCACCAGGGGTGAAATCTGAAGGTTTCAGGAAATAAAAAGAACAGCCTCTCACATTCACTTGCAGCCCTGTCACACACTCCTGGGGATCCCCCAGCCCAGCAGGCTGTTCCAGTGGCTTCAGGGTGGGAGGGTGTGACAGTGGAGAAGCCACCAAGAGCTTTGATCTCCTGAGCTCAGCTCCTCATTGTCTGAGTGATGAGGCTTCCAGTTCCTCCACACCAGATGCAAAATGGGGACAGGACTGGCCAAATGAGAGACCCTCTTGTGGTGCAAAGAGCAGAACTCAAGGTTGTGAAAAGCTGGATGCTAACAGAATATCCTGGGCACCAGCAGCACCAGTACAGAATGGGAGATGCGGAGCATGTGCAGTGCATCCAGTGGAGTCACTAGGGAGCAGTGGGGAGCTCCTGGCACTTCATGTCTTGGCACAGAACTCTGGAGCATCAGTGATTCCTCTGTCATACACTGATGAAATCGAGGATGGCTCAGGCTCAGTGTGTTTCATCTGCATGAGGTAATTATTTTGCAGAGAAGTGCTCCAGCGGGAGAGGAAACCTCTGTCTGCTGCTGAAGGAGAGAGTGTGTGGAACAGAGAGGCTGATTTGCATTAACCTTTCCACCCAAGATCGCTTGAGTGACATTTTGTGAGTAACCACAACTTACTGTGAACTCAGAAGTGGTTTTGGGACTAAAATTGAACTGAGCAAACAGGAAATCAAAGAGGGTCAAAGAGAGTTGCAAATGGGGAAGTATTGTCTGTAAGGGCACCCCAGGGAAGTAATTAAACCAAAAATTCTGGGTGGGATAGAGCTGATGGCACCATTTCTTTCTGGGAACGGCCTCAATTATGTGATCCCAGCCCTTGTGCTGCCAGGGTACAGGCAGTTGGTTGAAGCTGAGTGAGCCCACTGCTGTTCACATCGTCATCCCGAGGAACACGGGGTTGTAAATTTGCTTTGAAGTTTGACACAATGCTTTTTTCCCCCTTAAATTTTTTTTTTTAAGGAGTCTAAAATTACCTTTTTGTAAATAAATCAATCAATCCTGAACCACCAAGATTGGGTTGGCTGGGGAGAAAATTCAAGGTTTTATTTTTCTTTCCATTTTGACTCCTCTGCAGCCTCTCTCTGTCACTTTTGGTTCATTTTGAATGGGAAAAAGATGAAAAGGAAAACAATTAACAATTAAAAGGGAGAGACATGAAGTGGAAAATGTTTATGAAATTGTGAGGGTGCTGGAAATTCTTTTTTTTTAATTATAATTTAGAGGATTTCACAGCCCACTCTCCCCCATCCTCTGACTTTTTCAATTATCTCTACACACCCAAGAGCCCTAGTCCCCAGCTTATAGACACTTTAAGTGTGCATGTCAGGACCAGGTTCTTCTCACTGGTGCCCAGTGACAGGACAAGCAACACTGGGCATAAGCTGGACCCTAGGAGATTCAATATAAAGAGAAGGAATCACTTTTTCCCAGTGAGGTCCTGGAGCCCTGGAACAGGCTGCCCAGAGAGGTTGTGGAGACTCCTGTTTTCCAGACTTTCAAACTCCCCTGAATGTTCCTGTGGGATTTGTTCTAGGGGATCCTGCTGTGTCAGAGGGGTTGGACTCTAGAGGTCCCTTCCAACCCCACCAGTCTGGGATTCTGTGTGATTCAGTGATTCTGTGCTCAGCCTTACAGCATTCCTAAGAGAGACTGACCCAAGTAGCCACTGGCTGTAGCCAGTAGAAGATTTATTCAGAGGATTTATTCTGCTCTTAAAAAAGCTCTGTCTCTCCTGTGTCACCCAGTGCCCCACCACTCACCAAGTGCTTTACAGCTCTTTCCTGACACATGTTCCACCGCCAGTACAGCAGCTGGAGGTGTTAGCAACTCTGCTGGTGATTACGTGAGGAGGAAATGTGGGAGAACACCCCAACAGGGCAATAGAACCCAGTAAACTACACGATGTGTTTTATGCACCAGAGAGCTGTGGTCCAGTGGAGAAAGTCTGTGATGAGGAGTGCAAAGACCCATTTTCTATCAGCCTTGAGAGTGCTCTGCAGCCCCAGCAGTTCATGTACCATGTCTGGATTGAGTTTTCCTGCACATGGACATGGTTGGTGAGATGCGGGTACAGGTTGCCCAAGGAAGTTGTGGCTGCCCCATCCATGGAAGAGTTCAAGGCCAGGTTGACTGGGGCCCTGAGCAACCTGATCTAGTGAAGGTGCCCCTGCCTGTGCAGGGGGGTTGGAACTGGATGATCTTTAAGATCTCTTCCAACTCTGGCCATTCTATGATTCTATGGTTTGGTGCTGCTCAGGTTCTTGTGAGCCGGAAATGCAAAGTGCAGGATAATGTAGAGCTTAGGGGGAACATTTCAATCAATATTTCAAAACAAAGAGTCGATTTTCGTTTAGTAAAGACTTTAAATGTTGTTTTTCCTTTTTCATTTTTGTTTCTGTTTTGTGTTTTTCTGGAGAGCCACGAGTATGATGAAAGGACTTGAGCATCTCTCCTGTGAGGAAAGGCTGAGAGAGCTGGGGCTGTTTAGTCTGGAGAAGAGAAGGCTGAGAGGGATCTCATTACTGTCTGTAAATATCTGAGGGGTGGGGGTCCACAGGAAGAGGCCAGGCTCTTCTTAGTGGTGCCCAGTGATAGGACTATGATCCTATGATCCTATGACCAGGAATAATGGGGAAGTTCCACCTCAACATCAGGAGAAACCTCTTCCCTGTAAGGGTGATGAAGCCCTGGCTCAGGCTGCCCAGAAAGGTTGTGGAGTCTCCTGCTCTGGAGACTTTCAAACCCTCCTGTATGTTCCTGTACGACCTTTCTTAGAGAATCCTGCTCTGGCAGGAGGATTGCACTGGATGATCTCAAGGTCCCTTCTGATCCCAAACATTCTATGACTCTGTAATCCAAAGAGAAACTAACTTGAGCAGAAACATCCCCAGAGCTAATGTGCGGCTGCTATTTTCACAAGCCATGCAATTTGATTCTGAAGCATTTTACTTAGTCGAAGAAAATGAGAGAGAATTTGAGAAACAAGTTTAAAATGGAAATAGGAAATTACTATTATCTCACAATTTCAAAATTACTCCGAAAATACGTCTTGTGTGCAGCATTACCTCTGAGAGGACTGAAGTGTTTCATTAGAAACAGCGGTTTTAAGAAGGGTGGGGGCACCATCCCTGATTTTAGGGACAGCAGATCCCATATTTTGCTTGTAATCTCTGCTCTCTAGTCCTACAGACAGTAGTTTGCTGGCACCTGTCTGTGCTGTGTCCCCACAGGTTTGGATAGGAGCTCTCTGGAGAAGAGGTTGGTTGTCCGTTAGGAGCACAGGATGTGCAGTGCCTGGCACTGCTGCTGCTGGAGCTCCAGGCTGGGCTGGAGTAGCTGAGATGTTCAAAAGAGCCTTGGTGTTACTCCACGTTGAGGTCTGGCCAAGAGCAGCAGCAGAGCTGGGATGATGAGATGTCTGTCAGTGGTCTGGGCTGTCTCCCCAGATCTGAAATGACTGTTGAGTAATTTTTATTCAAATTAACTCATTTCTCCTCACACTTAACACCTCCTTAAAGTGTATGGGCAGCTCTTTAAAAGCGTTTGGGTGTCTGAATACAAATGATACAGAAGTGATTACAGAATCATAGAATCATTTAGGTTGGAAAAGTTCTTTAAAGATTATTGAGTCCAGTCATGAACCCTGCTCTCCCAATCCACCACTAAACCCTGTCCCTGAGCTCCAGATCTCCCTGAGCGTAAAACAAGGCCAGGGATGCTGATTCAACCCCCTTCCTGGGCAGCCTGTCCCAAGGTCTGAGGACCCTTTCCAGGAAGAAGTCCAACTTAAACTTCCAGAAGTTTATGCTGCCATTCAGAGGGACCACAACAGGCGGGAGAAATGGGCAGAGAGACACCTCATGGAGGTCATCACAGTGACCATTCCTGAGCCTCACACTTTCTGGTGATGTAGAGGTGGGAGAGGTGGAATAAGAGAGCAGAACAGGCCTTGGGAAACAAAGCACTAGGAGAGTTTTGGGTGTCCTGACTGCAGCAGTCAAACACTGGCCACGCTTTGCACCGGCTTTTGGAGGGCAGTGAAGGGCCAGGCGCTGCAGATGAATCACGGCAGGCTAATATTGCTACAAATCACTGGAGCTGTGCTCTCACCGCCGATGGGATGATGAAAAGCTCCAAATTGATTTATCACATGGTGATCCTTCTCACCTCCCTTGCTCTTCAGCACATAAATCACTGCAGCCATTCAACAGGACATGCCCCTTCCGTCTTCAGAGTCGTTCATGGCTGCTCCGGGCACATCCACCACCAAGAGCAGCAGAAGTATTAACAGTCTGCTCAGGGCAACCAGCTGCCTCCTACAGTACCTCCTGTGCACATTTCCCACCCTCTCACACACACACCAGGAGCTTATTGTGGGTATGGAGAGGTTATCAATGGCAGCTCAGCTCCAGGGAGAAGAACAGTTCTAGTTTATATTGTTCTTGTGACTCTTTATAGGGGGAGCGATGACATGGAAAGCCTTAGAGCAGTGGGGGTGTGCTTGGTGGGTTTATGTAGAAACAGAGAGGGTCACGCTCCCTTCTCCCATCAGCTACTGCTTTATCCATTCTGAGCTGAGAGATGCACATCTTCATGTGCCCCCATACATAAAAATGGTCTCTTTGAGGGGGGATTCCTCTGCCCTCAGGCACATCTTTGTTTGTAGGTGTGTAAACACGAGCCAGTCCCTATAAACTTATTGTAGAGTCAGTGGGAAGAAATAGGCTCCAACAAGGGAGATCTGTTCTTGCATTCAGACCACCTCAGCTGGGTCAGGGTTATTTCCTTTCGAAGGTGCCAGTGACTGCAGAGGAAACTGCAGTAACTACCAGATACACGGACTTCTCCCTGCTAGACACCTGAAATGAGAGGAGATTAATTCTGATTATTTTCAGAACACTTTGCTTGGATTTCACGAGTAATTTTCTAGCAGTGTTCTTCAAGGAGAATGAAAACCCACCCGAGGAGCACCACACCTGCTGCAGGGGTGGGTGAAAAATGATTTCATTACTGCCACTGCACGGTCCATACCCACTTGAAGGCAGTGCTGGAAGGAGGTTACCAGCTGCCTACATCTGCTTCTCAATTAATAAAGGGTAAATGATACTTAGATAGATGCTGCTGTGCCTTGGCTTAGTCCTTGGAAGCTGACAGACCTTGTCTCTGTGTCAGTGGGTTCTGAAATCCAGCCTGGTCCTTCAGCAGTGACTCTCTCAGTAGATAATTCAGCTGTTGCTGCACAGATCTCAGAATTTTGGAAGGTACATGAAAGTGTTTTGCCTTCAACAAACACATCTATCACTGCAGGTTCTGCTCAGTGGGATGCGATTCGTATCAGTTCTCATTAATTTGGAAAAAAATTAAGCTTTGAAAAACATGAGGGGGAAAAATATTAATCAAATAACCATTTGGAACTGTGCGGCAAAAGAAATCGAAACCATTTATCTGACTAACGGTATTTGACCGGTTTGAGTGATTAGCTGCAAATTTGCAGATCACGGTGATCATTAACTGGAGGAACAAACAACAAGACTAATCAATATGGCTGGGGAACACGAGCAGTAACAAAGGGTTGGGTTTCTCATGGATGTCCTACTGGTAATGAAGAGTTCTGATCCTAATGGATGTTCTAGTGGTAACAAAGGGTTCTGTTCCTCATGGATGTTCTAGTGGTAATGAAGGATTCTGTTCCTCGTGGATGTTCTAGCAATAAGGAAGGGTTTGGTTCCTTGTAGATGTTCTAGCAGTAATGAAGGGTTCTGTTCCTCTTGAATGTTGTAGCAGTAACTAAGATTTGGGTTCCTCATGGATGTTGTAGTGGTAATGAGGGATTCTGTTCCTCGTGGCTGTTCTATCAGTAATGAAGGGTTGGGTTCCTCATGGATGTTCGAGCACTAATGAAGGGTTGTGTTCCTCATGGATGTTCTAGAAGTAACAAAGAGTTGGATTCCTCGTGGATGTTCTAGCAGTAACGAAGAGTTTTGTTCCTCATGGATGCTGTATCAGTAACGAAGGGTTGGGTTTCTCATGGATATGGATGTTCTAGCAGTATGGGTTGCGTTCCTCATGCACATTCTAGTAGTAGCCAAATTTTGAGTTCCTCCTGGATGTTCTCTTTGAGAATCTGTGAGGAGCATTCAGTGAGCTGTCATTGCTTGGCATGAACTTCTGCCACAGACGTGCCAGGCAAGGGGCAGAGAACTTGGGAAGGATCAGGCTGTTTGCCAGACAGATCCCTGAGAAGAAGACAAGAATCAATTTGTGCCAGGTGAGGACTGCCCAGACATCCTACACTCCTTGCTCTTCCTTCCACCTCTCTTAATCTGCCCAGGGAACAACAGAACAAACAGGATTTATAGCTTCCCCAGCAGTGAATGTCCCTGGCAGGTCCTTTGCAGGCAGAGTGGGTCAGAATTCTTAGTGATGCAGACAGGTGGGAGGAGTGGCTGTGATTTATGCTTGTGTCAGCAAAATCCCTTTGAAGCTATGAATAATGAAGTTTTTAGGTTGGAAAAAGGTTTTAAGTTCATCGAGTCCAACTCTGAACCCAACTGTCCTAACACACTGGTAAACCCTGCCCCTGAGCTCCATATCTCCACAACTGTGAAACCTGGCCAGGGATGGCAATTCAACCCCCTCCCTGGGCAACCTGTTCCATGGACTGAGAACCTTTTCCATGGGGAAGTTTTCCCTAATGTCTGTAAGCTCAGGTCACACCATGTCCAGGCAGTGCTGGCTCTGCAGGGACCTAGAAGTCACTCACCAGTGCTGTGCTGGGCAGGCACCCAGTACTAGCCTGGAACGCTCTTGGATGCTCAGGGCTCCAGCCTTAGCACTGTGTTGATGTGGGGTGTCCTCACTCTGCTCTGTGCTGTGCCATCCCAGTACCCAGCTAGCTCAGTTCCATGAAGCAAACCTCCACCACAATAATGGAAGAGAAATTTGGGGTGAGGGAATATTCTGTTGTCAGCCAACCTCCCCCATGGAGTCACTCATTGTTCATTTAACCAACACTCAAGCAACAATGTGGGCTGCAACGGCAGCTGGATGTGCGGTGTCAAAGCGAGACACCTTCCTTTATTAACTCACAGATAATCTCTGACTTTCCCCTTCCCAGACGGGTATTAATATTCTACTTGTAGAGACAGAAAGAAAATCAATAGACCGGAAAGCTCAGCGTGTTGTTTGTGGCAGCCAGGAAGGATTCATTTGCCTTATGATGCTCTGTTGTGACAGATGGTTACTTTGGGCAGTTCGGAGGGGCCCGTCCAGCGAAATTAAGATCTTTATTGGGAGCAGCCATGACAGATTTCATGAGGGCAGCACTTTTAGGAGAAGCATCCAACACGGAGATGCAGCATCTGCAGCACCTTCTCCTCACTGTTGCGAGCTGCGGCAGCTTGTGGCTATTCATTTGCTGTTTGCTTGTGCTCCGGGTCCCTGTGAGCAGGGGTGGCGTTGGCAGCGGAGTTGATTAAATCTGATTCAGTTACTGTAGCCCGATATGTTACAGCGTCTTGGCCAGACAACGGTGAGGGACTGTGTTCATAGAATAGTAGAATCATCATGACTGGAAAGGACCTCCAGGATCATCAAGTTCAGCCCTCATCCCAACAGCTCCCTAACTCTAGACCATGGCTTCAAGTGCTCTAGCTACTTGTTTTTTTAAACACCTCCAGGGATGGGGACTCCACCATTTCCCTAGGCAGTCTGTTCCAGTGCCCAGCGACTCTCTCAGGAGAGAACTTCTTCATGAGATCCAATCTAAACCTCTCCTGTTGCAACTGGAGGCCATTCATGCTCTAATCCTTGCAGCTCCAAAGCAAAATCCATTGGTTTAACCCATTGGTCATTAAGCCAGGCTTAAAAAAAGATGGAAGATTTAGACTAGATACAAGAAAGAAGCTTTTTATAATGAGGATGGTGACTGGAACAGGCTGCCCAGAGAGACAGTAGAGGCCACATCATTTGGGACATCCAAAGTCTGTCTGGATGAGGCTCTGAGCAACCTGTTGAAGATGTCCCTGCTCACTGCAGGGAGGTTGCAGTAGATGACCTTTGGAGATCCCTTCCAACCGAAACCATTCTATGATTCTGTATTGATGTGGTTGCCTCATGCCTCATGAGATGTTCATAGTCTCATGTTGATTATGGATTAATGAATGGCCTGAACTGTCCTTTCGTTAATGAAGCAGAGGACCAGCATCCGCCTCTGGACTCTCCACTGGTCTGTAACCAGCACCAGAAGTGAACTGGGTAGCAAGACAGGGGTGAGGTGCACAGTGTTTCTTCCTTTGATAGGAACGTTAAAGCTGAAGAGCACAGTAGCCTCTGCAGTTCCCCCATCAGCACACAGCAACTTTATAAACCACTTCCACTTTCTGCAGCAACTCCTGTATTATTTCCTATTATTATTCATTGAGAAAATTCCCTCTGAATCATGCCTGAATTCTAACCAGCGTAATTAGGTTCTGCCTCCTTCTCACAGAGAATAAAGCAGCCTCTTCAGTTCTTGATCTAAATTCTGAGGTGAGGGTTTTTGCTGGGTATTTATAAAAATTTGCTTTCCTCTACCGAGGCAGCCCTGTTTGAACATTAAAGAGATGATTCAATCTGATCCAATCTCATCCAGCTGCCTACACGTCTTCCTCCAAACCTACTTTTTATGTCTTTGCCTGTTAAAATCAATGAATCCTCCTGACTGAGACAATGCAGATCTAGGTCTAGGGGTTAGAGAGATGTTGGGATGAAGGCTGGACTTGATGATCCTGGAGGTCATTTCTAGCCGTAATGATTCTATTATTCTATGACTATGTTTCTAGAGAAGGAACTTCACACTGAGGGTGATGGAGCAGTGGAATGGGCTGCCCAGGGGGTTGTGCAGTTTCCTTCTCTGGAGATGTTTAAAACCCATCTCGACATGTCCCTGTGCAACTGGATCTAGGGGATCCTGCTGTGGCAGGGGGATTGGACTGGATGACGTTTCGAGGTCCCTTCCAATCCCTAATGTTCTGTGATACTATAAGGAAGTACTTTCTGCTTCAAAGGAGCAAATGATAAGGAAAGGAACAGAGGTCCCTGCTGTCACTCATCTGGGCAAAGAATTCTCAAGGCAGGAGCAAACCACACACCTGACATGCGAGAAATACAGTTGCTTAACTACGTTTCATCCCCCCACCCCAAATGGCCGAGCTCAGTCACTGGCACAGTGCTGTAGGCGTGGGTGATGGACTGCGCAACACACTGCATTTATTGACCAAAACAGAAGACCATGTTCCAGGAATGCGGAGCTGTATTGATTTGTTTTCTTGTAGACGGTATTTTCCCCTGAAAGCTGCACCATGATCATGATTTGTTTTCATCTCTAACTTTTATATATCTATTGATTTAGGATGGGGAAAACAAAAAGGAGAATTGAAGTTTGGGCTTCTGATCTGTCCTTTGCTCTGTTTGCCAAGAACTTGAGACGTTTGAGAAAGAATAGAAATTCATAACCAGTTATTTGGGTACCACTGCTAATGTGCGGTGGAAAATGCTCCCAAGCAATTCATTAAGATCTTTGTCTGAACCAGGGAAGGGAACAAGTAAGATCCCTTTGCCAACCAGATATTTAGCTAAGGTCACCTTAGCCAATTATAATAGTGGAGAGTGATGCAGACGTGCCCCAGCCTGCTTCCTTATAGTCCTCAGTTCTCTAGACCGCTCACACACACAGGAGAATATGGCCTGTTATTATCCAGAGAGTACAGAAGTCTTATATTTAGCTCCTGATCAAAGCTCCTGGGAAAGGAGTTTATTTGTTCAGATCAATGCACATAAACTAATGTATTGATCCAGTATAGAAAATTTTCCTTGCTGCATGATTTCTGCTCCAGGTGGCTGGAAAAAGAAATCTGTGACTAGGGCCATGAAGGGTTTGCTCCATCCCTGGAAGTGTCCAAGGCCAGGTTGGATGGGGCTCTGGGCAGCCTGGTCTGGTGAGAGGTGTCACTGCCCATGGCAGGAGGTTGGGGCTAGGTGACGTCTGAGCTCCCTTCCAACCCAGCCCAGTCTGGGATTCTGTGACTAAACCATCAGACCTCAAACTGCTGCCAGTGGACTCAGGTTGGCTGCTCAGGTTCTAGTACTTATGCTCAGAAAAAAACCAAACCAAACCCTGGTTCTGGTTCACAAAGACCTTTGAGGTTTTGAATTTTCTTTTAATTCCAGAGAAAAATAAAATGATGCAGACAGACTCGGGGAAATCAGAGGGAGAATTTTGCCAGCCAGTGTTCAAGTAAGTGAAACACTTGATCTGGTTTGGCCTTTGCTTCCTTAAGATTAAATAGTGAACTTTAGACATAGCTGGAAGAAAAACTCTTTAAAGAAAATCCCCTGTTTCTGGATGAGCACCCCAAGGGGTGTTGTGCAGAGATGGGTGATTCAGAGCCTGGAGGAAGCAATTACGGTCACACATCTGGTCTGCTGGGAGACAACAGACCAGACCACTGGTGACCGTGTTGTAGGGTAGACCTCTGCCGTGGGTTAGAGACCCTGACCTGTATTTTAACCAAGAACTTCTAACTACAGTGCTACACACAAAGGGCTCCCCAGTTCAAGAGGAACTGAGAAAGTCCAACGGGACTGGAACCACCTGCCTTATGAGGAAAAGCTGAGAGACCTGGGGCTTTTTAGTCTGGAGATGTAAATCCATGAGGACTGGGCGTCAAGAAGGCAGGGACAACATCTTTTCACTTGTGACCTTGGATAGAAGAGGGGCAGCAGATCCAGCTTTAGCACAGGAAGTTCCACCTCAACATGAGGAAGAACTTCTTTACTGTGAGGGTACAGAGCCCTGGAACAGGCTCCCCAGAAAGACTGTGGAGTCTCCTTCTCTGAAGACTTTCCAGCCCTGTCTGGATGGATTTCTGAGTGATCTGCCCTAATTTTGGTCCTGCTCTGGCAGAGGAGTTTGACTCGATGGTCTTCAGAGGTCCCTTCCAACCCCTGACATCCTGTGGAGGGTTTAACAAAGCCAGTGACGAATCTGCAGGAAGTGAAACAACTGACTCCATTTGGGGAAAAAAGGCAACAAGATATTTTAATTCACAATCCCCCCCCGCACCAGACAAAAAGCCCCAAACAGAAGACAGACACACAGACATATGGAGCTTTGTCACACTGCTCCTACACTGGACTGAGATAAACTGCCCAGAATGTCCCCATTGCAGACAGCTCCTGCTTCTTCTGAAATTGCAGTGGTTGCCTGACGCCTGAAATCTCAGTGTCTGCAGACATTTTAAGAGTCAGTCTCAATCTCCATAAATCTCCAAAGTTCAGAATTTGCAGTCAGCTGAGCAAACAAGAGAGATTCCACAGGTCCAGATGGGGCTGTCTCCCCCCTGAACCCTCTTCAAAGCAGCAACCATTTCTATCTCAGAGGAAGCAGTGCAGCTCCGACCAGGCAAGGTGACATCCAAGGTGGAGGAGATGTGAAAGAAAACCACCAAATGAAACCCACAGACTGTACTCATTTTTTCAACTATAGCAACCACCATAATGCTGCAGGACTCATTTGCCCTGTGATGAGGGACAGCTGGATATCCTTTTCCATAATCCTATTAACCCCAAAGAATTTCTGGAATGCTGGAAGCATTCCTCGCCTGGGCATCCGGACTCCACCTTGGCTGCTTCTTGTCTTTGTTGTGAAGCAGCCTGACCAGGTGAAAGACAAGGAATTCTCTCTCCTCTCTCTGTCTCTCTCTGAGAAGATCAGTGTCTTGGTGGCCATGTCAGTCAGCACAACATATCCACAGCCAGAGAGGAGAAAGGGACAGGGAGGAGAAAAGGTGGGCAGAGGCCCTTGGATGGGGTTTGACTTAAACTCTTCTTGTGTTGGTAACGTTTCTTTCTTTCTTTACCTTAACACATGTTCCTAGTTTTTACTGTTTGTTTTGGTGACCCTCAAAAATCCAAAGCAGCATAAAATAATCTAAACCAGGACACGCTGTCTGCTTGGAGTCTTCTCCCAGCTCTGATTCTGTCAGCAACAGCAGCGGTAGTGGCTGGTTGTGCAGGAAAGTTGCAGCTGGGGATGGGGGGCTGCTGGAGATGAGAAGCAGCAAGGCTGGTTTGTGGGGCTGGCTCAGGGCACCTCAGAGCAATGGATGTAAATATGAGAAGGAACTTCTTCACAGTGAGGGTGACAGAGCACTGGAACAGGCTGACCAGGGGGGTTGTGGAGTCTCCTTCACTGGAGACGTTTAAGACCCACCTGGATGTGTTCCTGTGTGACTTGGTCTAGGTGATCCTGCTGTGGATTTAGATGATCTTTCGAGGTCACTTCCAATCCCTAATGATTCTATGATTCTGTGATTCTGTGATGTCTTTGCTCTGTCACTTCAGCCACAAGGACACAGCTGTTTCCCCAGGCCAGCGTGAAATCTTCATCCTGCTGAACCAAGCAGAGCTTCTCCCTTTCCCATTGGCACATTCACTCCACACATGGACGTTCGGTGCCCTTGGTGAGGTTTCCAGGTCTCAGGTTGGGCCTGAGCACAATCTAAAGGGACAGCTCATGTTTGTTCTGCTCGAGGGAGCTGGACGTGCAGCTCCTGTGGAGCCAGATAGGGTAGCGGTGTCCAAAAGTCATAGCCTGGAGAGTCTCCTGTCTGTTCCCTTCAAAGGCTTTGCACATGGAAGCGTCAGCTGTTGTTTCCTGGGCTGGCACAGCCAAGGGAACATCTAGCTCCAGTGGCTCTTTTTTTGAGCCCCTGGCTGACCCACAGAGCTTTGTTCTTGCTCATTTCTGTGCACAAAAAAACCTCCTACCCACATTTGAGTGATAAATAGCTGGGGACTGGCACCACTCTCTGAGGCACCAGTGACCTTCTGCTCTTGGCTCAGTGGTGATGAGATGCCGAGATGATTGCCACAGCCATCAGCTCAGGGCAGCACTGGCATTTCTTTAGTGAGAGGCCCCAGGTTTGAATCCTGTTGCTAAAAGGCTGCCGAGGGACAGAAGGGAACATTTTCAGAAAGCTTTGAGATGTTAGATGTGAGGAAGCCCTTCCTCGTGGAAAGGGTGATCAGACCCTGTAATGGACTGCCCAGGGCAGTGGTGGAGTCCCCATCCCTGGAGGTGTTGAAGGCCGGCCTGGCTGTGTCCCTTAGTGCCCTGGTCTGGCCAATGGGGTAATGTTAGGTCCTGGGCTGGGCTGGATGAGCTCAGAGGGCTTCTCCAGCCTCAATGATTCTGTGAGCCTGTGATTCCCTGACAGAAGATGCTCTATGAGCGGGCAGAGCGGCTGAGAGCAGATGCACAGACCTCCATCCAACAGCCATTTGCTTGTTACTGGCTCTACTTGTGCTGCCCCAACGATCATTTTGGAGCTGGGAATGAAGGGAAGAGCCTCTCTGTCTGCCTCCTCCACAGCACTTGGGTGTATCTCTGCAAGAAAAGACTGGCCCAAGCTCTCCAAATGGCCACTTGTGCTGAGCCCTCTTGGCTAATAGACCCATGTGATCTGGGCAGCAGTGCAGCCCTGTGGTTTTCATCAGTATGCTTGATGCAATCAAAGAAAGAAAATAAAAATTAAGTGAGGCAGTATTATATTTCAATTAAAGCTCCATGAAAATTTTGGCTGGGCTTTTTAATGTGATAATGTTAATTAAACCACTCTCTCATGTTCTGCAGTCTTCTAAAATGTCTTGGAAAAGGATAAAAAAATAATAGTAGAAATAAAATGGGGCTATTTATCTACCAGGAGATTAAAGGGCTCTGTGTTTCCTTTGTGAATTTAGATTTCCAGAATTAAATGAGTGTGAAGTAATGATATTTTTCAGCCGGATCATTATCATATTTATTGTGATGGAAGGAGTGCAGCAGTTCATCATTACTGCACTTCACTCACCTAGCTGTAGCCCTCCGCTCGCCAACCATAGCCCCCTCACAGCAATGGACCCCGCACTCATGTGCTGAACAGACCATGTAACCCAACCCTTTCCTTCAATGCATGTTTCTGAAGCCTGTTCTTTCCAGGGGTGCTTCAGGTAGTCAGTGCATCGCTGTTACCCACTTAAATACCCATCAGCCTGGCCCAGAAATGGTTCCCTTTATCGCTACAGAACCTGTTTTCACAGCACGTTCCGTCCTTCTGAAGCACAGTACATTAAGGATTTGCCTAAGGAACACAGCTCATCCTACAGATAGATCAAATCTCAAATACTAAAGTGCTCACAAGCCCCAGCACAGCTGCTGAAGCAGAAACGTGGCTGTTCCAGCACAAAGGCTGGTGAAGTCCTTCTGATCAAGTAATCACTGCAGTGCAGTTGTGTTCAGGGAAGTGACAGCAGAGAACAGCGATGGGATGGTGCTTGCCCTGTTGTTGGGTCTGCTGGGTTGTCTTTCTGGGCAGAGACGGTCACCCTCCGTGGGAACGCGGCTGTAACGGTCTGGCAGCTCTTTGGCTGGGCGCAGTGACACCACAGAATCATTAAGTTTGGAAAGGACCTCTAAGATCATCAAGTCCAACCTTCAGCCCAACAGACTGACAGGCCTTAGTTCCCCAGACCCTCCTTCTGGCCCTTATTTGTAGACGGGTATCCCATTAGCAGCTTCCAGTCGTCCAGGACCAATCCTGTTAACCAGGACTGCTGATAAATGATGGAGACTGGTTTGGCCAGCTCCTCCACCAGTTCCTTCAGTACTCTTGGATGAATGTCATCCAGCCCTGTAGACTTGTGGGGGTCCAACTGATCAGTAACCTCCTCCTCCCGGATTATGAGGGCTTAATTCTGTTCTCCATCCCAGTCTTCCAGGCAAAGGGATTGAATACCCTGAGGATAACAGGTCTGACTATTAAAGGCTGAGGCAAAGGAGGCTTTAAGTACCTCAGCCTTTTCCTCAGTCTTGGTGGCAGTGTTCCCCCTCACATCCGATAAGGGGTGAAGATTCTCCTTGGCTCTTGATCTGTCTGCAAAAGCACTTCTTGTTATCTCCTGCAGCAGCGGCCAGGCTGAGTTCTGGGTGGGCTTTTGCCAGAAAAAGCCAAAGAAAAAGGTTTTATTCCAAAGAAAAAGCTTTGGAAGTAAAACCAGCTGCTGATGCGGATCCCTAGCTGGTCAGGGCTAAAGATACAGGTGGTAACGGTGCAGACAGACGGTGCCCACTGTCCAGCTGAGACTGTCTTCAGCCTGGCATGGGTAGTTGCCTTGGAGTCAGGGCACCAGCATGGGCATTCCTCACTCTCATGAGTCAAAGCCTGGGCGTTTCCAGTCTGTAAAGGCAGTTCCTGGTACGCTGACAGCACTCTGTTCTGGGTTTGGACTCTTTTGTGTTGGTTTGGATTTTTCAGGGTCACAGAAACACACAGAAAAGCCAGAGGCAGTGTTAGTGAAGAAAAAAAGGGAATTTCATGAACAGAAAGTAAAGAAGAGGTTTAAGGGGAAACCGTGGCTGCCTCAGCTATCTTCCCCACCTTTTTCCCTCTCCTGACTTGGATATGCCACACTGACTGACACTACTGCCAAGATACCAGTCTTCACAGAGATCTATAGACAGGAAAGAGGCGAGAAAGAGGGAAATGAATTGTCTTTTCACCAGCCAACCTTTGCCACAGCAAGTCATTCCTGCCTGGATCCAGCAGCCAGAGAGACTGAGAGAACTCCCGTCCAAATTCCAGGAATTCCTCAGTTGTGGGAAAGGATCACAGAATCATAGAATGGCTGGGGATGGAAGGGACCTTAAAGATCATCCAGTCCCTACCCCCTGCACGGGCAGGGACACCTTTACTAGAGCAGGTTACTCAGGGCCCCAGCCAACCTGGCCTTCAACACTTCCAGGGATGGGGCAGCCATCCCTGGACTATGGAAGGAATTCTCAGGCACAGCCTAACTGTGCCCTTTTCCAGCTTCAAACCATGACCCCTCGTCCTATCATTTTCTGCCCCTGGGAACAGTCTTCCTCAGCCTTCTGAGAGCCCCTTTCAGGGGTTGGAAGGTCTCTAGAAGGTCCCTCCAGAGACTTCTCCTCTCCAAGCTGAACAACCCCAACTCTCTCAGCCCATCCCCAGAGGGCTCCAGCCTGTTTTGACAATTCTGTAACCCAGCCCAAGGAGCAGGGCCATCAGCAGGAAGCAGTTTACTGAGTCAGATTTTCCAGTGTAGGCGATAACGTTGTGTAACTCATCACCATTGAAATAAAGGAGAACTCCTCTGACCAAAAAGACCAACAGAAAGCCCAAAGGTAATGAGAAAGTCCATAACAAAAGGAAAATCCAGAGGAATCTGTCATAGAAAATGTCCATTGAACTCACAGTCCAGGTCATTGTTCAGGGTAGATCCGTTCAGTCTGCAGCAGCCTGTCTGCAAAGAGGGAGAATGAGAGTCCCACAGACAGGGACAGCACAGCTCTGTCTCCCTGGGGGTCTCTGCAAGCAGCCTCCCTTTTATACTGTGGTGCTGCTTCAACACCTTCTCCCCTGTTGTTAGCAGACACCTGTTGTTATCCAATCCAGACTCTCTCTCAAAGTTGCTGAGTTGTGCAAAAGCCACCCAGAGCAGTGTGTTTCTCCTCACTCCTCCACAAGAATCTGGAAATTGGTGGTTTCTCACAGGGAAAAAGGAATCATCCATGTGTCACCCCCAGTTTTCAGCACTTCACAGACCTCTGATAATTTTTGTGGCCTCCTCTGGACCCGCTCTCACAGCTTTACATCCTTCTGGTGTTGGGGGCTCCAGAGCTGGACACAGGACTGTAGGTGAGGTCTCACTAGGGCAGAGCAGAGGGGCAGAATCCCCTCTCTCAATCTGCTGGCCACGCTTGTGGTCACGTAGCCCAGGTCCTTCTTAGGTACCTGCTTTGGTTTTGCGAGTCATTGAGGTTTTAAGATTTATCCATTAAAATGTTTAATCCTGGAGTGACAGCTGCTCCGGGCATGACTCCAGTATGAAGCTGATTGTTCATCCATCAGAGTAGGAGCGGAGAAAGAACAGCGAACAGTCTGGGACCTCCAGAGAGGTGCAATAAAACCATGGAATCGCCTTGTAAACTGAAGAAGAAATCTCTTCTGATAACATATATTTGTCAGGCTGACATTCTTTATTGCTCTTCAAAGTCCAAACTATAATGGGGACTTTGGGGCCAGGAGACTTTATGATGCCAAGTCAGGGATGGGTCAAAAGTTCTCTTCCCTCAAGGTTTGTGAGGCTGCTATTGCTGCCACTCCACACATGAAGCAGAGGAAATGAAACTGAAGAGATTCTAGCCTGGAATTAAAATGCTTTTTGGGTTCCTCCTCTGATAACCCCCCTGCTTGTGGCTGTCCCACCATGCTCCCCAAATTACACTGGAAGATGGAGTATTTGTCTAGAGGAGTGGGGCCTGGCCCAGCAATCCTGAGTCAGGATCCCGGAGTGAACGATGAGCTCTAATTGCTTTGGCAAGGTGCATGCGATGAGTTTTAGTGACAGAGGCAGTGAACCAGGACAGATTTTCCTGTAATACTAAGATTTTAAAATGCTTTTGCAATTCATGAGCTGTAAGCACTGCTCAACATAAAACGGCTTTTAGAAGACTAGGGGATTTTTTTCCCCTCTCTCTCTGTCAAAGGAAGTGTCAAAGGCTGCTGGAGCTGAGCATGCACGGAGCAGGGAGGGCCTGGGACTGATTGCCGGGATGGAAATCAGAAGTGACAGCAGCCGAGTCAGGGATGTGATGCTGGTGGAGGGTTAAGGTCAGTGAAAGTGGTGCTGAGGGACACAGGTGCATGGGGATGTGCATGTGGCCATTAGCCCCATGGTAATGGGGGTGCTCAGTCCTGCAGCAGCATGTCTGGCTGTAGGAATTTGCTGAAAGCAGCTGGGTGAGGTGTGGAGGTGGGAACCAGAGTTCTGCTGAGAAGGTGCTTCTCCCACTGCAGGGAGGTGTGAGAGTGGATGGGATGCTCTGTCGATGTTCTCAGATACCAGTGGTTAGGGATGCTCTGGGGTATTCTGGTGCTGAGTTTGGAACTCCAATGTGATAAGACATTCTCTGAGCTGGCATCTGTGGGATGTAGGGAGAGAGATCAGATCTGAGGTGAGCCCAGGGAGCTTCCAGGAGGCAGAATCAGGAGGAGCTGGACAGAATGCTGTTGAAAGGAGTGGTTTGGGTGAGGCCTGTGGGTGAAGATTGCTCCGTCAGCCCCCTCAGGACGTCCCTGCAGCCTCACAGGCAGTAACAGGGGTTTCTGTTCCCTTCAGCCTTTTAACTTGAGAGCATAGCAGGAAGCTCAGTGCTGCAGCCCTCGGACACTTGGGCTCAAATCCCTCTCTCTTCCCTATTGGAATCACTGTGCTTGCATCCACCATTACAAGTAGTAAAATCCTCCAGGACAGGCTTCCCCGTGTCCACAAATGACTGGGAAGTTACTGGGGCAGAGGGAGGGTTGGCTTCAGCAGTCTGAATCAGGACGTCTGCAGGCACACAAGGGCCTTCACTTCATTGTGATAGCTCCACTGGTGATCCTGTGCTCCTGCCTTGGTCCCAAGGAAGTCATCCCACGTGGCAGACATGGCTGTAGGATGGCCCCAGTACACCCCCCACCTTCAAAGAAATGTGTTCTTCACATCCTAGAGAGTGTGTGTCCAGCTGGGCAGGAGGACAGGGCCTCCTTGGTATCCAGTCTTTCCTCCCCAGAGATGAATGATAGAATCATAGGATGGCCCAAGCTGGAAGTGTTCTCCAGAGGGACCTCATCTAGTCCAAACCACCTGCAGTGGGGGGATCAGCTAGACAGGACATCCTCAACTAGAGCAGGTTGCCCAGAGCCTTGTCCAGCCTTTTCTTGAACATCTCCAGTGATGGGGTGTCAACTGCCTTCCTAGGCAACCTGCTCCAGTGTTCAACCCTCCTCCTACTGAAGAACTTCTTCCTAACATCCAACTTAAAACTTCCCTTCTCTAATGTGAAACCATTGCCCCTGGTCCTATCACTCCAGACCTTCGTAAACAGCCCCTCTGTAGCCTTCTTGTAGCCCCTTTCAGGGACTAGAAGGTTGCTAGAAGGTCCCCCTGGAGCCTTCTTGTCTCCAGGCTGAACAACCCCAGCTCCCTCAGCCTGTCCTCAGAGCAGAATGGTTCCAGCCTCCTGACCATTTCCGTGGCCTCCTCTGGACCCATCCCATCAGGTTCCTGTCCTTCCTGTACTGAGGGCTGCAGATCCTGGATGCAGGACTCCAATTGAGGTCTCACCAGGGCAGAGCAGAGGAGCAAAATCCACTCTCTTGATTTGCTGGCCACACTTGTGGTGACGCAGCCCAGGACACTGTTGGTCTTCTGGGCTGCAGGCACACACTGCCTGCTCCTGTCCAGCTTCCTATCCATCAGCTTCTCGACCTCAGGGCTGCTTTCTGTGAAGGAGTCTTCCTGTCTGTCAAGGACAGCACATACCCTTTGCCCCTTACACCTTAAAGCTCTGTTTCCTGTGTTCCTGTGGTGCTGTCTGTGCACCAGGCAAGGAGCAGCTCAACCCTTCCACGGGCTGTTGATCACACTCCATCACTGCCATCAGGGGGAGGTTTGAAACCAAATTTTTCTGCACCGCTGCCGATGTGGAAAAGGCTCATTACAAGCCAGATCAATCAGTGGAGCCTGTAACTCTACAGTAACTCCCGGATTGAATCAATGATGCTGATGAAGATGGGGTGGGGGGTGGAAGGATCCCACAATGAGAGGGAGGGGGAAGGTGTTAAACAAAACAAAAACCTTTCTGAAATGTTTTGCCTTCCTTCTAAGAGGGAAGCAGCCTCCTTCAAGATGTCAGGCTGGAACTCAGCGAGGGTTTTCTAGGTCTGCAGCCTCTCTCTTGATGAGCTGTTGCTCAGGGACCACAAGAGGGCAATGGAGATTGGAGCCAGAGCTGTGCCCTGCTCTGCTGAGCTCCTCTCTCTGCCCATCTTCTCTCCAGAACCTGCCACCCTGCACTGTGCACGTGTGAAAAGCAGAGCTCTTGGGTTTCCCGGAGCCGCCGGGTTTGGAATCAATGAGACATTATTGCAAATAAAACACATGTCTGCTTCATGGCTAACGCTCTGTAAATCGCATTAAGCCCCCAGCAGCCCCCGTTCGGGCAGATCCGTGCTCGCAGAAAGGTGCGTGCAGGCGCTATCGATCCTTCGACTAAGTGTCCTAATGAAATACAAATCTGCTATCATTTAGAGGGCCATCTGTCATGATGAGACATCAGGAGCGCTCCATGCAGAACAATAACTATAATTCAATTGGAGCAGCCAACCCACCCTCGGCAGGAGCGAGGCGGCCGGCCCCAGCCCTTGGCCTCTGGGATCGATTCGGTTTACTGTGTTAAACTTCGTCAGAGGGTAATAAAGAAATCAATCAATAAAGTATTAAAGAAAATTCCAATTATGGGGAAGGCACTTGTTGCAGAAGACCTCTTTAGCCTGGTGTGGTGATTTAAAATCTATCTGCATGGCTCAGGTTCTCTGGCAAGTGGCACAGTAGTTCAGTGCTGCTGGTGTTGTAGTGGCCAGCAAGATGGTAAACTGCTCGAACACAAGCCGTGCACAGCGGCCGAGAGGGAAACCAGTGACAGCAGGTTAATGGAGAGGTCATTTCCCTAATACTTTCCAGGCCATTGGTGATGCAGGATGCACCTACTTAAGAGTTTGCAGGAAAATTAATCCAAATTAACTTTCAGATGGGTCAGTTAAACCACATTAGTTGCCTGTGTGGACATGCTCGCTCAGAGATAAAATGGGCTTAATTCAATTGAGCTTCGTTCAGTTTAAGCTCCGGTTCATCCGAGCACTTGTGTCTTTGGGCTGAGACAGATTCTGCAGAGCTGGTTTGGTTGGGACCAGACCTGAGCAACCCCGTGGCAGTGAGGCAACGGGTAAATAGTTCAGTGAGGGCACTGGGCATCATTCTTCAGTCTTGTTTTAATGTTTCAGTCTCATTTTATTTTAGACTTTCAACCTATTTTAGTCGCAGGTCTCTGGGGCAGAGTCTTGCCCCAGCTGGCTCTGGGCAGCATAAGGCAGTGCTGCTGCTCTCCCAGATGAGGTGAGATGTGGCTGTAATGTCGATCTCACTCTCTGCTGGTACTTTCACAGCCCTTTGTGTCTTTCAGTTTCTCTGGATCTTATCTTAACTGCATCTGTACAGAAGCTTCAGCACAGGCATATGGACAGATGTGCTGCAGAGGGGCCCTGGTGCCCCCGTAACAGTGCTGTATGGGCAAAGCTGGTTGCCCCAGGGAGAGAGAAGATGGGACTTTGGTCATCTCTGCAGGGGTGATACTGTGATTGCCAAAGTCATAGAATCAACAAGGTTGAAAAAGACCATTGAGATCATCCAGTCACACCGCCTGTTCTGCAACCCCCAACCACTAACCCAGCTCCCCAAACAGCCCGGCTGTCGAGTTGTTGAACCCTTTCAGGGACGGTGCCTCTGCCCCCCTCCCTGGGTAGCCTGTTCCAAGGCCTCATCACTCATTCTGGGAAGATGTTTTTCCTAAGATCCAACCTGACCTGACCCCATTTCCTCTGGTCCTATAGCTAGTCCCTAAGGAGAAGAGGCCAACCCCCATCTCACTCCAGCCTCCCTTCAGAGAGCTGTGGAGAGCAGTGAGGTCTCCCCTCAGCCTCCTCTTCTCCAGGATGAGCAGCCCAAGCTGCCTCCGCTTCTCCCTATCAGCTGTTCTCCAGACCCCTAACCGTCTCAGCTGCCCTTCTCTGCCCCCTCTCCAACCCTTCCATGTCCTTCCTGTACTGTGGTGCCCAAACTACCCCCAGTTCTCGAGGTGCAGCCTCACTGCAGAGCTGGAGCAGGCGTCTACCAAAATGCAATGAGAGCAGCATCCAATGACAGGGACAGAGTGTGTGAGAGAGGACCAGCAGCTCCTGTGCTCCTCAGTGCAGTCTGAGAGGCTGTGGCCCAGGCTGAGAGCTGCCATCTGGCCCGTCTGTGCCCTGGGCACTGACGTGACTGATCCTCTGCTCAGTGCTCAGGTTTATTTGCTGAAAAAAAAAAATCTCACCTCGTTTCTCATTGCTGAGGAGACAGATCAGAGCTTGTGTGTGTGTGTGTGTGGATAAAGAAGGGACCAGCAACATGGTGCCAAAGAAAGAGGGGAGAACTAATCTGATTGTGTCACGCTCAGAGCAAACACGCTGTAGCCACAGGCTGATTCTTCTCCTTTCTCTCCATTGTTTTATTTCTTCCCCAGCCAGATATCTGTGCTGTGCAGCGGTGCCGCTCGGGCCATGAACCCCCCTCTGAAGCCACCGGCTGGGGTCTGGTGAAAAGCGGTGGCTGTGTGCGCTGCTGTATTGTCTGCGATAATATATGTCCAAATTATTTCTCTGGAACCTTTTCCTAAAGTCTTTATCTGTCAGGCTCCAGGCTGTGGGATCGATGTGCCGCTGTACACTCATTCGCTTCCCGTCTTTGCAAGCTTTTCTCCTAGAAAGACTGTGCTGGAGCTGGGCTTGTGACAGCCCCTGATAAGGGAGGTTACTCTTCCCTTCAACAGCCGATTCTGTGGAATGTCTTGTGTCATTTGTTTGGGTATTGAAGTGTGAGCCCCTGCACTGTAAACAAAAGGACACAACACATCCTCAGCCTGCAAACTGGAGAGACTCCTGGGGACCTTAGAGCTGCCTTCCAATACCTGAAGGGAGCCTCCAGGAAGGCTGGAGAGGGATTTTCCCTAGAGGATCCAGTGATAGAACAAGGGAAAACGGTTTGAAACTGAAGGAAAGGAGATTCAGCCTAGATCTTAGGAAGAAGTTCTTCAGTGCAAGGGTGGAGATACTCTGGAATCGACTGCCCAGAGAAGCTGTGGCTGCCCCCTCCCTGGAGGTACTCAAGGCCAGGTTGGATGATGCCTTGAGCAACCAAGTCTGGTTGAGAGATGTCACTGCCCCTGGCAAGAGGTTGGGGAAGATGAGCTCTGAGGTCTCCTCCAACCTGGGCCAGTCTGGGATTCTTTGATTTTCATACTCATCAAGGGTCTTTTTCATCCAGGTGATGACCAGTATTAATGCCCAATCAGTACTGACGACCTCACATCTAGGCTGTTGGTTTGGAATGAACCCATTACTGACGATGGGTTTGGTTTGTCTTGCACTGATAGGGAAAAAGCAAGTCTCTGGATTCTCGTGGATTTGTGTGATTGGAGCTGTGTGGGGACTGATGGGGTCAGTGTAGCAGAGCTTGCTGCAAAGGGTTCCTACACGGGCTGGGAGATTGACAGCAGCAGCAGAGTGAGTGCAAAAGGAATGGAGCAAAGTGGGAGAAACATTGACTAGAAAGACTCTTTGTAGAGAGAGACTCCTCATTCCCAGCCCTGGCAGTAAGGAGCTGTTTGCAGAGGCAGGCTGAGCCCGAGGGGCAGAACCTGCAGCCCTGAGCCGCTGCTGCAGTGGGAAGAGCAGGAGCTCTGCCATGTTGGAAAAGAGCAGGGTCGCACATGCGAAGACAAAGATCTGGCTGCTCCTGAGACACACCAGACTCTTTGCGGACTCCTGCCTGACCCCAGACTAAGGCCTTTCCCTTCCAGGTCCATTTTAGGGTAACTGCTCTGCAAATGGCAGTGGCTGCAGGTTCACAGAATCATGGAATCACAGAATGTTTGGTGCTGGAAGGGACCTCCAGAGATCATCCAGTTCAATCCTCCTGCCAGAGCAAGATCCCCTAGGACAGGTCATACAGGAACATCCAGGGGGATTTAAATGTCTCTAGGAGACTCCATAACCTCTTTGGGCAGCTTGTGCCAGGGCTCGGTTACTCTCACAGGGAAGAAGTAGTTTCTCCTGCTGTTTCCATGGAACCTCCTCTGCTCCAGCCTGTCTCTGCTGCCCCTTGTCCTGTCACTGGACACTCCTGAGCAGAGCCTGGCTCCATCCTCCTGACACCCACCCTGTCCATATTTATAACATGAATGGGGTCACCCCTCAGTCTCCTCTTCTCCAGCTGAGCAGACCGAGCTCACTCAGCCTCTCCTTCCTCATCATGGAGATGCTCCACTCCCTTTGTCATCTTTGTGGTTCCCACCTTTCATGTATGGCCCACGAAGACCAGCAAAACTCCAGAATCCTCCCTACAAGAGGCAGAGCTGGAGGTGTGGCTGTTCCATGGCTGGAAACATGCAATTCCCTGTGTTTTTAGTAAATATTTTACTGTCTGGTCCTACCTGAACATAATTACTGCACCTTAAAGACAAGGGAAGCTGTTTAATGGGGAACCTGACATAGTATTTTCCCCTTAGATGTTATTTTTCTCTCCTGTCATTGGTAATAATCTTTTGAAAGCTTGAAAGTGAAATGCTCTGCCTTCTTTAGCGATTGTTTTTCTTTGTTACGCTGCTCAGACAAAGAGTGAAACATGCACTTCCAGTCTCGAGGACTTGTGTTTTGGATTAAGGGAAGTAAACAGAGAATGAACAAATCTTAAACTCCCTGGGGAGAGAGAGCAGCCACATCTACCCAACCCACATGTGGTTTGGGACCAGTGGTACCGGAAGGCAGCCAAGAGCTCCTACAGCAGCTAGTGCTGACCTTTCAGATCCACCCCCAACATGTCATCTTGATGTAACTCCTCCTGCACCTCCCTGAAGGGTCTGGCTGCTCCCATCTTCCGCCTCCACTGGGCTGCTCTGGGATCCCATGTGCTAGATGTACTGTGGTCAGGCACAGAATCCCAGAATGTTTGGGGCTGGAAAGGACCTTGAAAGATCATCTAGTCTAACCCCCTTGCCAGAGCAGGATCCCTACAGTAGGTGGGGACCTGCAGCATCCAGGCCCATGGAGTGGAGAGGCAGTGGGAGGGAACATTTTTAGGTGGAGGGGCAGGACAGTGGTGCCTGCGATCCATCTTCTAAAAGAAGAGCAGTTGTACCTCCTGTACCAGTGAAGTGCCTGCTGTAGGTGTGAGGAGAGATCTCACAGGGCAGTGTGAGCTCCCTCACAGAGATATTGGCCTGGAAGGGTTGTCTCTTCCAGCCCCAGCAGGTATTTTCATCTGTGTCAGAACAGGAAGGAGCAGTTGAATCACTAGTGGGTCTGACTCTGCCTCCAGCCAGTGGATCCTTGGTGGGTTAAAATGATGCTTGAGGCAGCTCCACAGCAGAGCTGCTGGCAACTCTCTGGAAGTCGTCCCCCTCCTTCTGCTTTGTAATGGCACTTCCTTCTGCAAACTGCATCTGCATGACACTGCTCACGCTGGGTTTGGCCTCCTGGAGATGGTGTTTGAGAAGGAGTGGATGCTGCTTGCTCATCAAGTCTCAGGGTGGTGTTCGCAGAAGCAGCAATTAAAGCTCATAACTCAGTGCATGAGAAATTCTCATGCCATGCAAACATTTCTTTGTAATTATCAAGGAGAATAATAGACCTGATTATTCAGAGTCTGCTGAGTCCCCAACAGGACTCGTTTGCTGTCAGTCCATCTCTGTTCCTCCTCATCCAGCATCCTCCTCGTGAGTGATCATCTAGAGCACCTCCACTAGTGCTGACCCAGATTTCAGAGAGTGGTCCAAATGTGCAGCAAACCAAAAGGGTTTGTTCTAGAAGGTGAGCTCTTGCTTGGAAAGACACCTCAACGAACTTGAGGCACACCTTTGCCATTTGTACGTGAGTCTTGGACAGAGCTTTAGCTGTCAGACTGATATAGCCAGAATTTATTTGGTGTTTGTAGTGCAGCCAGAAAACAGACTTTCTTTGGGCAAAGTGGTGCTTGAGCTCTTCTGCTAATCAGCAGTTACCTGCTACATCTGACACTGTCACAGAATCTCCAACTGATGGGGGTTGGAAGGTCTAAAGATCAGAGAAATAGAAGATAGAAATAGAATCCTAGAAGTGTTTGGTTGGAAGGGATCCTCAGGGGTCATCCAGTCCAACCCCCCAACAACAAGCAGGGTCATCTCTAACCAGACCGGATTGCCCAGAGCCCCATCCAGCCTGACACTGGATGGTTCCAGGGACGGGGCCTCCACCACCTCAGATCCCCCACCCTCAGATTCAACAATTTTTTCCTCCTGAAGCCTTGGTCTGCCCTTTCCAGCTTCAAACCATGACCCCTTGTCCTGTCATTCCCTGCCCTATTGAGTAGTTCTTTCCCAGCCTTCTGAACTGGATCATCTAGTCCAACCCCCCTGCTAGAGCAGGACAGAATAAGAATGAATGAACTATTGGTAAAATCTGAGTGAGATGATGGTCTTCCCATCAGCCAGAAGCTCTGGCTGGTCTGGTGAAGCCTGAGTTTGCAGGCAGGCTACAATAAATCCACTGTAAGATGCTGCTGGTAACAGTGTAGCTGGGAAGTGCTAAGTGTGAGCTAATCACCATTAACCAGCCAGTTTCCCAGTCTCCTGACAGCTTCTGTTGAAATGCCTACAAATAGTGCAGAGCTCTTATTTCTGGGACTCGATTTTCTCTCCAACACTGTTCTTTCCATTCTTCTGCAGCTCCTAAGCACTTTTCCTGCTCTCTAGGTGCCAGCAGCAGGGACAGGCTCTCTGCATTTGCAAAGTGTTTTGTTTGCCTCTGATTCCCTCCATCTTCTTACCGTAAAATCTAAGCTGGTGATTGACAGCCCAATTTAAACTTCTGTTTAATATTGCAATCAGGAGTGACATTTTGTGTTTGCTGTTTGAAGTGAGGAGAAAGGGAAGCAGAATTTGCCTCCTCGCAATCATTTCGCCCACAAAAGTGAATACATCCCGTAAAGTGAAATTTTGCTAGCGAGGAAGAAAAAGAAAAGGAGAAGGGGGGGATAAGAAAGAGACGAGATTAACATCCTTTAAAATGTGCCTGTTTACTCCTAGCGTCTCCGAGCTAACTTTAAATAGGATAAAATGATCCTTTAATCCCCTTTATCATCTTAAGAGCTGCTGTAAAAGATCTACTTGACATTTGAGAAATGGAAAAAAAAGAAAGAGAAGCCCAGAAAGTCTTGTAATGTTCATCAGGAAGGGTGGAGGGAAAGATTCCAACTGAACAGAACATGAAGAGTTGGACCCTTCAGCTGGGCATAAATAATTGTGACTTGTGCAGGGTCAGCAAGGCCCTTTGCAGTGGGTTCTGCTCCTCACGCAGACAGTGATGCTGGAAATCTGGTCTGACCCAGCCGCCACACTGGTGAGAGGAGGCTGGGAGACTCTTCAGTGGCACTCAAGTCTCTCCCTGCGCTCGTTGCTGTTTTGCCTTTAAAACTCTGGCATCTCTCGCGGACTTGTTATCTGCAGCCTCGTTTCCACAACATCTGTTTAGTCTTGAATAAATATGCATCCCAGTTACTTAATGGCCTTCTCTCAATTTTCAACCCAGAAAGAGTAATGAATCATGAATTAGTCATAAGGAGCTGCAGCACAGAGACCTCCAGGTTCAGCAATGTATCCTGCAGAGCTTTGCCTTGGCTATCTGTGCCCGTCTACCGCAGCGCTGCAAGGGAAGGCAGAGCCTTTCATTTGTTCTTCTCCCATTTGCAGTGAGTAATGAAAGACTGACAACCACTAAAAGCCGAGGGATGTTTGCTCCAGAATGTTGAACTTCCAGTGATGAACTGTCCTACTCAGCCATGCTGGGGCTAATGCGGGGAGTGATGGATCTGGACTTGCAGGGGCTCATAACTCACAGCCATGTGGGAGCAGCAACAGAGTTGTTGCAAGGAAAATAGACTCACCTGAACGTGGTGCCATGAGGTGATGTTCTCCCCTGGGAGGAAAGGCTGAGAGAGCTGGGGCTGTTTAGTCTGGGGAAAAGAAAGCCGAGAGGGATCTCATTACTGTCTGTAAATATCTGAGGATGGGTCTCAGGAGGAATGAGCCAGTCTATTCTCAGTGGTGCCCAGTTACAGAACAGGGAATGATGAGGATAAGCTGGAACACAGGAAGTCCCCCCTCAACATGAGGAGAAATTTCTTCACTGTGAGGGTGATGGAGCCCTGGAACATGCTGCGCAGAGAGGCTGTGGAGTCTCCTGCTCTGAAGACTTTCAAACCCCCTTGGATGTTCTTGTGTGACCTGTGCTAGGGGATCCTGTTCTGGCAGGGGGGTTGGACTGGATGATCTCTTGAGGTCCCCTCCAACCCCAAACATTCTATGTTTCTGTGTTACTTTGCTTGGCTGAGTGCTCACAGACACTGCCTGGCAGCTCCCCCAGAACCTCCTTGCTGTGGGGTTCTTGTCTGGCCAAAACCACTGAGACCATTAACACAGGGGCTAAGCTGGTGGACAGGCCACAGCAACAGAATTCAGGTACCAGGAAGGGGATTCACCCGCTCAGAAAGGTCCCCTGTTTCCAGCGCTGTGTATTTGGGTAGGAGGCTCTCAGTTGAAAACATTCCAACCCCCAACAAAAACATTCCAAAGCCCGTTCTAATCTGGTTACTCTTTCATTTATAACAGGCAAATCCTGTTGTAATCCTAAATATTTTCTGTAGGGAGTGTTTATCTGTCACATGGTGTTTGGTACCTTCTGTCAGTAATGATGTTCCTCAAGTGCTGAACTTCATTTCTTAACGTGTGTCCCTAAGAGGTGCAGAAGCCCAGACTGGCAGGGTTGGAAGTGACGTCTAGAGATCATCCAGTCCAACCTCCCTGCCAGAGCAGGATCCCCTAGGACAGGGCACCAGGAACATCCAGAGGGGTTTGAAAGAATCCAGAGCAGGAGACTCCACAACCTCTCTGGGCAGCCTGGGCCAGGGCTCCGGGACCTCACTGGCAAAAAGTGTTTCCTTCTGTTTATATTGAATCTGCTGTGTTCCAGTTTGTGCCCAGTGCCCTTTATTCTGTCACTGGGCACCACTGGGAAGAGCCTGATCCCATCCTGCTGACACTCCCCCTTTAGCTATTGATCAGCACTTACAAGATTCCCTCTCAGTCTCCTCCTCTCCAGTCTGTACATCCCCAGATCTTTCAGCCTCTCCCCTAAGAGAGATGCTCCAGCCCCCTGAGCATCTCCATGACTCTGTGCTGGACTCTCTCCAGTAGCTCCTTGTCCTTGAACTGGGGATCTGGGTAAGTTCAGAGACGATGCTGAATTTGCAAGGGCAGGTCCCCCACCCAGAGGCATTAGCGGGACTGTGTGAAGAGAAGCTTTTCTGGGGAGCAGTTGGAATGTGAAGGAGCTGGCAAAACTCCAAGTGAGGATGTTTCAGTCAGCTCCACTGGATGCCCCCCAGGATTGTGGCACCGGTGTAGCAGTCAGAATGGACATAAAAGCCTTTACAGGAGAACAGAGATATTCCCAGTGCAGCCGCTCACTCTCCTGCTGCCTGTGTAGAAGCAGCTCGTTTGAAGTGCTGGTGGTGCTTCCTCAGGGTATCTGTGCCCCTCCTCACCTCGCCCACTGCCAGCCGGTGCTTCCTCAGCTCATAGTGTTCTGAAGCAGCCTCTTACCTCCCTCTCCTTTCACACCCTGCAGTGATCCCACAACACCTGAGTGTAGAACATGTGTTTGCACAGTGCCCAGGTAGCCGATCCTGATGATGCTCTGCCTCTGTAAGATTTAGTCACTGCGCTGAAACTCTGCAAATGGAGCTGAAGTTCTGGCTAATAAAGGAGAAGCAAGAGAGAGAATAACAGAGTCACAGACTGGGTTGGGTTGGAAGAGACCTCAGAGAACACTCAGCTCCAGCCCCCTGCGATGGGCAGTGACACCTCTCACCAGACCAGGTTGCCCAGAGCCGCATCCATCCTGGCCTTGAACACTGCCAGGGATGGAGCAGCCACAACCTCCCTGGGCAACCTGTTCCTTGGCCTCAGCACTGTCCCAGGGAGAAATTTTCCTGATCTAAATCTCCCTTCTTCCAGCTTGAAGCCATTTCTCCATGTCCTGTCACTACAAACTCTTGTAAAAAAAGCCCTTTGCCATCTTTCTTACAGCCTCTTCAGGTACTGGAAGCTGCTATAAGGTCTCCCCGGAGCCTCCTCTTCTCCAGGCTGAACAGCCCCAACTCTCTCAGCCTGTCCCCAGAGCAGAAGGGTTCCAGCCCTCTGATCATCTTCGTGGTCTCCTCTGGACTTGTTCCAACAGTTCCACATCTTTTTTTGTGGTGAGGGCTCCAGAACTGGACACAGTGCAATAGGGATTGTATAGGGACTAAAAACTGAGCAGAGGGTATGCAACCCAGGCGTCCCAGGGCTTGAACCTCAGAGCTACTCCTCTGGCTGTTTGGTGATGGGTTCTTGCAGGTTGGGAGCTCCAGAGGTCACTATTTGGACACTAGAATGGGTTAACCAGAGGCTTTACAGTAGTGTGTAGGCACAGACTGTGTTTGTCTCTTCTCTCCAGTCACCAGTGATAGGACAAGAGGAAAGGGCCTCAAGTTGTGCCAGGGGAGGGTTAGGCTGGACATCAGGAGAAATCTCTTTCCTGACAGAGTGGTCAGGGCAATGTTGGACCAGGCTGTCCAGGGAGTCGCCGTCCTTGGAGGGGTTCAAACACTGAGTGGCTGTGGCCCTGGGGAAGAGGGTTCAGTGAGCAGGGTGAGGTTGGAGTGATGGTTGGACAGGATCGTCTTGGAGGTCTCATCCAACCTAAATGATTCTGTGATTCTAGGACCTGCTAGACCTGAAGGTGTGGAAATAGGGATGTTCCATGTAGCCACATCTGAGTCTGCTCTGCCCAGCCAAATGCATGAGGAGATCTTAAATTCATAAGTGATAACAGTTTATTTTCACAAGGCTGGAGCTCAGCCTGGACTAATTTTCCCTTCCAACATGAAACATTTCTCAATAGGTCAGACATTTCTGTACTGCACAGCTACTACTCAGTGACTGCAGGAGAGGTGTAACCTCAGACTCTTTTGAAAATCCCAGCCTAAACGTCTCATTATCCCAGACTTCCATGTCTTTCACTCTGACTTTCCCTAAAATAAACCAGAAGCCCAGCTAATTATGGTGTGATTGTGGGTTTCCTTCCAGAAAAGGGGATCAATTCTGTGTGGGAAATGTGAACTTCATGTGGCTCTGCAGAGGCTGTTGCTGCTGGCAGAGGTTCCTGTACAGGTACTTCAAGAGCTTTCTAAGCCTCTAATAATAATCACAGATGGGAATTCCTATTCTTCATCAGAATTTTATACCAAGTAAAGGGATCAGAGCTGAGAAGCCCAGAAGAGCTGAAGTATAGGGTGTTTAGGGAAAATAAGTTGCTGCCAAGGTTAAATGGCATTTTTACCCTTTAGGGGCAGAGTCACAGAGCTCTTCTGGCCAAGGCCCCCTTCTCTAGACAAAGTGATGGAGTCTCATCTTCATCTAAACTCCTCTCTGAAGCAGATTTGTTGTTAAATTACTGTTCCTGCTCTGCTCTGGAATGATCGTGGGGTGATGGGAGCAGAGACAATGTGGGACTGGAACCCTAAAGGAGACAGAAAACTAGCAAATACTCTTCCAGGTCATCCAGGAGTGCCTGAAATGGGATTTTCCACAAGTGATGCTGGGAAATTATTGTGGGAATACAAACAGGCACTGGGAATTTGGGAACTCGAGCACAAATCCAAGTGGTTTCAGGATCACAAATGACTGTAGTTGACGGTGTTTATTTTAATTCCCACCAGGAGGAGGATAATTGGTTCAGCTGAACTTGGGTTTGGCTTTTGTACCTGCTGAGACATGAGGAGGCCGGAAGCCCTTAGTGGCCAGGAGAAGCCCTGCCAATGTGAGAGACCCTAAAGAGCGATGACGATGATGAAAGCAATAGAGAATGTCTAGAGGGGAAAGGCTGAGGGAGCTGGCTGTCTTCAGCTGGAGAAGAGGAGATTGAGGGGTGACCTCATTCATGGTTGTAAGGACAGGCAGGGTGTCAGTAGGATGGAACCAGGCTGTGCTCAGGGGTGTGCAGTGACAGGACAAGGAATAATGGGGATAAGCTGCAGCAGAAGAGGTTCCATGGAAACAGAAGGAGAAACAACTTCCCTGTGAGGGTGACAGAGCCCTGGCACAGGCTTCCCAAAGAGGTTGTGGAGTCTCCTGCTCTGGAGACTTTCAAACTCCCCTGGATTCAAACCTCCACTGTCCTAGGAGATCCTGCTCTGGCAGGGGGTTTGGACGGGATGATCTCTAGGGTTTCCAACCTTAAACAATCTTTGATTCTGTGAAGAAAGGAAACCAGAGGTATTGATGGAGGGAAGGAACTTTGTCACAGTGAGGGTGACAGAGCACTGGAACAGGCTGCCCAGGGGAGTTGTGGAGTCTCCTTCACTGGAGACGTTTAAAGTCTACCCGGATGTGTTCCTGTGCGACTTGGTCTAGGTGATTCTGCTGTGGCAGGGGGAATTGGATTAGATGATCTTTCAAGGTCCCTTCCAATCCCTAATGATTCTATGATTCTATGACTGGAGCTCAAGTGTCTTAAAGTTCTGACTTGCACCTTCTGCCTCAAGAACTGCAGGGCAGAGCTGCCATCAGCCATGGGCTTCACTGAGCACCAGTCAGTGCACTTTGTGTGAGAGAAGGCCAGTACCTCACATTCCATTCCCCTCCCAATCCCCCTGAGTGTGGAGCTGACTCCTTCACAGGCCAGTCTGTTCCACCCAGTGTTGTGATCATTGTGAAGCTGTTACCATGGCGACTGCATTTTTGGTACCTCCACGTTATTCATGCCAGGGGCCATGATGTGATACAGCCTGTATTTGTAATAAGCAGCAGACAGACGTCTGCAGGCACCCTGCTGAGCCAGGACTGACACTCTCTGCCACTTAAAGGTCAACCTGGGATTTGATGACCTAAATGTCACCTTGAATGGATTTAAATGCAAAATACTGTTAAGATGTAATGGTGGCAAATGGGAGAACTGCATTTAGTTGAGACATCTTTTCCCTTGGGAGAGACTCAGAAGTCTCACTAGGCATCAGTTTATGTTCAAGAATAGCTTGTTCTGGCACCGACATACACAGATACTGTGTCTGCAGGCAACTGTGGAGGAGCTCTATTGCCGTTTGCATCCTGCTTGAGAAACAATAATTCTAATTATAATAAAAATATCTGGATTCTATTACGCAGAGGGAAAACAGAAAGGTTTAGAGGTCCCATTCAAGCCCAGTCTTTCTGCCTGTGGCTACTCAATCAGTGCTTCAGATGACTAACTGGGCTGCGTGTCCAGCCGCCCAACTCCACTGGTTTTCCTGGTTCTGCTCCAGGATGAAGCATTTTCCCTTCTTGCTAGGCAGCATGAGATTGTTGTGAACTGAAGAAATCTCATTTCACTCTCACTGGGGTCTCAGGTTAGGAAGTGGAACTGTTAAAGCTGATAATCTGCTGGAACTTTGCTGGTGCAGAGCACAGTGGGCTACAGAATTGGTAACTCAGCTGCGTTAGCATTGTGTGCCCAGTCCCCCAGATGTCACAGGGCTCCTTCTTTTTTCCAGCTCATCTTGTGCTTTGGTGGAAATCCCATGAGTACAAGCAGCTTCTAGCTCGGGATCCAAAGGAGCTGCCAGTGAGGCTGCTGGGTGCCTGCTCTCTTTTCTTCCCAGCTCTGCCATCCCAAAGATCAGCAGCTCAGTAGATGAAGGTAACAAATCCTTCCTGGCAGAGAACACAACTGAAAGCCTGTAGGGATGGGATTTTGTTAGGAACTCAGCTGACCCACTTCCCTGAGCCCTCCAATAGCCTGAGGATGCCCTGTGCCAATCCTGCAGGGGCCAAACCCAAGGGTCTCCACCCAGCCCTCCTTTGGCCCTTCTTCTTGTGGTGCCCTCCCAACTCACTGCTGCTGGATGAAAGGTTCTTGTGCTGATGTCAGACACAGGCAGTTGCAGTGCCACGAGCTAAATTAGATCTCAGTGCAAGAGCCAAGCAGAGAGGAGAAATACGGATAGTGAATGGCCCCCATGCTGCAGCCAGCACGCTCTGAGCTGCGAAGCTGCTGCCTTGTCTTACAGCCCCGCTGTTTCAGCCCCCTTCTGGAGGCAGCAGGGGAGAGGTGAAATAATCCTCTTTTTCAGGAGACAACAAGCTAAAAAGAATGACCCGTCGGGTTCCTCAGTTCAGTCCTGTGCCGCTGCTGTCAGGTAGCTGCAACAACCCTGTCTCAGGAAGGCAGTGGGCTCTGCAGCCCTCGGGGCAGCAGCTGAGAGCAGGTGAGCACAGGCAGCTACAAGAGCTGGGGATGCCGGTGCTGATGGCAGGAAAAGAAGATCTAGAAGTGCAAATATTTAGGCTCAGGAACAATTTCTGTATTTGTCTTGTCTCCCAGGGAGAGAGCTGCATCTGTCCCTCAGCATCTGTAAGTGCCAATCCTGTAGGGCATTTTAGACACTGCTGGTCCTTTGGATTTCACACTCAGGTTTTTTAATAGATTCATAGATATGCAGTTGGAAGAGACCTCAGGGATCACCTAGTCCAACCTATCCAGCTAAAAATACAGTTTAAATTTGATGTCTCATCAGCCTGTCAAGCTGGGACTTCCACCTGTCCAGTGTAGGGCAAGTGACCCCTTCCCTTGGGAGATGATCCCGGTGGTTAGTTGTTCTTTGTTCCACTGTTTTACACAGTTCCATGAAACAGCAAAAACCCAGGTGATGGATGTGAGTTATTCATTTTGGCAGGAGGATGGTAAGATGCTCTGTGTGGCCTCTGTACAGGCCAGCTGCTGCGTGTTGCTGTCCCACACATGAAGGAAAAGTGCCCCATGGTTTGACTTGATGACCTTAAAGGTCTCTTCCAACCAAAAAGATTCTGTGATTCCATGAAGCCAGGTTCTAGAGAAGGAGCCTGGGTAGCAGCAGGGCTCCCTGTGGACTACTTCAGCCGAGACTACAAAGGCCTGGAGTGACAGGATGAGGGGCAGTGGTTTCACATTAGAGAAGGGGAGATTGAAATGGGCTGTTAGGAAGAAGTTCTTTAGCAGCAGGGAGGTTGAGCACTGGAATAGGTTGCCCAGGGGGGTAGTTGAGGCCCCATCCCTGGAGATATTCAAGGGGAGGCTGGACAACGCTCTGGGCAACCTGATCTAGTTGAGGGTGTTGCTGCAGAGGCGTTGGACTGGATGACCTTTGGAGGTCCCTTCCAACCTGGGTGATTCTGTGACATTCTACCCCCAACCATCTCAAAGGCAGGGATGGCTCTGCCTGTACCAGTTTGAAGCCTCCAGACCTTATTCTTCAAAACCCTTTTTAAGTTGGTGCCTTAGTAAAACCCCCCTTTAGTGTGTGAAAGCTTTGAGGTCAGTCCTGGCTGGGTGGGTGTTGGGTGTTTTCCTGTGCAGGCTGACTTCAGTGAAACCACGACTGTAAAAATAGCTGCGTGGTGCTATTTTCTGCTCTTGTCCCGTGTGTCTCCGGGATTAATGCGACTTAATTTATAGCCAGAAATAGATCTTTCTGTCTGGGTTGAGGTTTTTCTTCGTTGTTATTTTTTTTTCTTGGTAATTTTGAGAGAAAAAACCCCAACACAACAACCCACCACCCAAACAATCCATCATCTGTTCTTCTCCAGTCATCACAAACAAAACAGCTCATTAAGTTCTGATGCCAGAGTCTTTAGCCTGGCAATGACATCTTTAAGCACCACACTGAGAGCTGGAATATTAGAGCCCTGAAATGGGTCTTCAGTGCTGCCGGGTGATGCTTGGAGAAGTCTTTGGTCCTGCAGAGCAGAGAGGATCGGATGTTTTAGTTATCGAGAGGTGAAATAATATGGAAACATGAAAATGTCCTTTCCAAGGACATAACCCCAGTTTTGTAGTTTCTGGGTGAGGTTTTCAGCTGCAGCAGGTTTGAACTCAGCACAGCTCATAAACGAAGGGAACAAACACCCCCACAACTCCCTCAGCCTTTCCTCCTCAGGGAGATGCTCCAGTCCCTTCATCATCCTCATGGCTCTTTCCAGCAGTTCCCTTTCCTTCTGGAACTGAGTGGCCCAGAACTAGACACAATATTCCAGATGCAGCCTCAGCAGGGCAGAGTAGAGGTGGAGGAGAACCTCTCCAGACCTACTAACCACAGCCCTTCTAACACACCCCAGGAGCCCACGGGCCTTCTTGGCCACAAGGACACATTGCTGAGCGGTTTGGAAAGTGTCACCCCTGGGATACACCTGAAAGCTGATGTTTAAAAGCCTGTTGATCCAACAGTCAGGAGTTGGTGCCCAGCTTTGAAAGGTCACACCCACCCACACGTTCTAGTTCCCCTTTTCCTGAGAAAAAAAAGAAGAAATCAATTAACACATGAACTGCAAATTAGGATCTGGAGATTGCTGGGAAGATTCTTGAGGATGGAAAGTGAAGCAGAATCAGGAAACCATGACAAGAACCATGACAAGAACCATGACAAGAATCAGAACCATGGCAAGGAGCTGGAACTAGATGATCTTTAAGGTCCCTTCCAACCTAAACCAGTCTGTGATTCTATGATTCCCAACCTCTAAGGCTGTGACTCTCAGAGTACAAAGATGACCCAAACACACGGAGTTGGCTCTGGAGAACATGATGGGTAACTAAGGAGAGGTGCAGAGATACTCCCTGGATGCAGCCTTCCTGCTGTCCTAGGGCAACCAACTTAAACGTGTAGGAGCTCACTGAAGTGGGAGGTGAGGACAAAACGCACATCAGGGTGTGGAGATGGACACTCACTGCAGAGGCAGACTGTGATCGGGTCTTCTCCACCCAGCTCCTCTTTCCGGTGACAGGAGCACACGTTCCCTGCACACGTGTGAGGGAATCCCAGTCAGCTCTTCCAGGACGAGCGGGTTTGGTTCAGCTGTTGTCTGAAAATGCACTAGAACTGTTCTAATTGCAGCCATTCCCTTAACACTGTGCAGCCTTGTGGAAAACTGAGGAGGGAAGAAGGGCAGGAGCCTGAGGAAAGCAGAGGCAGCATCGCCTCTGACAACGCGCTCGCAATCGACAATGGCTGCATTAATTATGGAGGGTGGTTATTTCACCTCAGTAGCTGCCTCTGTTTGAACACTGCGTGTGATGCGTTAGCGAGGCAGCGTGAGCACTCCTGTCCATTTCAGAAAAAGCTCTTGTGATGTCCCTCAGTTACTGGTACAGGTGCAGGTACAGGTTTCTTCCATCAGAAGTTCCTATGTGACTCCTGTATCAAGTGGGGGCTCCCACGTGCTGCTCACCACAGGGGCGCGGAGGGAGGGACAGTAGCTCCTGTGTTGTGTGGAAGGGAAGAGAGTTTCTCAGCTGACACTTACTGCAGCGTTTTCCAGAAGCAGAAGGAGGGCTGGAAGTGTTGTGACAACGTGGCACTTCAGGACATAGTGGTGTTGGGTTGACAGTTTGATGATCTTCAAGGTCTTTTCCATCCTTAATGATTCTATGATGAGCCCTTCACCCCATGAGAGGATGGAGAAGCCATGAAAGGACCTCACCCAGCAGCATGGATTTAATTTACCCTGGATAGCTCCTGATGTTGAAGGTGGCACTGACAGAGTGATAGTGATAGAGAGAGAGCAAGGCAGATAAAGAATTAGGGCATCTGTGAATGGAGTTACACTCATGCACGTTCTGGAGCCCCCAACACTAGAAGGATGAGGAGCTGTTGCATAGGGTCCAGAAGAAGCCACAGAGATGCTCAGAGGGCTGGAGCGGCTCTGCTCTGGGGACAGGCTGAGAGAGTTGGGGTTGTCCAGCCTGGACAGAAAGCTCCAGGGGGACCTTCTAGTGACCTTCCAACCCCTGAAAGGGGCTCTCAGAAGGCTGGGGAGGAAGTAACTCAATAAGGTAGGGAACAATAGGATGAGGGATCATGGTTTGAAGCTGGAAAAGGGTAGATTGAGGCTGGACAGAAGGAAAAAACTGTTGAATCTGAGGGTGGGGGATCCCTGGAACAGGCTGCCCAGAGAAGTGGTGGAGGCCCCATCTCTGCAGTCATTCAAGGTCAGGCCTGATGGGGCTCTGGGCAACCTGCTCAGTGGAGGAAGGTAAAACTAGAAGGAAATGTCTTTGAAAAGAGGAGCAGAAGTCATGGGCTTTTTACAGCCAGCTGTTCCCTGGCAGTGTCCTGGGCCACACATAGAGACCAGAACGGGCTGATTAGCAATGGAGTCCAGTAAAGCACATGTCCCACGGATGCTGTTAGAGTTTCCCCCAAACACTGCTTCCTGCACAATCTACCAAGTGGATCCTCCACCCTACAGACTGGGGGATGAGTGGCTGGAGAGCCCCCTGGCAGAGAGACACCTGGAAGCACTGGTTGACAACCAGCTGAACAGGAGCCAGCAGGGTGCCCAGGTGCTCCAGAAGGCCAATGGCATCTTGGCCTAGATCATCAATAGTGTGGCTAGCAGGACTGGGGACGTAATTCTCCCCCTGTACTGGGCACTAGGGAGGTCCCACCTTGAGTACTGAGGGCAGTGCTTGGCCCCTCACTTTAAGAAAGAGATTGAGGGGCTGGAGAAGGTCTGGAAGAGCAATGAGGCTGGGGAAGGGACTGGAGGGAAAGGCTGATGGAGAGAGGCTGAGGGAGCTGGGGGTGTTTAGCCTG
>JAOXOE010000702.1:3863349-3894595 GCA_028565055.1 Phoeniculus purpureus
AGGTGATCCTGCTGTGGTGGGGGGATTGGACTAGATGATCTTTCGAGGTCCCTTCCAATCCCTGATGTTCTGTGATTCTGTGATCCCCTAGAGCACTCATCCGTAACAAGTCTCATACGCTGGGCCCCGCTGTCCCATCTCAGACCTGCCATGCTCTCCACAAAGCCATGGGCACAAAACTGCCCTCCTGGAATCTTAAAATCCAAAGCAGAACCCAAAGTGCTGAATGGGCAGCCAGGCTTTCAGGCAGGGAGATAATTCCACAAGCTACATTATCCTTTAATCTGGCTGTCGGATCAAGACAGACAGCAACGTTCAGGCAACCTGAGCCAGCAGTAATTTCTTACTGCTCTTTTCTAGAGCTGCTGCAGGGAAATAGGACCAGTCTGGAAAATGTCCAGTTGAGCACAATCCAACAGCTACACTTCTGCCTAATCTTGGGTTCTATTTTCTTTTCTTGAATCCCTGCCTTTGTCTGCCACTGCATTTTCCTTCACAACTTATCTCAGACATGAAATAGGACCAACTCACTCAAAGCAGGCAGCCAGAGGTGAAAAACCACAATTTGGGGAAAAATGGCAGAGAACACACACAATAGGGGCTAACTGTAGGGACTTGGGATTAAATCCCTTACAAAAACTGGCCAGAAATTTGAGTGCAACCCGTTTATGTGACGAGCTGTACTTTAAACCTCTCGTGGCATATGAGGAAGGTTCAGGGAGGAAATTCCTCTCAACAGTGCAGCCAGCACATTCAGTGTCCTTCGAAGTGATGAAACCAGCGACAACCTGAGATATCCCTGCGATAGCAAGAAGGGCAAACACCTACTGAGGGAGCTCAGGTATGGAAACAACACAACTGTGGGGTTTTCTAATGGTAGAACAAAGAATCATTCCTGGTGGGGCTCTCACTGCCATGGAAGAACTTTGCTTGACTTTTTCCACTATGAAGGTACTACAGACTGTAAATGCTGGTCTCTACTCACAAGTCACTAGCGATAGAACAAGAGGAAATGGCCTCAGACTGTGTCAGGGGAGGCTGAGGTTGGACATCAGGAAAATATGAGTGGTCGGGGGTTGGAACAGGCTGCCCAGAGAGAGGGTGGAGTCACTGTCTCTGGAGGGGTTCAAAAACCATACAGATATGTCCCTGGGGAGCTGAGTTTAGTGGGCAGGGTGAGGTTGGACTGGATTGCCTTGCCTGTCTCTTTCAACCTTAACGATTGTATGAGTCTATATTAAATACAAATCCCTACACAACCCTCACAGCCCAGCTACTCCTCAGGTTGCTGTAACACAGATCTCTGAGTAAGACATGAAGGACTCAAATGGTCTAAACTGCTGTCAAATAGTTCTTGAGGAAACATACTCATATTTTCCAAGTGCAAAGTGCATTCAGATCACCAGCGATTCGCACTCATGTAAAAATACCAACATCAACACCAGTTGGACTGGTGGTGACTGGGAATGCAGCTGGAAAACAGCAGAACCAGTGGCTGATTCAGTGCATTTGCCATTTTTCTAGATAGAAACATCACTGAAGGGGCACCTGCTGTAAACTCTCCCTCTCTTTCTGGCCTCCAAAATTCAAAAGTGATTCAAATCACCCAAACAACACTAAAATTGAGAAAAAAAAAAAAAGAAATGATGTTTGCTGTATCGATCACAAGCCTCCCCCAAGCCCCCAGTGCAAAGTACACACGTGTAGGGTATTTACCTCCTTAACGAATAAAGCCTCTGCTTTTTGCTCTGCGTCTTCAGGCACAGAAGGATACAGCGTCCTGATTTCCAGGGAAATGGTGTCTGTCTGGCAAGAAACAGAGGAAAAAATCAGCAAATTAGTCAGAGTAACAGAACAGCAGCTTTGTCTCACAAGGAGGTTACGAACCCGGTAATCATGGGCTGTGTTCTTCCCTTTGCCACACAGCCACCGTAACCCAGTTCCTGTCCACACACACGCTCTTCAGTACCATCAGCCAAAGGATCCAACACCAGTAGGAGCAAAGCTGTTCCAAGCAAACTTGCTTCAGGCTCTGAGGTTTCTGATAAAAAACCCCAAGGAGTTTTCTTTCCATCCTCTCCCAGCACCAGAGGCCAAAGCCAACTGTGCTCCTTGCTAACTCCACTTCCCTCCTGCACCTCTTGTCTGGGCAGCAAAGAACCTGGAAACAGAACTAAAAGATCTGACTCTTGTCCCAGGGAACAGAGGAGCAGAGAGACCTCCTTGTGGGCTGCCAAAGGACCATCACAGGATGGCTGGATGGTAAGAAAGCAAGTGGAACCAGGCACCAGCTCTCTAGGGACATTCTTATCACCATGGGACATTGGACTCCTCATGTGTCCTGTTTCCTCCTTCCAGACTTAGACGCTTCACGAATTGAGCCTCTTTTTCTTTTATTTTCTCTTTTGAATTCAGCTCCTGCCTGAGCCACAGCAGGAAACCACAGAGAAAAGTGGATCTGCCAAAGGTCTCCATGAGGAGCCAAGCTTCCCTTAGTTCCCAGCAGGCCAACGGGAGGCCAGGGCCACCAGCAGTGTTCCTCTCCATGACCCAGCACCTCCACGCTGAGGGTAGGCAAGGAGCCTCTTGGCAGAAGTCACACGAGAGGAAGCATGGGAGCATTTTGCATTGATGCACAGCTCCAGCCCTCTCACTCTCTCTGTTTCAGAGGCAAACCAAACCCCAGCAGAGCAGTGACAGTGGAGAAATTCACCACCTGAGACATGAAGGACTGAGCCGAAGATGAAGGTGAAAACTCATTTTCTCCTTCATTACAGAAAGGCCCCTGATAACCTGAGGAAGACTATGGTTTAGTATGCAGAACCTCTCCTCAACAGCACCATGAAGCAGCTGCACTATTCCCCAAGTGGATCAACTCCCAGTCCCCAGCCTCAGACCAGAAAATGATGGATTTTCTCTGCAAATGGGAGCACCCAGACTCTACGGGGCACCTGGCTGGATATTACCAACTTTATTTTTCCTTACAGCTTGCACAGACCGCCCCAACTCCCCTCCCTCACGTTCACATTAGCAATCACGGAAAAAAAGGCACGCAGCACTGGGGTAGCTGCAAACATCATCGGTTTCCCCAAACTTTCTTTGTTTCATCTAGACAGCTCAGGACACAACGTGATTCAAACACTCCGGCTCCCGCAGAGAGACACCACAGAGTACAAAAAACCCACCCTGTTCCTCTGCCACACTTAAACTGTTTCCTAACTGTGGGTTCCTGTGCCACCAAAGCCTGTGTGCAGTGAAGATCTACACAACGATTCAGTCTAAGGGTAGAAGAGACAGCAGATGGAGAAGTATGAATTTTCTGGCTACAGTTAGTCACAGTGAAGCTGACTGAAGCCTGGTACTGCTTAGGGACTTCTCAGCAGTGCCTGTGGTCTCAGGAACGTGCTTCAGTACTTAAAATGTCACCTCTGTGCAAAGTAAAAGTCTCCTTTTGCAAGTGGTCCTGAGAAGACACAATCCTGGAGCCCAGTGAACACCCACGAGTGTCCCTGAGGTCCACCACTTGGATTCTGCCCAGCAGGCAGCAGCCATCAGTGATACCATCATGGCTGAAGATCATCAGCTGCTTCCAGTCCAAGGCAGAGAGCCCAATACCCTCCCTCTTCTGCTGGCCAAGAACAAAACTTATCTGCTCCATATATCATGCAGAAGATTTTTTAAAGACATACAGTAAATCAAATCCTTAACCTAATACACCACTTCTTGCCAAGTGATAGCAACACGCTGACTAAGGCAGATAAGATTTGCCTCGGGTCACTGTGCCTTACACAGCTCATTTTGCCTCAGTGGGGTTGCTGTGCCTTACACAGTTTGGTAACAGGACTGCCTGGAACACAACAAGCACTCCAAACCCACTGTTTTGCCAGTGCCTCACTCCCCTCCTCACCTTCTCCAAAAGACCACAAAATGGAGAAATAGGTAATTCAAGGCTTCTGGCCTCTGCAGACTTTGCTCAAGAATATCTTGAGATATGAGAGGCCAGTTTACCTAGAACTGGGACACGGCAAAACGTGGCGTGTTGTTATATTTAAACGGGTTTTGAAAACTACAAAGCACTTCCCTTCTGAGAATCAGCGATGTTCAACCACTTTGCTGCAGCAGCCTGGCCACAAAGACACTTCCTGCTCACAGCCAGCGCTCACTGCTCCACAGGCTGGTCCTGCACAGCAAGTACTCATCACATTTGTTATAACGTGCAGTTTAATTTAGCTCCTGCTCTCGCTGCATCCACTTTCCTACAGCGAAAGCCATCGGTTCATATTGCTCCTCACCAGTGATTGGTTAGGAATGATGTTTGCAGCCAGTGTCTCCTCCCTACTGACACAGCAAGCTGAGCCTGTGAAGATGGAGTTCAAGCTCCATCAGCCACTTCAAACATGTTCACTCTGCACCTACTCTAAGAACTTCTAGAATCACAGACTGGTTTATGTTGGAAGGAACATCAGAGATCACCCAGCCTCAACACCCTGCCATGGGCAGCAACACCTCTCACCAGACCAGGATGCTTGAACCCATCCCCCTTGTCCTATCACTAGATTCCCTTGTCAAAAGTCCCTCTCCAGCTTTCCTGTGGCCCCTTCAGGTACTGGATGGCTGCTGTAAAGGCCCCCGTGGAGTCTTCTCTTCTCCACGTGTTACCAGTGGTGAAATCTCAAGAGGGAGGGATGCTGACTGTATTAACTTCGTGAAGAGGCAGCCCATGTCACAGAGTTGACTGCAGTAGGCAGCGATGCTTGGCCTAGCTGCAACCTCTCATGGGAAAAGCTGCTTGGATCCATTTTCATCCCAGTATACAGATTTGTTAAACAAGACCAGTAACTGCCATGAGCTAGTCCATCAAATCAAAAAGCAGGGTATGGTCAAGTCCTATGAAAGGAACCCTTGATCCCACCACTGTGACTCCTGTGACAGAAACAACAGTCTGGTTTGAGAGTAATTTCCAAGGAGGCTAGATTTGATAATTTTAGAGATCTCTTCCAGCCTCAATAATTCTGTGAGGCTCCAAGCCCTGCTCACACATGCTCTTCAGAAGAGACAGTGCTGCTGCCTGCTCTTGCCCTCCACTCTCTACAATGCATCTGATTCTTTCATGAAGTTGTCCCAAAATGAACAGCATTGAGAGACCAGAGGTTCCACAGTCTGAAAAACAGGGAGATTTGGGGTTTTCAGTGTCTGAACACCAAAGGAGCCTGAAAAATGCCACACAAGAACTGGAGGACAGGATCGGCACTGCACTACCTGGCCTCTCTTCCAAGCCCTGGATAGTGGGAGAGCATCTGGGTGGGCTTTCAACAGTCGAGAAGATGCAGGAGCACCTGTCAGGCTGAACTTCAGCAGGTTCTCTTCACACAGATAAACTTTGCCATCCTTAACCCATCCTAAAACTAGGCAATGGCTTATTATTTCTATGGCATCTTCAAACGCAACAGTCAGCCACATTTATACAATTAGTTGAAGAAAAGTCTGGGTTCCAGTCTTCAGACAGAGATTAAATAACAGAGCATGGGGAGACAAGGAGGAATTTCCCCGACGCAGGGAATTTAACGCGCTTGTACACCATAGCTAACTGAAGCACCTAGTAAATGCTTCCATAGAAAATCAAACACTCGATCCCAAGGACTCACAGAATCATAGAATCACTCTGGTTGGAAAAGACCCTTGGGATCATCAAGTCCAGCCATCAACCCTACTCCACAAAGTTCACCCTTAAACCAAATCCCTCAACACTACATCTTTCCTTGCTGTTCCAGAGAGTTTTGGTAGGATGTTGGAAGTGGCCTACAGAAGTCTTGTGAGAAGAACCGAGTTTTCTTTGATTCAAAGAGAGAAGGTAATTCTGGGATGAAACACAAGGCCAGACACAGCAGCAGCTCTGATGACAACTGACCCAACTCCACAAGTGGGAGATCATCAGCAAAAGCAGAATTGTCTCTTGCGGTCACTGCCTCAGCTAATTCTTTTGGTAGGGTTTCACTCTTAAGAGACTTCTGCCCAGACCAGGGCTGTACCAACCCCGAGACACAAAGTCTGAGGGCACTGTAATCATTAGGAGCTGAACAGCAATGTCCACCATTTCCTGGGGCATTATCACATTAAATAACACTCAGAGTCAAGCTGGGCTCCTCCTAATTCAGTCAGCAGCAGATCTCTTCCTGCTCAAATGGCTGCTGGGTACAGGTGATACCTCAGCAGGAAGGAGCAGGGCTAGAAAAGGATATTCCGCAGCTGACAACCTTGTCTGCTCTGAAAGCTCCATGGTCCTGCCTGGTGCCACTGGCTCTTCCTATCAGCCAACTTCAACAGAGGGTTACAAAGACAAGAGATGAGTTTATAGCCAGGTTATGAACCCTACCTACCACTGCCTCTGTTCTTCCACGAGTACAGGCCACCTCTGTTATGCAAGTCCCTCCTCTCACCCATTTTAACCTTTTCCTTTTCTTGTTTAAAAATAAAAAAATAGTTGCAAATCATAACACAGGGGAAACAAAACAGAAGCAGCTACTCAATGTGCAGTGACAACTGCTCAAAGTGAAATGGATATCAGGATACGACAATAGGGCTTGACAGGTCTTGAGCTGCAGAACATGATTCTTTTTCACCTGAAGAGCTATCAAACACTGGAACAGTCTGTTCAGGGCAGTGGTGGAGACCCAATCACTGGAGAGATTTAAAGGATTTGTGGACCTGGTGCTGAGGGTCATGGGTTAGGGTGACCTGGAAGTGCTGGGTTAATGGCTGGACTTGATGATCTCAAAAGTCTCTTCCAACCAAAAAGAGTCTATGACTCTTCTGCTGAGAGGTTTTGCTCTGCTGTGTTGAGCTCTGTTAGTCTACATCAAAGGGCTCCAGGGCCCTGTGAGAGCACGTGGCATGTCCTGTCAGCTTTATAATGCTGATTTTCAATTTCATCAATTCATAACAGTGCAAAACGGATAAAGGAATTAATGATGCTGAGGAAATCAACTCTGTTTAGTTTTCTCTCTATCCCAAAAGCACATTAACTCAGTTAATGCCACCAAGGAAATGGAACCCGTTGACTGAAACAAAGCCATTAATTGGATTAAGTCGGCTCCCACAGGACAGCAGCAGGGCCACCAGTGATGGGAAGGGCTCTCCTCTCCCACAGCAGTTACAAGTGGGCACCAGCTGAAGGGTATTTCCATTAGAGAATGGCTATTCATCAGAATCTTTTACAGAAGAAATAACAAGAAGCAGAGAGTCTGCAATGAAGATAAAATAAATGAACCAGAAGAGAATGACACATTCGTCTTGTACTTACTGAAAAGTCATCGTCAGGGAATAATATCAGATCCTTGAACTGGTTATCCCCTATATTCTTTTTGATCTCTGTGATAACAGCTTCATAATCCAAAGGCTCCAAGAGTTTGGGTTTTTCCTGCTATGGAAATAAAAGAAAAGATCAGGTAATCTGTGTAGGCTTCAATTTGCCTCCCTCCCCTTCACAATTTGAGAGTTGCTACATTTTTCCTTCTTTGCACCAAAGCACAAATCACTTGCCGCCGGCGAGAAAAGAGTGGCCCCTGCATCAGTCCCTCTGCCTCTGGGAGCTCAATCTGTCAACTCACTAGAGGGACCATCCCCACCACATCACCTTCCCTGCCACTCCCAGGAACACGCTTCCTCCATAAATACTTGCAGGCAAACAGACAGACCCAATATGAGCTGAACACTGATAATGGTTTGAGCTGATCTGTTCGAAAACAAGGAACTGACTAATTCCATCACCTCCTCACACTGAACTGCTGGCAGCTTGTGAGTGCCACCACACTCTTTTGCTTGGTAAGAATCCAAGGTTATTCTCCTGAAATAAACTACCTGGGATCCAGCCCCACAGTTTCTCTTGACAGAAATGGGGTATCACAGTATAAGAAGGACATTGAGGTGCTGGGACTAGAGAAGGGCTATAAGGCTGGGGAGAGGTCTGGAAAACAGGCGCTATGAAGAGCAGCTGAGGAACAGAGTCCAGAGAAGAGGAGGCTGAGAGGAAACCTTATTGTTCTCTACAACTACCTAAAAAGAATGTTGTAGTGAGGCTGATGCTGGTCTCTTCTCCCAAATTACTAATGATAGGATGAGGGGAAATGGCCTCAAACTGTGTCAGGGGAGATTTAGATTGGATCTTAGGAAGAAGTTCTTTCCTGAGAGTGGTTGGGCACTGAAACAGGCTGCTCAGGGAGGTGGTAGAGTCACCATCCCTGGAGGTGTTTAAAAAACTAGTAGCTAGAGCACTTGAGGTCATAGGGTAGGGGGTTAGGGAGATGTTGGGGTGAGGTCTGGACTTGATGATGCTGGAGATCCTTTCCAGCCATGATGATTCTATGAGTATCATTATAATAGTTCTATTTGCACATTAACAGCCAGTCCTGCTCAAGAGATGCTCAGGTTGAGCAGCAGCATGTTCTCTAGTGAGGTTTCTGTTGGGCAAGTTCTCCCTGCCAGTGGAAACCACCCTTTTTGCTGGTGGTCTTCCCCTTGGAAGTCCCTGTGACGTTGGGGTGAGCATAGCTACATCTCCTCCCAAACAGCCGTCCCACAGATGTTCGGATGTGGTGGAGGCAGGGTGAGCACTGTCACATCAGTCTCTCCTTTCTCTTCAGAAAGTCACTCCAGGGGAAAACTTCTCCTTGACAGCTGCAAGGACATTTCAGAGAGACAAGAATGCAGTTTGTGAAAACTGCAGAGCAGAGGAACAGTGCGAGCGTATGGACATTGCCGTTCCCACCACACTGATCCTCCTGCTCTAAGCACTGCAGAGCACACAATCAGATGGAAATGTTTGAGCAGACGTTAACGGAGTCACCTCACCAGACCTTCGCACATCCAAACACAGACGGATCAAAGCAGATGTGACACTGTCAAAACTACTGCAGAACGTTTTGGCGAGGCACTTCAGGATCAATAGTGATTGTTTTCTGTTGATGCAAGGACAAACCACAGAACGCTTTGAGTTGGACAAGCCCTTCTACCCTTCCTATATCAGGTGTGCACTGTATTATACCAAATCCTCTAAATCAGAGACCCAACTAATAGCTCATCCTCATCGCAGATCACCTTGTCTGCTCTCTGCCAACGCTGAGCTTAACACGCACTCTATCACCTCTGCCTGTTCCTTCAAAGCTTCAGGCTATGGAAACCAACTCTATCCTGTGCAGAGCTGGTATTCTGGACCTGGCAGAGCTTAGCCCTGCAGTGCTTGCTGACTGTGCACTGGCTGGGGTGGTGGTTTCCCTCTCGTCACTGGCAAGCTGGAGCAGCAATGCCGGGATGAGTGAACTGCTCCCCGCAAGCACTAGCAGGGATTTGTAATGAGGAGGGCTGATTTAAAGCTGTTTTAATAACCACAGCATTGCCTCTCCTCAATTTAACTTGTCTGTTCTTTCTGGAACCAGACCAAGCCAGCAATCTGTGCCAAGATCGAATTATGCTGGCGTGGGTTTTTATCATCCTGTTGATATTGGCTATCTTGAGTGAGTAATGAATTACACGCAGTTGTACCCAAATGCTTGTGAACACATCTAGTAGAAAGGCATCACCCACTCCTCACCTGCAGCAGTGCCCACAGCAGTGCCACTCACTTCATACCCTGACAGCGCTGCTGAGACAACTTAGCCCAATTCTTTTTTAGGCAGTGAAGAGAGCTCAAACGAGCGCCGGAGCCAACACCACAGAGGGGTCATCACCACTTAATCCCACACGGGTGAAACAGCCCACACTGCTCCAGTGACAGACACTACCCGCCGCTCTAGGTACCACAGCACTGTGCTTCCCAGTAACAATGGGCCAAAATACCCACAAAAATGATTCCAGAGAGCCCTGGCTTGCTGCCTGTTGCACTGACGTTGTGTGTTGATGCTAGTACCCAGCCTCTCCTCTTAATTATCGGATGAAATGTCTTTTACATCACCCTCCTCAAGTCATATTTCTGCAAACGCTCACTGAAAGAGGAAATGACGTAACCGAGACCTCTGGATAGTCATCCCAAGCACTTCCCTGTTCTAAAAATAAACTAGACCCATGCTATGATTTTCTAATGCTTTAATGACATAGTATTCCCAGACACCAAACCCTGAGTGTCTAAAGCTGATTGAATTTAACACAGATGCTTACATGAATTTATTCTCGGGCAAGGCCAGGAAGAGGAAAATGAAAGAACTGGATACACAGATGGAATTTAAGCTGATGGACTTCAGCTACCTCATCTAACAGAGCTTCACAGCAGCAGGATCCACTGCATGGTCATAAAAAGAGCCATGAGAAATGTGATGGCCAGACTGAGCAAGGCTCTGAGATTTTACATTTCCTCCAAGCTATAGTTTGTCTAAACCAGTTTGTTCATTCCAGTACAGACCTCAAATACTGAAGTGGGCAGACTGGCCACTCAGCGAAATAACAGCATCCCCTTCCCTCAGTTTTTACAGACGTCTCAACAATACCATTAACCCAGCACAATCCTACTGAAACTCCCAACAGCAAATTAAATCACTCTGGGATGACATCCACGTGAAAGGCTTCTCTATTCCCTTCCCCAGTTCAGTACTGTCTCTGGCATCACACATGACTTTGGGGGTTTCACAGGGTTACTACACACAGTTAATCTTATTCCACCAGGGTGGGCCAATTTAAATGAAGTATTTCTTGGCCAAGCCCATCCAAACTAAAGCTAAAGAACAGGCTGAGCTTAACCTGGTCTTCAGGGGGGGGTTAATTCAGGTTCTGCACAAGATGCTTGGGGAAGGACACAGAAGTGCAACCACAACCAGCAGACAGATGGTCCCCCCTTTATTTTTTTCCCAGTCTCACCATTTTTACAATTTCTGGGCCCAGTACATGTGGATTTACAGTCAACAAACCCTCTGGCCACGTTTCAAAGGCTGCACTTGGCTCTGTCTGTGATCCACAGTCAACAAACTTATTAAAATTAGTAGGACAAAGAAAATGTTCTGTCACACCCCCCTCCCCTCCACCCTAAACCAGGCTCCCTTGCCAGGTCCCAAATGTTCAATTTGTCAAGTCTTTCAGGAAACCTTGGAGAATGGCTCCTGGAAGGAACCCAGCCAGTCTTTGGGGGCTGCACAGCACAACTGATGCACGACTCGGTGTCGGCACTGAAGTCAGTAAATTTCATTAAAGGGCTTGCCAGTTCCCACAAGATTCTGGTGCAGAGAAAAAAGAAAACCCTACAAAGAATTCCAAATGATTCCAATCTCCAAAATTCCCTGTGATTCAGAAAACAGGGTCCAAAACACTACAGCACCTATCAGCTTAGGCAGGGAAACCTGTGGAAGATCCTGCTGGGAATAAAAGTGAGGAAGTCATTTTCTTTCTCTTTTGATGCAAAGAAGATCCTGACAGACATCAATAAGGGATTTCTTGACTAAATGAGACGTGGTCTGTCCAAATAGAAATCAATCCTAATTGCCTACACTGGAAATTCTCATTGTCTTGTGCCTCAGAAGCTACAAAGGTCTACTTGGTGTTATCTTCCAGCCAAAGAGTTAATGTCAGAGAATTCAGAGTGTGAAACATTTGAAAAAGGACACCACTCTCATCCAGACAAGTGAACTATGATCACAGAATGTTACAGGTTGGAAGAGACCTCAAAAGATCATCCAGTCAATCCCTCTGCCACAGCAGGATCACCTGGATCAAGCTGCACAGGAACATGGCCAGGCGGGTTTTAAATATCTCCACCGAAGGAGACTCCACAATCCCCCTGGGCAGCCCATTCCAGTGCTCTGTCACCCTCACCAAGAAACAGTTCCCTTTCATATTTATGTGGGACCTCTTAGGTTCCAGTTTATACCCAGTAGCCCCTTGTCCTATCATTGGATGCCACTGAGCAAAGCCTGGCTCCATCCTCCTGATACCCATCCTTCCATAGTTATAAACATCAATGAGGTCACCCCTCAATCTCCTTTTTTCCAAGCTAAAAAGACCCAGCTCCGTCAACCTTTCCTTATCAGGGAGATGTTCCAGTCCCTTCATCATCTTTGTGGCTCTGCACTGGACTCTCTCCAGCAGTTCCCTGTCCTTCTGGAACTGAGGGGCCCAGAACTGGACACAATATTCCAATATCACCAGGGGAGAGTAGAGGGGGAGGAGAACCTCTCTTGATCTACTAACCACTCAGCTTCTGATCCACCCCAGGATGCCATTGGCCTTCTTGGCCACAAGGGCACATTGCTGGCTCATGGTCATCCTGATGTCCACCAGGACCCACAGGTCCTTTTCTCCTATGCTACTCTCCAACAGGTCATCCCCAACCTATACTGGTACCTGGGGTTGTTCTTGCCCAGACACAAGACTCTGCACTGCCTTTGTTATAGTTCATTAAATTTCTCCCCACCCAGCTCTCCAGCCTGTCCAGGTCACACCTGAATTCAATCAGGTCCAGCTACAGCCATTGCAGAGCTGGCTGGCATGGAGACACCTTGCTTCTCCAGCCAGCCCAGTGACCAGGGCTCCACCTGCTTCAACCACAGAGCATTGCTCTCAGGCAGCTGGAAGCGATCTACACTTTCTATTACCTTCTACTTCTCAATTTAGAATCTATCGTTGCTTTTGTTACGAATTCTGAAAGCACGGGACCTTGCAGACCTCCCTCCCTCACGGTCACAATATGCCAGTCCACGGGGCTGATGGTTCGCCAGAGCATCTGGGCTGGAGGGGCTGCCTCATGCTACCATCGACCTCATCAAAGAGCTTTCTGGGTTCTGTCTGCGTAGCCAACAACTAGCACTTGCCCCTTCAGGCATTAGAGAGTCTGCAAAACAGTCAAGGTAACATGAAAGCAACTTGCTGCTCCTCTGTGTTTACACAGGAAACCCTTTTTTCGGAAGGAGATCAGTTTGATTTAATCAGAAAAATTACTAAGCCCAGCGTTATCGTGCTGCTGACCACAGGATCTCTACAGAGACTGCTAAGTGTTGGCCTTTCAAACTCAGAAACAACAGGAGCACTTCTGAATCCTCCTCTATTAAGTATTTGCCCATAGGCCATTTCAGGGGAAAACCAAGAAGTCCTGTAAAGCATCTTAAGGGTTGTTTGCAGAGGTTTCATTTGCACAGACCTCTCTCAGCCCCTTCACACTCCTTCCTGACCTTACTCAATAAAAAAAAGGCTACTTAGAGCCATCAAAGATTTCCTTTAAACTACCAAGCTGGATCTACCCAGGGAAAAAGATACCATTCACTGGTGAATGTGCTGGAAAGGGACTGGGGAGAGGTGGTGGGAGTAGAATCATGGAATCACAGAACCATGGAATAGAAGTTGGAAGTGACCTCAGAGATCACCCAGTTCAAATCCCCTGCCATGGGGGGGTGAACTCTCCTGCCCTGAACACACAGAGGGGATGCTGCAGTGAGTGTAGTTGAGCTGTGGTGCAAACTCTCTGCTTCATGTTCACTACTTCTGTCATGGTCTTGGCAGGCAGGTTCATGGGCACAAAGTGGAACATTAACAAAACCATCTTAAAACCAGCTCAGAGTGGGGTTGAGTAAAACTTTGGAGCTTCTGGTGCAAAGTTGATGCCAACAGCTCTTCTATGAATCCAGACACAATGTACACACGTAACTTTGCATACACCTAACACCACAGAGGTGATGTTGTCTGAGGAAATCTACATAAAAAAAGTACTCCCAAATGTTGCCCATAAGCGGCACTTTGATGACCTCCTAGCAAAGGCAGAAAGCCAGGGCTGACCCTTACAGAAATACAGCAAGACCAGACTAAGTCAATCCCCTCCACTTGTGCAAATAGGATGAAGAAGGGTTATCACAGAATCCCAGAATGACTGAGGCCGGAAAAACCCTCTGAGCTCATCCAGCCTAGCCCAGGAACTAACGTCACCACATGGCCCAGACCAGGGCACTGAGAGCCACAGACAGGCTGTCCTTAAACACCTCCAGGGATGGGGACTCCATCACTGTCCTGGGCAGTCCACTCCAGTGTCTGATCACACCTTCCATGAGGGAGTGCTTTGGAAGGGATCTCCAAAGGTCATCTAGTCCATCCCCCAGTGCTGAAGCCTTCTGCCCTGGGTCACTGTGTGCAGGCTTCGGGGAAGGGAAGGACAATCCCAGTGCTTCCTGCTCCCCCAACACATTTGTGCTGCTGCCAAACCACGTTACATACATTGTCCCTAATGCTCGGCACAGCACAGAAATTTCTTTAAGATTTTTTTTTCTGTAAATAAAGGTTCCACTTCCGTAGACCTTGTTTTTAGAGTGGAGACTTTTTTAAGGACCAAAGAGAAAACTTGAAGGTCTGTTGGTGAGGTGGTGCTCAGATGCTGAAGATCGCTGCTCTAAGCCTAACAAGGGGGTTCCAGATCAGCGCCTAAGCAAACCACACTACCTCATGTCACTTCAATACTCAAATTTAGCTGCACAAAGAAGTCCTAGACCTGCAGGCCAAGAAAACAGCTTTGTTGGATGAAGTTCAACCACTTCAGAAGCCCCCAAAGCAAAAGCAACCGAAAAAAAGTGTTTGCTTTGGCTCCAAATACACTTTTCAAAAATCCCATTTAACTTCTGGAGTCAGTACTTAGTGTCCCACACAGATAATCTCATGGATGCTGTTCCTTTTCCTCAGTGAGCATCTCCCTTTCTCTACCTACAGGCTGGTTATCTCTTCGTGAGTTTCTGCCATTACACAGAGCTGGGTAAATAACTAAATATTTCCACAGAAGCTTTATCTGTACGAATAATCTCAACCCATTATGCAGCTTTCAAGTCACTTGCACACATGGAGATCATAACAAGACCAAAATATGGTTGGCCACACTGAGCTAAATCATCAGCCTACAATCAATTAAAACTAATCAGATCATAATTAGTCTAAAAAAAAGAGACATTTCCAGCAAATACTGCAAGTCTATAGAAAATACAAGACTAAATGCAGCATGTGAAAGAAGACTCTTTGAAGGAGGTCCCCCCTGCCCAGCTGAGCTGATGCCACTGTGGAGTCTCAGCTGGATCCATTGGAGGTGCAGAGAACTGACACAGGAAGGAGAGGTCGGATGCTGGGTGACAGCAAAGAGCACCATTAGGACAAAGATTTAAGATGCTCCAGTTACCAAATACCGTGCAGAAAGACACAGGTCACAAGCCCTGAGCAAAGCCAAGCGTGCCCCCGTGTCCTATGGGCTAAACAAAGACACAGTGACCCTGTGTTAGAAAGAGAACAGAAATCAGCACAGACCCCCCTGAAACCCCAAGTTCCCACAAGTCTCTAATAAAAAAGGCAGGGTACCTATTCCCAGTGTAAGGCAACAGTCACATGGTCATCTGCCCCTCAGAAACACAACACTTCAGAGGTCACTGGCACCACAACAGTGAAAGGACTCAACTTCTGTCACCTCAGCTAACAGGCAAACGCAAACAAGCACGTTCCTCCCTCACTGTGGGCAGCCTTCTGATTCATTGCTATGTGAGGTCTGGAAAACAGGCCCTGTGAAGAGTGGCTGAGAGAACCGGGGTTATTTACTCTAGAGAAGAGGAGGCTGAGAGAAAACCTTATTGCTCTCTACCACTACCTGAAAGGAGAGGAAACCTTACTGCGCTCTACCACTACCTTGGTTGTAGCGAGGACGGTGCTGGTCTCTTCTCCCAAATTACTAATGATAGGATGAGGGGAAATGGCCTCAAGTTGCGTCTGGGGAGGTTTAGATTGGATCTTAGGAAGAAGTTCTTTCCTGAGAGAGTGGTTGGGCACTGGAACAGGCTGTCCAGGGAGGTAGTGGAGTCACCATTCCTGGAGGTGTTTAAAAAACAACCAGCTAGAGCACTTGAGGTGATGGGCTAGGACATGTTGGGATGAGGGCTGGACTTGATGATTGTGGAGGTCCTTTCCAGTCATAATGATGCTATTATTCACCGGCCACAGCAAAACCCCTTCTGAACCCACCTCCGGCAGAGTCCTGTTAGCTGCCAGGGAGAGTTGTTTCCAGCAGCAGCACCAGAATTCTCTCATGGGACCCAAGAGCATGGCAGCTGTGCTCAGTGTCTGTGCCTGTGTGCCAACAGCTCTGGGCAGAAGGAACATGTACTGCAGACACATCACAAAGATCTGTTGCCATCAAAAACACTGATCCCAACTGGCAGTGAGTCACAGGCAAAAGCCAAATGCTCACCCAGATGAGCCAAAGGCCATCTGAATCCGTGTGTCACCAACTCTTACAACTGCAGAGTTAATTCCCTTCCTATTTTAGATTTAAAAAAGAGAATAATCTTCCTTGTTGATACACTGGCTGTGCAGAACAGCCTCAACAGAGACTCCAGTCCATCCACAAAAACACAACTCATAACTGGACATGTGTGTTGAGAGATGAAAACCAACCACCTCAACACAGAATCACAGGATCATTAAGGTTGGAAAAGATCAAGTCTAACTGTCCACCCTATACCCTCTGAAACGAAACCATTTCCTGAAACACCATGTCTGCCCATCCATTGTCTGCAAGTTGTTCTTGGGAAAGTCATTAAATGTTTGACACCTTAAGTAAGACCTAGAGAGAGCTTGCCCATAGCTTCTCAGCAGAAGGCTCTAAGCTCTCCACCTGCACCCAGCTGTGGTTTCAGTTTTGGTCAGCAAGGCTCTGGCACAGCGCAGTGAACATCAGCTGCACAGGCTTGGGAGGTGAAGTCCTGACCCAAAGTCATCACTTTTTGGGCAGGACCTCAGTCCACAGCTCTATGGAACCAGAAGGAGGCGTTGCAAGGTCCAAGTGACCCATAGGAGATTATGAGATCTAAAGCACAGAGTAACTTCTCACTCCAGAAGCAGTGTTAGGGATTTCTGTGGAACTGCCCAGGCACAAAAGGGACTGTGATACACAGTGCTGCCACTACAATGTGTCTGATGGACCACATGATGCCAAGCAATGTTCTCCCTGAGACACTTCTGCAAACTCCTCAGCTCTCCATCCTTCACAATCACCATCCAATGTTCTCATCACACAGACTGACAGGACTTCGCCAACCCTGCGTACACAGCACAGAACAAATCCCACTCTCTCCTACGTGTGGTCTGATGAGCGTTTGACCTGCAGTTCCTGAGCAGGTTGTGGCTGCTCCATCCCTGGAAGTGTTCGAGGCCAGGTTGGATGGGGCTCTGCGCAAACTGGTCTGGTGAGAGGTGTTGCTGCCCACGGCAACAGGTGGGGACTGGGTGAACTCCGAGGTCCCTCCCAACCCAAATCATTCTAAGAGTTGAAGTAAGGGGTTCATACTCACGCAGCTTAACCTGTGGATTTCTCCTTGATTCACTCGCCTAACGGTCTTTCTCTTCCTCCGCAGTTCGCTGGGCTCCCTCCTGAACCTCCCGCGAAAGCTCATGGTACCCACAGGAGTTCAAGCAGCCAAAGAAACCCCTGCAAGAACTTTCAGCAGCTTCAGCACAACTGGAAGCTGCAGATACTATTCAAGGGGGAAGTAGGTCTAAAACTCAACATGCTGTATCCACAGTAACTGAACAGAAAGCAGAAGAAAACCAGCAATAACTCACTTCTTCCTGTGCATAATATTCCGCTGTTGAGGCGAGAGTGTCTCACTGAACCATAAATGCAACCCTGCCCCCCTCCCCGCCTCTAATGCAAATCAAAATAGGAAGCTGTAGGGAAAAAAACCAATTGCAACCAAACATCTCTCTTGGTCTCAGACCCCATCACATCCTTTCTGTTCGGCACCCAACCCGAGCCAAAAGCCAGAAAGGAAGGCTGCACCCTTCGTTACCTCATGTACATGTAGGTCTGCAAGCTAAAAACAGGGCAGGAACAGCCCCTCAGAGGAAAATGGTCATGAGAGCACCCAGTAGAAGGTTCTGCTGCTGGCCCATGACCTCCTTCTGCTCTTGGACCAAGGTAACAGTTCCCCTTTCAAAAGGCTGTGGAACAGCCACAAGAGGAAGAGTCCTGCAAATTCCTGAAGCTGCAGACAGTTGCAAAAAGAGAAATGCAGAGAAATGGATGTGCTGGCATGCAAAACAGATTTGTTTCTTCTAAAAATGTGGGTTTAGAAGTGCTTGGCACCTGCCAGCTAAGAAACATCGCTGCTTGCTTCAACCTTGCTCTCACCCCAATACCCCACCCCAGGGCAAGCACAGCAGCTCCTTCACCCCATTACTCCACCTCATAGTGATCACAGCAGATCTCCCTTTTTTGATTTCTTCTGTTTTCCTTCAATTTCTTTCCTTCCTTTTTCTTTCCAGCAAGTAATTGTGACAAGACAGGTCCTTGCCAGAAGCTAAACTTAATGCTGGACCAATCCATCAACTTCAGGCAGATACTGACCCCTCTCAGAAGTTCCTTGGCCTCTCCACTCCCCTCTGTAATGAACCCAGCTCCATCTTCCCTGTCCTCCCCAGAAGCACTGAGAAGCATTCCAGGGCATTCTCTCCACCAAGATAAAGGTCACCACTACTTCCTGAAACTCTGATAAACTTGTGTTACTCCCAAATAATACAACAAATGAACTTGGGTTCAAGTTTCCAGCTGGTCCTTATCCAGTTTACTGCACCGAGTAGCTGTTGTCCAAAGGATGATCGTTCCTGGCATTATTAACCCTGCTCTGCTGGTTCTGATGATCTTCATCCATCCTCAGCATTTTGGAGAAGCTCATTAATGTATAGGTAGGAGAAATAATGCCATTTGCTATCTCCCATGAAGGCATAGCTGTGCACTCCCTTTGCTTCCTGAGAGGGGTCACAGGTTCTTTAATAACTTCTTTATTCTCTTTTTCATACATTTCATCTAGAGCTTCCATCCAAGTTAATTTATTTCCCTCTTAGATCTATTCACTGCCCAAATCACCTCCTCCCCAGTCCCTTTGGCATCAGAGACTGGGAGGGAGAGCAAGAAGAGGCGGTGGTTCGGAATCAAGTGTTTGCTATCAGTCTAATCTTCAAACATTTGGGGTTTCAAAATACAACAGAAAGGTGAAACAATTCCATTATGAGCAATTAAACAGCCGGGAAACTTCTGCAAAGTCACTCTGGTATGGAATCAGCTGGATTCCAGACAAAGCCCACACTGGGTTTTGGTTGGGCAATAAGACTCCTCTCATGGTCAAACAGCTTAAGATGTTTGCACAGGAACCCTGTGTGAAGTCACTCAAACTGCCGATGCTTGAATTTCACCTACAAATCCACCCAGCCAGCTCTGAACAGGGAAAGGGCTGGAAAGCCATTCCAGTGTAAAGGACATCAGCACCCCAGGTGACCTCTCCAAGGCTGGGCAACAACATTCCTATACAGACACCACAAGAAGCAGCCCCTTTTATCTGTCAGAGCTCTGCTGCCAGATCTTTCCAGGCAAGAGTCCCCCTCCATGTCAGTCCATCTCTTCACCTCTCAGCATGACAGTGTGCTGATCTCAGCAATTCCTTCCTCTGCATCTTCCTCCTTTCTTCATGTCCCAGATTTTGGTGCATCCAGGCAGAACTAAAATGGTGAGAGGTTGCCTGGCAGATGCAAACATCCTCCAGTGAGGCTGGTGGGGTCAGGAGTTCTCCCTGGGCTGCATGTGCAGGTTTCTGCATTGCCAGCACTGGTGAGAGTCTTTTGTGCCTGAAGAAACCCCCAAAGAGGAGTGAGGAGAAGACCTCAGGCAGGGCAACTACACAGCTCCCAGACCGGACTCACACCAAGCACCTAAGGGCCTTTACAGCACATGGATTTCATCACCTCAAAGAAGAGTTTGCTGATGATGTTCACACTCCAGAAGGCATTTATCACCCCTCTGCTGACTGTATGGGTCCTTGGGAAACAGGTTCAGAGGAGCCAGCACTGCCTCGCCCACTCCCTTAGCCTGGGGATGCTGCTCCATGCCCACATCCTTCACCACTCTTTCCTCTTCCTACCAGCTAACTCCATGAGAGCACAGGCACTAGAGCATCATTTCAGCTGCATTCCAAGCCAGAAAGCCCTGAGCACCTGGCACAGACAGCAAACAGTCTTTTGCCAGTAAATGGAGAAGGGCCTGGGAGAACCTGTTGATGCAACCCCAAAGGTCTCCAGCTGCAGCCACATAGAATCACTGAACCATAGAAACACAGAATGTGTTGAGTTGGAAAGGACCTCCAAAGGTCACCTAGTCCAACCTCTGTACAGCAAGCAGGACTATCTCTAACTAGAACAGACTGCCCAGACTCCTATCCAGCCCGACACTGAATGGCTCTAGGGATGAGGCCTCCACCACCTCTCTAGGAAACCTGTGAGAATGACTTTGAGAAAACCAGTATCACAGATCTCATGCCTGCAGCATCTTGTCTACCCCACCAGCCCCTTGGAGAGAGCCACTCCGGTGGAGTAGGAAGAGATGGAGGATGTTGGCGCTGTGTCATGGTTGCTACCAGCTGCTCCTCTTGACAAGCATGAGGGTCCATGTTGTACAGCAGAGCTGCAGCCTCGTGCCTCACGAGTGAGCACACTCACCGCAGGTATCTTTGCCTAGGCTGGACAGGACTATGGGCATCTCTTCAGCAAACAAAAATGCTGCTTCTTCCATCAGCAATCAGGTTGGAAGGACAAACTCCCCATCAGCAGTGCCATCATGCCGATGCTCACAAAAGCAAACCACACAGCTACTTTAATTTCTGATCCTTTGGGAAATTTCACACAAACATAATTCTGTTGTTTTCCTCTGCCTGGACTGTAACCAGAGCTCAATAACAAAACACTCTGCTATGAAGGACCACAACGGGCAACTAAATCATTCAATCAGCGGAACCTGCCATCTCCACACACCACGATGCTGCTGATTTTGGCTTCCGCCCTGTGCTCCTCTGTCTGTGACTGTAATAACTTGCTCCTCACGTCCATGCCATGCGGCAGAAATGATTTTTCTTTTTCTTTGCTGAAAAGCTCCCATCAGACAACATCTGCTCTACAAAGAGAATCCACATTTTCACCCAATTTTCCAGCTGAGATAACTGAAGCAGAAGGAGGTCAGGCAACTCACTCACGTACTCAAGGTCACAGTCAGCATCTGCAATGGTATAATATGGATAGAAAACACTCTGGGATGCTGTTGGATAGATTTTTCGAAGTACTACAATACACTCCCTTCCACGCATGTGGAAGCTGACTGTACAACCAGCACCAGGTTTGTTATCACCCTCCCAGTAAGGGATCTCCAGAGGGCTGCTGCACATGCTGATGGGTTTTGCTCCAGACTTGCCTGCCATTAAGTACACAGAATGGTTTAGGCTGGGAGCTCAGATCACCAAGTCCCAATCCCCTGCCATGGACAGAGAATCCCAGAATGACTGAGGCCAGAAAACCCCTCTGAGCTCAGCCAGCCCAGTCCATGGCCCAACATCACCACATTGGCCAGAACAGGGTACTAAGGGCCAGTCTGTCCTTAAACACATCCAGGGATGGTGACTCCACCACTGCCCTGGGCAGTCCATACTAGTGTCTGATCACCCTTTCTGTGGGGAAGGGCTTCCTAACATCCAACCTAACCTTACCCTGGCAGCTTCAGGCCCTGCCCTCTCATCCTCTCACCAGACCAGGTTGCCCAGAGTTCCATCCAACCTGGCCTTGAACACTTCCAGGGATGGAGCAGCCACAGCTTCCCTGGGCAGCCTGTTCCAGGGCCTCAGCACCCTCACAGGGAAGAATTTCTCCCTAAGATCCAATCTAAATGTCCCCTCTTTTAGCTTTAGACCATTTCTCTTAGAATAACTTGTCCTATTGTTAGAGGGCCACATAAAAAGTCCCTCTCCAGCTTTCCCGTATTACATCCCACCTGACGATCCTAATTCTCTTGGTGAGGGAACAAACCATAAGCAAAGTCTGCACATTTTGGACTCTTCTTGATTCTTATTACTTCCACCATATCCCTTCAGTTACTCTCCAGACCATTCCAGATCCAGTCTTGGACTACACACATAAGTCATGGACTAATTGCTGGCCCTCCACTCCCAGTCAGTGTGTTTTAAATCACACAAGACATCCCAGCCCTCCTAGGAAGCTGCTGTGGATCTGTGCTAGCCAAGGGCACAACAAAAAGCAGACTTGATTTACCATTTCACAGCGAGCTGGAAAGCTGGACCAAACCGATGTCATTCCTAATGCAGTAAAGCCGCTAGGAGCTTCCAGGTCCCAACTTCTGCAGGGCCCAGAGCTGAGTCACAGTAATTCTTCTTCCTTTGCCTTCTGCAGATGCTCTTCTCCGATGGGATGGGTGTAAACCAGTCTTCCTGCTCTTGTGTCTCTCCTTGCTTCCACTTCTCACTCTTTGGGCTCACCATGCAAAGACAAACCCTTGCACCTTCACTCTTGCCTCACCATCAAATCCTAAGCTGGTCACTGATGACCTGACCCTGTACTAAGAGGAGTATGTTGTATTTGAGGAGATGTTTTATTAGTTTTGAAATTCTAGAAAGTCCAGAAAATTCCCTCTTATTGCAGAAGTAGCTGGAACATTCTGACTCTGGTTTCTCTGAAGCAGCACTTGAGATGGATATAAAAAAATCAGAAGGTAAGAGGTTAACTTCTGATTCCCTACAAACACAGCCAGGCACAACCAAGTGCCAGGAAAGGATGTGGCTGGGAAATGAAGCCGACTTCACTGCAGTCCCTCCTCAGTCGTCTCCTTGTTCTGCCTGAAATGCTGCAGACATGGTCTGGCTTGAGGAGCCACCCCTTTTGTGAGAGTATTTCCAAGAAACACAGTTGTCTTTTGAATGCACTTTACAAAAAGCAATGTTTAGCCCCCAATCCAGATTCTTTCTGCAGGCTCATGTAGCTTCAAATTGCCTTTGATTTCATCAAAAAAAGAAAACTGGCCAGAGCTTGGGGTGTGTGAAAGCTCTTGGCAGCTGCAAAATCCTGTGTAAAGAAACTTCTCAGTGGGAGCTGGTACAAACTTTTGTGTCAGCTCATCTCTCAAACATCCCGGTTGGGCAGGTCCCTTTGGCCTCGTTCTTTGAGAAAACTGGCTTTTTCAGAATTGCACTTCGCTATCCGATATTTACAGTTTCAAGTCAGAGAAGTACAGCAAAAATCCCACTGGTGCCATTCCAGGCTTGGATCCGCTGTTATCTTTTTCAGGGAAGCCAGGATGGAGCATGTGCTGGTGAACACTTCTGTTCTTCCCAAATAGTTCTCTAGTTCAAGCCAAGGTCATGAGTTTGCTCTCTGCTTCCATACTTTCTACTCTACCATGGTGAGACCTCACCATGAGTCCGGTGTCCAGCTCTGGAGCCCTCAATACAGGAAGGACAGGAACCTGATGGAGTGGATCCAGAGGAGGCCATGAAAAATGATCAGGGGGCTGGAGTCCCTCTGCTATGAGGACAGGCTGAGGCAGCTGGGGTTGTTCAGCCTGGAGAGGAGAAGGCTCCAAGGGGACCTGACAGTGACCTTCCAGTCCCTGAAGAGGGCTACAAGAAGGCTGGAGAGGGACTGGTTACAAAGGTCTGGAGTGATAGGATGAGGGGCAATCATTTCCCATTAGAGAAGGGCAGTTTGAAATGGGCTGTTAGGAAGAAGTTCTTTAGCAGGATTGGGGCTGAACACCGGAACAGGTTGCCCAGGGAGGGAGTTGAAGCCCCATCCATGGAGATGTTCAGGGTGAGAATGAACAAGGCTCTGGACAAAGCGATCTAGTTGAGTATGTCCCTGCTCACTGCTGGAGGGTTGGACTGGATGGCCTTTGGAGGTCCCTTCCAACCTGGGCCATTCTAAGACTCTATGACTGTGACATAATGCTAAAGTACTCTGTTTGCACCAGTGTGTGCGGAAGCAGCGGGCACCCAGCTGCTGAACAAAAGCAGCAATGGATGCACAACCACCATCACAAGTCCTTCCCCAACCTATATCTTTGCTATGGTGTCAGCAGGAACAAATTCAGGTGCTACAAGTGGCAAATGGTCATAGTGAAGAATCAGCTACATCACAAACAGTAGAATACACCGTGAATCCTGAGTATTGGAAATATGTTCATTAACCTCCTGCATTCAGAAACAGAGAGAGTTTTCTACTGGAGGAGCCTTGCTGATGGTTAGGATTGCTTGCCCAGTACTGTCCACGCATGTGCTGCTCACATTCAGCTGAAGGACATTTCTGGAGCAGGTGTCCACTACTTGGGAGTGGAGAGCCCAGGAGGGACTGGGCTGCTTTTGTATCAGCCCAGTTGAAAGCTGAAAGGAGACCCAAGAGCAGGGTTGCAAGGCCAAAGCAATGGGACACCCCTGACACTAAGCAGGTTTTAGATAACCACTTAGATCATAGCACCTCCTCAAGGGCTGAGCCCTGGCTCCAAAGGAAATAGCTAACAGCAGTCAACAGCTAAAGGACCTCAAGCACCGCAGAAGCTAAAGCAGAGTCACAGCCTGAATAAGCAAATCCTGGCCCCAGCACCAGCTGGCAGGTGGACAGAGCCAACAGGCAGCTGGATAGTCTGTGCCTGGCTGCTTTTTCTCGGGAGATGTGAAAAGGCTCCTCAGGCACATGGGAGGATGGGTTAAACACAGGGAAAGAGCCAAGGCACTAGAAGAAAGTGTAGATCAAGCACAAATGAGACAAACCAGGCCCAACTTCAAGCTCTGTTTCTCCTAAGAATTTGTAATCTCTGTAATCTCTGAATTTGTAATCTTTGTAATCCCACTGAGAGCTGATCACCTGCAACGTGTGTTTGCACACGGTCTACCAATGGAATTAACATTTACAGGAGTGCAGTGGCACACCTGGCACCATGAATGTCAGGAATTAATCTCCACTATCAAGGCTTATCCTCTAAAAGAGCCAGTCTTGGCACATAAGTCACAACCTATGGGAAACATCGGGGTTAACACCAAACCTGTATTGCGATGCCAAAGCAAGTTACAAGCAGTGCCACAATGTTCAGCTCCAGCATCCCAGTTTCACAGCTAACCACCAATGATCCAGCACGACCACACACATTTTCCACTCTAACTTCATGCATCTGGCTTGGGTTTTTGGAGAGAATCATGCAAGCAGCACAGAATTAGCCTCTAATCTGTTTTATCCATTAGACCCAAGCTGTATTCTGCTGGATCTGCACACGTACAACTGAGAGCTGATTCTGTCTGTCTGACTTTCCAGCAAGCAGCTACACTAATGCAGAGAACACAAGCAGAGCAGTTGACAGATGACAAGTGAGGCAAAAACAAACACCAAAGGCATGAAGTGTTTGGTTCAATTGGTTGCACACACTGTATGCAGAGCAATCCCCGAGGCAGAAAGCAGCCTGACGACACTATGATGGTGACTTTTCATCACACACCACACATGCAGAATCTATTCTGGTGTAAGCTAACCACAAACTGGCAACGATTATTAACAGGCTGCAACTGGAGAGGCAAGATGCCTCAAACACACTCTTCCTGTTCAGACAGAACATCACAATTTGCTCTGAAAAGGCACTACATAAACAGGATTTTTAACAAAAGCACAATTTTTATAATATCTAGTTACTTACAAAGCAACCTGAGCTTGGAGTCCTGGCAGAACTGAGGTAACTGAGTCCCAGAACAACAATGGAGCCTGCTCCTCTCTGACTGGAAACGTACAGGCTCAGCACAGGGATGATGGGCCATGCCTGGTGCCAGCTTTGGCTAGACTGGCCTTGGAACAGCATCCAAGATGATGCCAGCTCCCTGCCACCCAAACATCCCAACATATTCATGTGCTGCATCCTCACCCTTTCTCCACAGTGGTTTTCCTCCCTCCGAGCACTAATCCAGGCTGTTCAAGGAAGGGGTTCAAAAGCTAAAACATCAGGAGCTGTTCATGCATTTCCTAGACACTGGATCTTCCTCCATCTGTCTTAGCCCCAAATACCGTGAGGACACTGCACCGGTTCTTGTACTCCTGAACCAGCAGCAGCAAACAAGAGCTCTGTTCCTGGAGTATCTGGCAGAGACCCCGTTTCTTGCTTCACTCACCAAAGCAGAGCTGCCAGTTAGCACCAGCTGACAGGCTCCACTATGTTGAAATGCTGCTAAGCCCTTGAAATTCAGTCCAGTGTTTTGCCTTTACAAACTTCTCTTTGGTTAAAGGAACACTGAAAACTTTCGCTGGTGCTTGTCCAGTTCCTCTTGAGCTACAGGAGTTACCACAACCTACATCATCTAACAACCCTTATCCAACGGTCATCAAATGGTGATGCCTTTCATCAAAGGGCTTGTGTGACTCAGGAAATGTAATCTAGAAGTTAGAACCTCTTGAGAGTTCTCAGAAATGAGGTGGCAACTCCCCTGGGACACTGAGAGCAGCGGAGATCCCCCACGGTGGCCACATGAGGTTGTGCTGCTCACAGCCATCCCCCTCCAGTTCACAGTGCAGGAGCATTAGCAGGATCCACCACTCGATTTGCCCTTCTGCCATGGCTCAGGAGCTGCTCTTCAGTGAAAGGGCTCCTGCTGTGCCTCACCACCCCAGCCTGCTGCAGAGGCCAGCGGCAGCAAACATTTTGAAGTAAAACCAAATGGCTCTGATGGATGAGAGAGCATGAAGTGTGGAGATCGAGGCTCAGAGATGTATCTCATCTCTCATGAGCAGTGAAACTGCATAAGGCTTTGGGATGGAGTGTGCAGAACTGGAGAAGGGTTCCAGTTTCTTTTTACTTCCCTTCCCCACTCTGTGGACCACCAAAGGGCACAGAAAACAGCCACATCTTGGGCTTATTCTCTTCCAGACTGAAAAACTTCAGCTGCCTGAACTGGTAAGAGCCAAACCCAAACACCTTTCAGCAAAGAACAGACATTGCTCTGAAGAAGCTGGATCCCATCCCTCCTGCACTGGCAGCTGGTAACCAGTCACTGGCTACCTGGTGACACTTGGCACACGTAAAGAATTCACAGAAGTCACAAAACCAGTGGCAAAAATGGCTCTGAAGTGCATTGCTCTCTGTTCTTCCTCTTTACACCCCCAATGTTATTCCTTTGTTCAAAATGAAGCCTGTTTCTGTTCCTGCTGAGGTCAAGTGCCGAAGCAGAAGTTAAGGTCAAACAAAGCCTTGTATGTTTATTGTTGCTTAAAACTGCATGATTGCCTGCTGAAGCTTCTGAATTTAGCTAAAAGAGATGAGTATTTGGCATATTTCTGTTGAACTTTAAAGCCCTGGCTCGTCTGGTTGTTTAAAGACAATCCCTCCTCCAAGACACCCAAGGAAGAGAGAGAAGACCCTCCTCTTTGCAGAGGTGATCTCTACAAGGTGCTGCGAGGCCTCCCAGACACATTCCTGCCTACAAAACCCACATGTTTTGTAGTCATGAGTTTGGGATCTTCATATCCTTAGAGCTGCCACTACTGAGGGCATCTGGTATGAGCAGGGTACCGGTGCTCAGTAGGGAAACACATACAGCTGGAAATGAGTGCAGGGAGCTATTTACACATAACACAGAACATGCAAGAAAACTCAAGGGCCACAGCTCTGAAGGTAAAACTTCAGTCTTCTATGAGGAAAAATCCTCAAAGTCCTGCTTTTATTCTTCCCACTTAAAATTCCTCTTGCCAGCTGAGCAGCCATCCTACATCTGTGCCTCAGGGGAGCGTCTCCTATGTCTTCTGCAACAGGAAAGAGCAAGCTGCTGCTTTCCAGAGATGAAAACCTGAATACAGAGAGCAGTGTTGCCATCCTGCTGCTGCCACATCCTGGCTGACACGTCGGTTCAAGTCATGGTGTGTTAGTCGAATAGCAGAACATTTTAACACATTTTTGTGTAGCTGGTTACTGGAGGGTGAGCAGGGTGAGTGGACAGGAGGATGATAGTCTCAAAATATCCTGCTGTGCCCTTATCGTTCACCCACATCTCAGCTGCCACAGATCATAATAAATCACATGGAAAACTAAAGACTGACCTACTAGATAAAGCTCAGCTTCAAGTCATGAGTTCCAAACACAAAGGATCATCTTAAATGTTAGTGCCCTGCTTCAAATGGTTCCACATCATCCCATGGACCACGCTTTTTCCCCCCTCAGGCATCTTCCTCTTCCCCCTTTTCTTGCAGAAACAGCACATACCATTGTCTGCATTCACTTGACATAGGCTTTGAATATCTCAAACCTCACCGACTCATTGACTTATTTGGAAACTTATTTGGAAAAGGCGCAGAAAACAAGGTGGTCTGTTCAACGCACAGTCACCCAACACAAAGATTCAGCTTGTGGAGTTCGAGGCTATTTGGATGCTGCTAGGGCTTGTCTCTGGCAGCTTCCAGCACTGTGTCCAAGAGAAGACAACACATAAGAGTCACCAGTGAAGAACTTCCAGTTCTGACATCTCTCCCTGCTCTATGGATCCAGCCATGATGTAAACCTGATTATTGATCCGTCTTGCCCAAGGATAAAACCAGATTTCTAAGCTAACAAACTGAAGAGGAAAAAAAATTGCAGTGAATAAAGACATCAATTTCTGCAAGGACTAGGCTGGCAGAAATGCCTGCGGTGTTTGGTAAGTGGTCATTAAGCAACGGCTCGAGGCTGTTCTCGGCCCTTCTCCCTTTCTTTTCTCTCAGAGTGTACCCACAGCATCAACCAGCCGGGCTTGGAGAGCCACTGGCAGAGGCACAACTCTATCACAAAGGGATTAACAAAGGAAAACAGGACACATCTATAGATATGCAGACTCGCTGCAAGAGTATTAGGGTAGACTTGTTCTCCTTGCCTCAGGATTGTCTTTGCTATGAAGGCAACATGGAGATTTTAATTTCTGATTCACACAGGATGGACAAATGGAGCAAGAACATGCAGCAGAGCCTGGGGACTTCAAGCAGCCACTCAAAACCAAGGCCAGCTTTTATCTCCTGAAATCAATCCCAAATGTGAACACTCACAGCCAGGGGCACACCAGCTACAGAGAGGAGGCCCCTTCCATCTGAAAAGATAAAATAGCAGATCCTCAGCTGACATGAGCCCCTGGCCTCTGGCAATTACACCCAGGCCTGCTCATGTGTTTCAGACACTCTGCATTTTGGGACTTCCTCACCCTTCTTCGGGCACCCTCATCACTGACCGCCCTCGAGACGCCACCTTGTTAGGATCAGTTTAGCTCTTGGCATCTGCACAATGTGTGTCATGACACTGCAAACTAAACACTCTTCTGCTTGTCTGCATAGCTGTCTCCTCTATACTATGCAGCCATAAACCTCAGTGATCTACAGCAGACCAAACATCATCTGTGCTCTGGTGAAAAACCATCATCTATTAGCACCACCACACACATCTTAAGAAGGTCCAGAAGCCTCCAGCTCTCTCTCTCGTGCTGCACTTTCAACTAACATGAATCCTGGTGGACAAAGGGCCATGCTAGGTGGATCTGCATCCAGGGACCTCTCAAGCTCCATTCTCCCAGGATTTACCATGCAAAGAACCACAGCTCAAGCTGCTGATAACCACATCTGGATACAGGGAGACCGGTACATGTTTGCTGCCACAACACCCAAGGGTGCCCTGTTCTTCCAGTGAGTGGTGTGCATAATCCAGGCTCAGAGATGCTGCAGTTTCTCCCAGACCTTTCTCACTTTACTATATTTGAAATCATTACCAGGAAAGAGATGATTATTTGTTTAAATGCTGTTGAGGTTGTTTATTTAACCATTAAGTAAGAAAAAATAAAAGTGTTTGTTCTATGGATAGTGGATTTTAAAACAAAAGCAGCTTAACCATCAGCTTCATAATGATGAAATCCATCCCCTTCCCCCTTATGACCATGAGTTTTTCTCCATGCACTGGGTAATCCCCACAGCTGACACACAGAGCACGGCTTGGGCTGGGTCGTGGCTACTCCAGTTGCCATGACTGCACACACAGCCCTCCACGGGCAGCAGTGCTCAGTTCAAACCACTGCTGGGGCTCCCCGCAGCACTTAAATCCTCTGCTGTTACCATCACCCACTGACAACCAAGTTACAGTGGGGGGACCAGGGGAATGTGCTCTGGACTTCATTACAACGTACCTGACATTACAAAATCCCCAAGCTCTACCCCTCAAATGATGTACAAGAGCCCTGGTGAAGTGGAAAAATACAAGTGAGGTACCAAACCGTGCCCCCTTGGACCCAAACCAGCCACAGATAACACAAACGCTCACCACACGGAGACACGCCATAACGAAGCAGTGAGGTTCATTCTGAAACTTGTCATGAGGAGCAACCCTGCCACTTATTCCTGATAAACCTACAGTGCTTATTGTATCCCCCCTCTCGACAAAAATAATCTGGTTTAATTCCAAAAGGAACTGAATGTTGTCTCAGGGTCTGTCAAGCCCCTCCTCAGCAAAGAATGGACACAACTCATCACAGCAGATGGTGGTGATCCAGCAACTGCTTCATTGCTGCGAACAGGGGGAGTTTATCTGCAGGTAATCTGCTATAAATCCCAGTTGCACCCTGGGTTAAAGCAGAGGGGGTTTGTGGAGTTGGCTTTGGGGTTTGTTTTTTGTTTTAGGATGAGCAGACTCTGTACACATCTCCCTAAGCTGCCTGCTCTTTGGAATCCCACAGCTGACAGAAAACACAACCACGCCAACGGCACAACCCCCCAGCAGCTAAACACCACAACATTCGCCCCATAGAGAGCTCATCAGTATCTTCCCCTGTCAAGTAGTGTCTCGCATTTGTCTGACAACAGAGACAGCAAATCTACCGGCAAACTACCCCTACCCCATGACGGCCAACAGCCTGTCAGGGCTCCTTCTGTACGAACACACAGTCAAAAGGAAAAGACAATCATTAGCATCTACAATAATCGCTCTGCTGATTAAAGGGCACCGTACCATTACGATGAGAGTCCTGGGTCTGCTCATTTCGTCGTCGCTATCCAGCGGCAGGATTTCATGTGACAACTCCTCTTGCCGCCGTCGCCTGCAGATATGTGGACAGTTCCTCTGTACCACAGAACGAAAGGCTTGGAGCAGAACAATGCTGGCAGCACAGCCCATATCTGCATCCTGAAGCCCACAGAATAACTTCTATGTTTATGGTATGTTTGGAAAACAGTGGCTCCTTGTCCCCAAGCGCAGCCTCCCGTGCAGCTGCAGCCAGCGCGCTCACCAATCGCTCCCTTCAGCTTGCATCATCTGATCGCAACTGACGGGCTTGGATGCAGACACAGGAAAGATTTGATCCACTGGAACTGAAACACACGCAATACTACGAGGCTTTTCTCCCCCTCCCTCCCTCCCTCCCTCCCAATCCACATGAGGCAACGGCACTCCCTCTCCTGAACAACCAGC
>JAOXOE010000702.1:3900824-3937553 GCA_028565055.1 Phoeniculus purpureus
ATATGGATGTGTTCCTGTGTGACTTGGTCTGGGTGATCCTGCTGTGGCAGGGGGATTGGACTAGATGATCTTTTGAGTTCCCTTCCAATCCCTAATGATCCTGTGGTTCTGTGATCAGATTAGTGTCTTAGAGGTCTGTTTATTAATTCTTAACAGAGTTTTAACGACTTAAGTTGGTTTTTTGGGGTGTTTTTTGGCAAGATTAATCTCCATGGAGATGGTTAAACTTTTTGTATTGCTTTTGTCAGGGTGATAGTCTGAGTAATTTTGGTGGCTTATTTATACCAGAAGTTGGTTTGTATGCTCCAGCTTGTACTTAGTCTGCCTGATGCTCTTAAGTCCATGTAGAGCAGCAAAGCAGATGCACACGGAAGAGCAAAAAACTCAAACCTGTGGGTAGAATCTCTGCAGGTTTCAGCAGATCCTGCTGCAGTGCTGCTAAAAGAGATGGTCTCATTCTGCACTGCCTATGTACCCCACTTGCTTGCAGAATTTTTATGTTGATGCAGTTTTATTTATCTTTGTACTTAAAAGTTAGTTAGTTATTTAAAGACTGGCAAACTGATCAGCAACCCTTACATGGTAATATTTGTACGTGCTTGTGTTACCCATTTCTCAAGACCTGGATCTGGCATGATAAAAACTCCCTATAAAAATGTAACACAAGTACTCTGAGTTCTTGTGCTGTAATGATTTCTCCCCTTGCAGCAGAGGCAGAGTCGCTGTCTTCTGCTTAGTCTTTTTCATCTGAGAAGACTGAATCTTTGTGGTTGGGCTGAAAAAAATCAGACAATCTTACAGCTTCTCTTTTCCCCTGATTTGACCCCAGCTAACAAAGATCCCTCAAGTTCTTGGTTTTTTTCATTGACTGAAGTGAACAGGTCCAAACAGGACTTCTAAATTTCACCAACTGCCGTCTTCTGGGTTAGCTCCATCTTATCATGTGTAAGCCTGTTGTTGGCCTCAATGCTGGAAGTGCAATATTGCCCAAGTATAGATATTTGGAAATGTTTCTCGTGAAAGAATTGTCTTGAAGTGCCAGTTGATCAAACTAGACTTTTTGGGAAGATGTTTTAATAAAGTTCTGACTGGGAATAGTTGCTCCCAGACAGCCCATCTAGTGGTGAAGAAATGATCTGGCCTTAATGTGCTTGGCCTTAACAAGGTGGGGGTTCAAGTCAGGATCTCTTTGCTCACGCAGTACTGTGGAATTAAACAAGAGTCATCCTGGCACTAATGATTTAACAGAGGTACATGATAGTTCTCCCCTCCTACAAAACCCTTAATGTAAATGATGCCTAATGGTGCCCCTTCACCATCCGTCTTTGATAAAGACCACAGAGCAATGTGCTTGAGGAAGTCCTGCCCACCACACTTTGGGCGAGAATCCCAGAGCAGATGCCCTGCGCACTCTTTGAATCAAAGAACAGGAACAAAGATGAAGAAATTCCGGAGCAATTAACTTGTTGTGCAATATTTAAATTATTTTTAATCATAGTTTTACCTCAAATTATAATTTAAGATATATCATGTAATCACTAGTAATACAAAATGAAAATGGAAAGGGCATGTTCTCTCTTCTGAACGTTCTCCATATGTAATCAGCTAATAACTCTCTGCTTTAATTCAAAAGTTCTACTTGCTCAGTTTTTAAGTTGGCAGGCTGGTTTTTAATTCTTCTGTTCTAATTTGTTGTAACATGTATGAAATACGTGTGTTAATTTGAGTAAATACAGTGAAGTTAATCAAAGGAAATGATTACAGAAGGAACCCAAGAGCGGAGTGGGTTATCGCTTAGAAAGGAGTTACATAGTTCTGGCACATTAATTAAATACTGCTATTTAAAATTAAAGATTCTTGATAAGAATCTTGTTGAATTTTGGATACAGGTGACTTGTTTTAATGGATGAAATTATGATCTTTGGGTAGAGTAGATTTTATTTCTGTTTCCTTGTAAAGCCTAACAGGTTATTTATTCTTGACCATCCTATTGTGCTTTTGACTCTGAATTTCCCTTAAAGGGCTGAGCCCTAAAGTGCTCTTGCCTCTCACATAGTGCTTCAAGGTTGCTTTACTGGAGGCCCATGTGCTCATGGTTTCTCTGCTCACTGCTCAGTGTCCTCTCTCAGCAGAGAGCTGTAATTAACTTGCACGGCAGAGTTCGGCTAAGTGCCAGGAAGTCAACCCCAATTACTATATTTGCGTTGTCAGTAAAGCCCACTTCACAGTTCTTACTAATTTGAAATGGCAATTCCTGACTTCCTGTAGCAAAATTACCATTTTTGCATCATTCTTATATGTTTTTTCTTATTCTGACTTATTTTGACTCCATTAAATTACTGCTGTAAAGAGTTAGAAATCAAGGTGGAAAATCCTCATGGGCTAATTGCAGTGATACAGTATAAACACCATCGACACAGCTTTGCAGCTTCAGCACACACTGAAAGGGGTTAGGAAAAAGAGGTAGTAGAACTGTGTCTGCACTCACATAAAGATTCGTGTTGGGGGAAATTCAATCATGGAATCATAGCACTGTTTAGGTTGGAAAATACCTTTAAGATCTTAGAGTCCAGCCAGTGCTGCCATTGAAACACATTAAAACCCCTGAATTTTCTTCTTTTTCATAATTTTGTCTGTACTGCCCTTCAGGTTGTTGCATCTGCTCTCTTGTTGCATCATTTTAAATATAAAATGCTCACTTCTTTATTTTGAGGGGTGGCTTTTCTTGAGTGGGTTTTCTCAAACATTCCATAACCAGACTCCAGTGTTACAGGGAGTTGGGACAAGAAATTATTAACTTAATCTCTGTGACAGAGTAATGCATTTGCAAGTGCTTTTCAGGTTTCAGTGCTGGTAGTGGCAGAGGCACAACCTTCAGTGACCTCTGCCGTTTTTCTCATCTGGAGGATGGAGCTAGTGGTTAGATGTGCTCTGAAACACCATGAGTGCGATGATGGCTCCAACTCAGGAGTTTGTTTTATGGTCTGTGCTACAGTCCTGCCAGGCCGATCTGGTACAGCTTTTATCCTCCACTATTCCACAAGTGTGATTATCTTGTGGCAGACTTTCACTCCTCTCCTGAGTTTCTGCTTTGTTATCTATTAATAATGTGATATAGAGAACTGAATTAATACATTCCCCTGTACTCCTCTGAACGTTAGCTTACAGGCTAGATCGTTGGGTAGGAGGTATTTTAATTCAGAGGCTTCATGTTCCTTAGGAAATAGAGCTTTTGACAAGAACATTGGTTATGATGGTTGTTCACTGCAACACATTCACTGTTGTTTTTTCATAGTTGTAGCTTTACTTTGAGTTCTTAGGGATCCTTCTTAGGAATAATGGGGTTGTTTAATTCCAGCAGCAAAAAAAATCAAGTGTATTTTGATTATAAGTTCCATTAACCACCATCATGAAACTACCGTAGCTACTGTAAGTACTGTGTTTGCTCACTCTTTCAGTAGCCAGAGTTGATTAATTGAATGGGATTGAAAGGCAAAATTCTTACTCTGGAAAGCTTTCCGAAGTTACGTATTTTTCACTTTTCTTGATTGGTGCAACAGCAGTATCTTCTATAGAAATAGTTTTTTATGGATAGATTTCAGTAGATATTATTTATTTATATATCTGAATAAACAAAAGCCATACGCCTACTTTATACCTCCTCATTTCTGCATTTAGCCCATGCCCAAACAACCAGTAGTGTGATGAGTGGATGCTTTTCTGGGAAGTGCTACACTGCAGTTGTTGCCTTGTGTGACGCAGAGAAACTTCTTACAGTAAAGCACCAGCTCATTTCAAGTGAATTTAGAGTGATGTTAGAGATCTGGTTTTAAAAATTATTGTAGTACCAGCATTGATTAGCTTCAGTCTCGTTAGCCGGAACTGGCCATGGCCAGTGGTACATTTATTGGCATTTTCCTTGTCAGAGAGCTATTTGCGAAGTACATCATAAAAAATGTCATAGAGATGACCAGGAAAGCTTAATCTGAAGGAACATTTTCACATTCCTCTGTTATTTTTAAAGCAGAAAGGAACTATATTTCTCCAAGAGCCTTTCTCTGTTGCTGTTAATCTCATTTACAATGTCTTCATGATTTCATCCTCATTTATCTGTGGCATTTTAAGACGAGGGATATGAAGATGATTATCCAGCTTCCAGAATATGTATATTGAAATAAATGTTTTAGCCTTTTGAGTTTAATGAATGTAGGAGGTCCTGAGATGACCTATGGAGAAGATGATTTTTCCCAACTGCAGCGTTGCCTGGAGAGCTGCTGTTAGGGAAGCCATTTGCTTATTTGGTTTGAAAGCTTTGAGCACCGGTGATTGAACTCCTGTGGCGGAGTATCACTGCTGCCCTGCTGTGCAATGTCCTGAGAACAGCAAAGAATGTCACACACTTGGTAAAGTAAGAGTAGCGGTATTTCATAGTGACTGGCTACTGAAAGGGTCATGATTGAAAATGTGAAATAACTTCTAAAGTGCCGGTTCTTTTCAGTGTTTTCTTTTGACCTTGTTTTAATGATGTTTGAGAATGGGTGGCTTTTATTCAACAGGGAATTTTTCAATAGCAGTACAGTTTATTGTAGAAACAGTAGACAGCGGACATAAAATGCAGATATATTGTTAGGAGAGAAGGGGGCGGTGTCTCAGATATTAGGGACTGCTGTAGAGTAGAGTGGGGGTAGGAATAACCATTCTTGAATGTTGGTATCCCTTGGCTAATTTTTGCACAATGAGGATTATATTCAGTTCTTCAAACTGCCACCCCTCCAGATCCTTTAAACTCCCTCATTTATTGAATCCCATTTGAAAAAATATTCACTTGCAAGCTAAAAGATCTGCCTGAGGGAGTGGTGGTCACTTGGTGACTGTACAGATCAGAACTTGGTTTCCCTCCTGTTTTTAACTTTATGTATTAAACCATTGAAGGCATAGTTACATCTGAGGGATGTAGTGTGGGGGCCAGATGATTGTGAAGTGTGAAGCAGTTCTGCCACTCTGAGTAGGTTAGATATTGTGACTCATTTCTCTGTCTAATGCCCTGGTTTTAGCAGCCAATACACTAGCTGAGGACCAGTCATGAGGTTTAACAGCTCCAGAAAAGCAATGCAAGGGTAAAACTCTAGTGAGTCAGCAGGAGATGGAGCCCAGGGGTAGTTACAGAACTCCAATGAGCCATGAGCAAATACAGTTTAAAAATACAGGATTAATACAGAATCTGGTGCACAGATCCACCACTTTATAGGCGTGCTGTGCCTGTGTGCAAGGACAGCTTGATTTAATCTTCTTATTTTGGAAGAAGAACATGATGGTCAGGTCTCAGTGAGGTCCAGGGCTCTGCAGCAGTTTAGGGAGTGATCACAGTTGCCAGCAGCTGGATGGTGGGTGGCAACAGAGGAAAGCTGCAGTTCGTATCTCAGTTGTGTTCATAATAGCGTTTGCTCACAGAGTGGTTTTGTAGGGGAAATTTTTAATCTTTTTTCTCCTCCCTAATTGTGGTATATTCAGCAAGTGAGTTTGGATAACAATGATCTATTATGACTGTCCCCAGGCTTATTTTACAGACTCCTGAAAACTGTTAACATTGCAAAAGATCTGTCAACAGGAAGGAACACAGCTTTCCCTGTGTTACTGTCCACTGCAGATCTTGCTCGACTTATTTGAAAAGAAGGGGTTGGGGTGGTTTTTTTAGACCAAAAGTGGTTTTTCACAAAGCCGAACTGCCAGAGTATTATCACCAAGGCATGCTCAATGTTGGGGCCGGGTTAATAATTGGATGCTGCTTTGTCAACTCAATCCCACCTACTGTGACTTGGTCCAGGTGATACTGCTCTGGCACAGGAATTGGACTAGATGATCTTTTGAGGTCCCTTCCAATCCCTAATGATTCTGTGATGATACTTCAGTTTGGACTTTGCATGATTGCACGATCCTAGAATTATTTTAGCAGGTAAGGCACGAACAGATTTTAACTTCTTTGGTCACTGTGTAAAACGAACCTAAAATAACTAAAATAGTTTTTTAGCCAGCTGACTGTGGTTCTGTTCCTGAGATCTGAACAAAGCTGAGTGAAGTTGCTTGATGCGGGACTGTCCTTCTGGCTTGGCAAATGCTGCTGCTCTCATGAGGGGGATTCATCATCCAGCTAGCAAGAAAATCACACAGATGAGACGTTTGTTTGAGGAGGAGTTGTGGTAGTGTGCAGTATGATAGGAACAGCGTGTTGCTTCTTCCTCTGAAACTGATTGTGAAGTGGGTGGAGTTTGTTGCAGTTAATTCTATTGTGTTTTTACATGTTGTACTGGTTTTTTTCCTTTCTCTGTTCTTGTTTGATTTTTGGGAGGATTCAGGGTTTGCTATTTAATTAGTAGAGAAAATATTATCCTTTTTAGTCTTGCATCATATATCAGATCCATGTTCTAACACGGTGGAGCTCATGGACCCTTTTAAGTATAGTCTCATTATTTATACAGCATTAATCAGATTAATTTCGTAATAGTTTCCTGCTAATCCTGCCATTGTTCCTTGCCTCAGAACTAACGAAAGCAAAATTTTAATACCCTTTTAGTTGCTACAGCATCCCTCTATTATCGGTTATATTTTTATTAGAGAGTATGTGCAAGCAGTTTCCTAAAATCTTCAAATGATTGAGCAACATCTTAAAATCATAGCACTTTTACTACTGATAAAAGGACGATTTATCAAGCAAATCCCCTTTTATTAAAATCATGTGTCTTTGTCAGTTACAATTTGCAGGAGTTTTCTTGTTTGGTTATAATTCCAGGCCTTGTGCCAAGAGGATTTTTTCCTAGCAGTGGTAGTGAGGCTCACTCCAAAATGTGCTGCACTTGGGAAATGGCCTGTTTGGTGTTTCTGATAGCATTTACAATTGAAGAACTTAGCACGCTAACATGGAGCAAGAAGCACCAACATCTTAATTACTTGAATACACTTTTGTTGCTACTGAAGAAACATGTGTTTGAACGTGGCTTTCTTAGCTTCAGTTTGTTTTGATGAGATGGATTATTTTTCCAGTAACCTTTTTCAGTTCTGTTTTTTAAAGTACTCGTATTGCCTCAGACTGAAGTATGCCATTGTTGCATAGCTTAGAACAGACGCTGCACCTAGCGATAGTGGGAAAAATGACCACGCCCATCCCCTTGGAAACTAAAGGAAGAAAAAAGAAGACTGGGTCTGATGGACAGGATAGACAACCATAGTAATTTAATTCTTTCTTAACTGCTGTTCATCACATCTTCAACAGGATTTGGACTACATCCGTAGATCTGTATATAATTACAAAAGGTCTGTTGTAACGAAAATCTAAAGGTCTTCAAGCAGATTTCTGAAATAATGTACCTAAAACGTTGTTCTCAATGAGGATGAAAACTTATTCTTTCTGTATTGAAAGGGGTTTACTTGCAGTCAAAGGCCAGACTTGTGCTCAGTAGCAGGCCATGACAGGGTATTGAGGTGTCACTGCATGTTTTATATTTATAGGGTACTTTGTTGATTGAGGATTCCCTGGTGTCTCCCAGGTGCTCCCATGTGCATGTGAGAAGAGTGTACAGTATTTTTCTTTCGGAATTTGGAGTGGTTTGGAAATAGTAGATACGTTCCTATGTTAAGTGAGTACTGTTTTCATGAAACTCCTGAAATAGAGAGGGTTGTGGGCTTTCTCTGGACTTGTCACATGAGGTTTTTGTCAGGGCTGAATATACTAGAATATTTTACTTTCTGAGTAGGGACTTTGCTGCAGTGGTAAATGTGCTTCTGGTTTAACTTAGCTTTATAACTGATTAATGAGAGAATGGCTGTTTAAAAGGCACTGACAACTCCTTTCATTAATAGCTTCTCTCCTTTTGGAAATTGTATCTAGATTCGACTTTTGAAGCACCATAAGAAACATAGTTTTACAATCCCAACGTGTAGTTCCTAAAGAAGGGTAGGTTTAATTGCTGTGGAAGAGCTCCACAAAAGTGTATGTTGTTCAAGGGAAGCATTTGTTTCTGTTTTGGGGACAGACTCATGATACCAGCAGTCGCTACTGATAGATCAGAGTTTGGCTTATGTGAAAGACCTACAAGAGAAGTGCTGATCTCTTGTAGTCATGTAGGTTCTTGATGCCTTCTGTGTAGCAGCTGAATAGGTGATGCTGGGGTTGGGTAAGGCCAAGTTCTTTGTTGTGGGGTTGTTTTTATTTTTGCCTTCTTTGAATCTTCCAGAGGAAGGAGTCTCCACTGTCTCTCCTTGGCAGCTTGTGAGTTGCTGGTTCGTTTTCGCCTGTGTTGCATTTTACATGGTCCAAAAGCGTTTGGGTTTCTGTGTGCAATTAAGTATGTTCTTGTTGAAGGTGTGTGTTACACTGACAGGTAAAGCACTTCCCATGTGTGTAGAGAAGTGTGTTGTGTTAATATTTTGGGTTTTGTTCTGAAGATCAAAGCATTCTAGCAAAATCTTCAAATTCCTGCCTTTTAACCTGCTGGCTAGTGTGTAGGTGCCTATTCCTTCCTGCTTAATAGCAGTGAGCTGTGTTATATCTCTCACGTTCATCTTAAGATCACAAAGCATCTGTTGATATTCTGGCATTTAAAAGCATCTTGAATGAAAGGAAAAAGCTGGTAAATTAGTTTCCTGAGCAGCAGCATTAGCAGTGCCACTGGAGGTGCTACACAGCATCCTCAAAATGCAGAAAACCCAATTAGCAAGAGGTCTTGAGAGAAAGGAGGGAAAGCGAGTAGTTCTGGGAGCCCGTAATTAGGGCAGAATTCATAAATATTTTCGCGTTCATAAAAAACGCCCTCATGTATTATCTCAGTCGCTCCTGACAATAACCAGCAGCAGGGTAGAGAGGAAGAGGAAGCGGAGAGAATTAGTATACAGGACCTGTAACGCGGCCATTCCTCCTTATGAGAATAGATGCAACACGATGAGTATAACTAGAGCAATAATGAATATCACAGCCTCGGTTTCTTTCCCCTACAACTAAGAAGTTAGCAGGAAGTCGTAACTTTGTATAGGAAGCTTCCAAAAGATGTGACGTCCTCAGGTTTTTCATGTTAAATCATGCTCAGAATTTTATAGTTTGGAGCAAGTTCTGTGCCAGAATCCTGAAGGTTTCATTGTGAAAGCAGCTTTACAAAGTAAGTGAGAAACATGGTCCCAGATTCTTTATGAGGCTGTTGCAAGGAACTGCACTGGTTTTATGGCTTTGTATGTTTTGGATCAAAATGCAGAAATCAGAAGAGATTCTGCTTCTTATTATACAGGTGCATGAGTCAGCTTCTTGTTTAGTTTTTCAAAGCCTTTTCAATTGTGTAATAAAATAACGTTGAAATGCATTTTAGGACTAAAAAGCTTCATTTCAGTTGTCTCTAGAATTATTCCATTTTCCATCCACATGATGCCAGTTACCTGCCAGTGGAAACTCATAGCCTGGCACCCAGATTTACCAAAGCGCAACACAAGCTAAATTCTGAGTCTGCAGCTTAAGGTCAACTTGTGCTAATGAAAACAAAAGTGACCAGAGGAGGCCATTATGCAGATGTTCCTGTTACTAGTGCTGGTCCCGGGATATCCTAACACTTACTGGAAAGGTATGGGTTTAGAAGCAAAGGAAAATTAGATACTTGCTGTTAAGATATCCACTAGCTCTCTAAGGAACTGCATTCCTGAGTCAGAGGGGGAAACTGTGGCTTCCACAGAGTGTAAAATGTGATTTTTGTTTTTCTATTTTAACCAATGGTAGTCTTGCTTTTCTTCTTATACAAGACCAAAGCAATGATTTCAACTTCACTTCAGGTTTCTTAAATTTAGAAGGTAAAAGGAATCAAAGAAATGTGGTGCTGCCCACTCCTCCAGTCTGATCTTGCTGCCTGGCAAATGTGACTATTCTACCACTGCATCTTCCCTGTATGTGACTGCAGGTTCAGGTTCAAATTCTCTGTTGCTTAGCTGAAAGCAAGTAGGTTCAGGGAGTCTTTCATACCAGATTCAAAACATTAATGCTTTCAAAACAAACTCATTTTTCTTCCACTTAAAGCAAGAAGTTATTCCTGTTGGAGCAAGGCATGAGAAATTGCAACCTTCTCATCCTGGTGATGAATTTTAGGATAGAAGAGCCTTCCTCTAAGCAGTGTGATGTGCTTTAAAAAGGAGCATTTGGGAGAAAATAAATGAGCTTCATATTGCACTTGAGGAATTAACTTTCCTTTTAGAGTTGGAAATTGGAAACACCAATATAGTGAGTCAGTAGTAATCAAGTAGAGGGAACAGGACATAGCTCCATACTTAGAGATACTTCAGCATTTGAGAGTTTGTGGGAAGAAGAAAGTTAGATTTCTTGTTCTCTTGCACTTCTCTGCAAAGCTTATTAGCAAAATGCCTGAAAGGATTGTCTTTTCAAATTTGGGGCTGTTTTAGTGTCAGAACAGGATGGTCTTGGGTATGTTATGTGTATACAGAACACTGGTGTGCTGCAGAGGGGGAACTAGCACTTTGAATTAACCGTCTGTGTGTTGGGCTGGGCAGAAGCTCAGGAAGTCATCTGGTACATTGCTGCCCTGAGTTAGCTCTACCTAACAGATGTTTGTTTAACCTCCTCATAGTTCCTTATGTTGATAGAGGGTCACAGGCAGTTGTTCCTGGTGCTTTTAAATCTTTCCTATTACAGAACAGCCCTGATGTTTAGCCTTAATCAGAGAATTACAGAACATCAGGGATTGGAAGGGACTTCGAAAGATCATCTAGTCCGATACCCCTGCCACAGCAGGATGCCCTAGACCAAGTCACACAGGAACATATCCAGGCGGGTCTTAAACGTCTCCAGTGAAGGAGACTCCACAAATCCCCTGGGCAGCCTGTTCCAGTGCTCTGCCATCCTCACTGTGAAGAAGTTCCTTCTCATATTGATGTGGAACCTCCTGTGTTCCAGCTTACGCCCATTGCCTCTCGTCCTATCACTAAATGGCATTGAGAAGAGCCTAGAGTTACTTTGCCCATTATAAGGAGCAATAAAATTGAAGCACCCCCATTCTTTCTTTTACAGTCCATCTTTCATCACAGAAGTGATGTTGTCACTCCCTTGCCTGGCTCCTGCTCCTCTATATCAGGGACACAGGTTGCATCAGTGAAATGATTCTTGAGCTTCTCTTTGGTCAACAGATGACTCTGTTCATCCATGTTCAACTTGTGTTACACTATTATCCCTAGATTATTATTCTTTTTGCAGAACTGCTGATACCCAGTTGTTCCTGCTCAAGAGTAATCTTTTACATTAAACATCGCTGTTGAATATTGAGGTGTGAGGTTCGATGACCCTGGAGGTCCTTTCCAGCCATGATGATTCTGTGATTCTGTTTTCTGGAGTTTTTAGTTTAGGGTGGGGGTATTTTTCCTTTCCTGGTTTTTTTAAAAATCTGGTTCATAAAGTTCCTTTAAAATGTAATCCTGTCACCTGCTGTGGTTTCTGTCCATGCCAAGTTCCTGTTCTTCACAGATTAAACAAATCTGTCCTCTATCTGTCAAAAGGTTATCAGTGACAGTTGAGTAGCACCAGATCCAGGTCAGATACAATAGGAACGTCTTTCCTAAACCTTGTATGTTTTCATGAACAGTTACTGTTAGCTGCTCTCTGGATGCTGCTTTGTGATGTCTAGCCTTGAGTGGTGGATCTAGACCAGGTTTCCTTAGCTAACGTACAAGTGAGATTTGGTTGGAACCTTCCTCAGTTGAAATGTGTTTTTTCCTCAATCCTTTAAGCTCCTTAGTGTTTCAAAGAAGGAAATCAAGTTGCTTTAACCAAACTTTTTTTGACAATTGGAGCTGGCTATCCTTTTCTTCTAGGTGCTTGCAGACAGGTGGATATTTGGTTTAGAATTTTTCTCAGTTACTGATAAGGTAGCAAACCTACCCATCTTCTGCTGCTTTTTCTACCACTTGAAAAATGTGCTGTATATTGGGTCTGTTTAGGTCCTTTTGAAGGTAACAGCTAATGTCTCGGGTTAGTGTTCAGCATACAGAATAGCAAAGTCTATGAAGCCAAGTTAGTTTAAGGGTACCTAAACCCTTTAACTGACACGTTTGTAATCTGCTCCAGAGAAAGTTTTCAAACCTCCCCTCTTTTCTCATTGTGGTACCATCTACTGGCAGGTCTCCCAGGAAAAGCTTGTGTACAAAGAAATCACTTGTGCTCTTACAGATGTTACAGAATCACAGAACATCAGAGATTGGAAGGGACCTCGAAAGATCATGTAGTCCAATACCCCCTCCACAGCAGGATCACCTAGACCAAGTCATACAGGAACACATTCAGGCGGGTCTTAAACGTCTCCAGTGAAGGAGACTCCACAAATCCCCTGGGCAGCCTGTTCCAGTGCTCTGCCATCCTCACTGTGAAGAAGTTCCTTCTCATATTGATGTGGAACCTCCTGTGTTCCAGCTTACGCCCATTGCCTCTCGTCCTATCACTAAATGGCATTGAGAAGAGCCTGGCTCCATCCTCCTGACACCCACCCTTCACATATTTATAAACATTGATGAGGTCACCCCTCAGTCTCCTTTTCTCCAAGCTAAACTCCCTCAGCCTATCCACGGGCAGTTGCTGCAGAATCATACATGCAACACTCATCCATCCAGGAATGACTGTCGCAGGCTGAGGTGAGACCATTTATACCCACTACAGCTGCCAGCCTGACCCTCAGGCACTTAACACCCTCGTCCCACCAGTTGTCCCACCAGTGAGGTTTCCTGTGCAAGAGGCGCAAAGCCCACCAATGGGGAGATGGTCCCTCTGGTGCACATGGTGCCTTGGCCAGACTCAGAGACATCCATCACCTGCCTTCCAAGCCAAGAATTTTGCCACTAGTGAACACCTATTGCTCTAAGGAATCCTTCTAGAAACTTCCTTGTTAAAGGGGGTAGTTGGTTCCTTTCACCCCTGGGTATTTGGAGAACTACACGACAGTAAGTTTTTATCTTCTCGGGGCAAAGTGCTGTTTGTTAAAATGGCTAAAATATCTCACACTGACCCAGAGAATCCCCTTGGTTGGAAGAGAACTTTGAGATCATCAAAGCCAACCACTGGCATCAAAGCACTGGACACTATAAACTGCACTTTGTTTTTAATTAAAAAAAGATGATTCAATAAAATGTTTTGTATTAATATGCATCACAGATGCAAACCAATCCCAATCCCGATTAGGTCACACGTGTAAATCAGATACTAACTCCACCCCCCACCCTTCCAGTGATTTACTATAAAGACCCCTTAACCCGAAACATCCGGAGCAACTCAACCCCTCCCAAGAGCACCAGGAAAGGACCATCAGCATGCAGTGTAAATCACTTTGTGCTGCATTCCCGGATCAGTTTGTCTCCCTAAGGACATTTAGTGACCCACGAACAGGCATGGTTAGAGCACTCACTTCCTCCAGTGTGAGTTGTTAGTAACACATTACTATCTGAGACTTGACCGTCTTCCAGGAGCATACGCGAGGGACAAATCTTTTCCATTTTCCAGTAACCTATGACAGTGTAAGATGCTATTAGTATCTTGGTACGTGTTAATACATGCATCTTTCACAATGGCAGGCTAACGAGCGAGGAATTCTTGTTCTGCATCAGTTTTACTAAACGTTTTGTTAACCCTCTACTACACAGAACGCTTTACCAATGGGCTTTCACGATGTATTTTAAGCATAAAATACTTGGGAAGGATTCAAGCAGCTTTAAGACTCCTTTATATAAAGGAAAGGAAAGCACAGCAGCCAGAAATGATTTGCAAAAGACTAATGCTAATAGACAAAACGTGCTGGTCTTACCCTTTCTCTTCAGGTACTCTGCGATGAGAGCAGCGATGTGAATGTAGCACATAGCAGCCTGCAACAAGAGAGCGAGACACAGCCAACGTTACGCACGCTGTCACGACTCGGGGCACCTGTGTAACAGGCAGCACAAACTTCCATCACTGACAAGTGATGCTGCAGAAAGTGGCAGTCAGACTTTGACCGACAACAAGCGAGATAGATCAAACAATTGTAAGCAAACGGAAGACAACCTGTGAACAGGGTAGTAGGAGAAACCCTGCACCTGGCAATGCTCTGTATGGGAATGGAACCTGCAGAGCCTGAGAGCATGAGCAGTTTTCCTCCCTCAAGGATTTGCTTACGAAAAACACCGGCTGGTAGCCAGTACAAAAACAGAGATTCAAACGGTGTGGGGCTGTTTGACCATCAGCCCTACCCAGCTGGCAGCCAGGACGAGAGACTGACACAAGGACTGCTACAGACAGAAAAACTGCAAAGCTGAGGGAGCAAAGAGGGACTGATCATGTATCACCACCACCACTCTCTCCACTGTCTGAAGATCTGCAGAGCAGAGGAGCAAGGCAGGGGTGGGGGGTGCTGGAGTCTGCAAGTCCTGAGTGATGATCTGACCTCTGTCTTCTTTCTTTCTCGTCTTTTCCTCTCCTCTACTCTCTGAGTTGGGCATCTAGTAACTTTAGTGATTTCTGTGCCTTCTGAGTTCAGAATCTGATTAATTTCAGTAAACTTTGACTTCTATGCAGACCTATGGTGTAAATCCCCTCACTCTGACCCCAAGCGAATCCATGATCCCGAGCCACTTCCTTTTCTTAAGATCGGAACGTGACAGGCAGACAAAATTAATGTAGTCACTTAAGAAAATAAAGAATTCAATGCTGAAAACCTCTGTGGCAGTGTGACCTCGAAACAGGTGAGATTCAACCTGAGGACCTTCTCTTCGTAAGACTGATACTGTTTCCATGGGCACAGGAAGGCTGAATGTCCCCCTCATAACCCTATCCACCAAAGGAATTCCTGGACCGGGAACTGCAATGCTCTCGGGGCTTCCAGAATCACCATGTCTGGGGTGTTTGCACCAGACAGCTACAGAGCAGAGTCTATCCCAGCTCTCCAGTTGTTTGGGATGAGTGACAGACAATTCATTTTCCATCTCTATTTGTTTTCCTCCTTTTTTCTTTCTCTCTCTCTCTCTCTCTCGAGTGGAATTTGTTTTCAGAGAGGGATTTTAGCTTCCTAACTAAGTTCCATAGTTAGAATCACAGTATGTTTCACTGGGGGAAAAGCAGCTGGGTGGAGGTGAAAGGCTTCAGCTGTGGTTTTTCTGTCTTTTAAAACCCTGTATTTAATTTTGTGTTAATGAATCCCTTACTTTTATAGTAAATCCCTGCATTTTGCTTTCAATCTGAGAGAAATAAGGAAAAATCTCACTTTAAGAAAGACCTTGAGGTGTTAGCGCAGGTCCAGAAGCTGGGGAAGAGTCTGATGAGGAGAGCCTGAGGGAGCTGAGGGTGTTTAGTCTGGAAGAGACTCAGGGGGGACCTTCTCCCTCTCTACAACTCCCTGAAGGGAGGTTGTAGTCAGCTGGGGTTCAAGCTCTTCTCCCAGGCAACCAGCACCAGGATGAGAGGGCAGGGCCTGAAGCTGCCAGGGGAGGGTTAGGTTGGATGTTAGGAAGCCCTTCCTCTTAGAAGGGGTGATCAGACCCTAGAACGGACTGCCCAGGGCAGTGGTGGATCCCTGGAGGTGTTGAAGGACAGCCTGGCTATGGCCCTTAGTGCACTGATCTGGCCAATTGTGGTGATGTTGGGTCCTGGGCTGGTTGAGCTCAGAGGGCTTTTCTAGCCTCAATCATTCTGGGATTCTGTAAATCTAGTAGGTGCCTTTGGAAAAAGCATAGACTGGCTGTCATTTCGTTTTTGGAGCCTCTTTCACCAGAACATCTCAGCCTACAGGGAAATTAATTTCCCCTTCATTTTTCTGCATTACCTCCGACAAGTCTCCATTCCTGGCATGGATCTTGGCCATGCTCTCGAGCCACGTCCTGCGTAACTCAGGTGTGCTGGCGTACGAATTGGCAAGGCTGTACTGCAGATCCACCAGCATCTCGGGATCCTTCTCGTGCTCCTTCATCTGAGCTGTGGCCATCAAAACAGTCCTGATGCGTTTGGTCAAATCCTTCACCTCTGCTGGGAAATTAAGGTTCTTTGGGAAAAATAAGCAATAATACATCACTGACACTGTCCAGTGAGCACCCCTGAATCAGCTACAGTTGTTCATCACACAGCAAGCAGTGCATAATGAATCATTTTCAAATTAAAACCTTTAATACTTATTTTCACTTTATTAAGCCCCTGAGTCAAACAGTCCTGTGAATGTCAGGCTGCCTGGAAAAGGCACCCTAAGACCTATAAATCCAGCGGGGTTTTAAACACTCGCCCCTCTGAAATTGCTGACCTTTCAGAGGAGGTAATGGTTGACAAAACAAAAAAGTTCCTTACTTTCATCTGCTTGTCTCCATTAGCGAAGTTATTTATAATTGCGAGGGAATGTTGGAAACGGGAGCCGCCGATGCCTGCATCCGCAATCAGCTGGCTCACAGCCTTGATGAGCTGGATGGGAACAGCAACCACAGCGTGAACAGCACAGAAAACCCGTATTTGTGAATCATCTTTAGCCTCTGACTTGATGTGCCAGGCTTGCAGAGATGATTTTGCACCTGCCTTACAAACCCATACAAACCCAAGGGCTGTGAGATTTCCAGTGCTGGTTATCGCTCACATTTCAATCACAACCATTTATCTGCCTGTTCCTTGGCTGCGGGGCTGTGTTCACTGCTGTTGTGCTGGGACAGAGCTGAGTGGCCCAAGAACAGCAGGAAATCTGGCCCTGTGGGGTTTCAAACCTGGCAAGAAAATCCAGCTGCCACATAGAACTGCCTGAAGATTCCGAAGGAATCGCTTTCAAAGAAGTGTTTAGGTTGGAGAAGACCTTTAAGTTCTTCAAGTCCAACCCTGAACCCACCTGTCCCAAGCCCACTACTAAACCCTGTCTCTGAACTCCAGACCGTCATGACTGTGAAACATGTCCAGGGATGGCAAATGAACCCCCTCCCCAGGCAGCCTGGGGACCCTTTCAGTGGAGTTTTCCCTAATATCCAACCTAAACTTCTATAGACCATGAAAAAAACAATGATGAAAGCCAGTGCACATCAGCTAAACGCTGATGAGCTCTCACTTCACTTACCTGTAGATGAGATCTGACTATTGATTTCTGCTTGTTAAATTCAAAGTTCTTTCTCATGAAAAAATAAAGCAGAGCAGATGCTTCTGTCTGAGTTGAACGTGATCTGTGGTTACAACACTTCAGGATTTCATAGCAGAGTGAACCGCAGAGATCTGCTTGTCCTTGGAAGAATGCTGATGGGAACTACAGGAAAAAACCCCAAACCACCAAGAGAACAGGTTTAACACTGCCTTTGTACAATTACTCCAAGTCAGTGTGTTTTTCCTGTTATGGTTTAGGTCAAAACAGCTCTGCCATACTTAGTCACACCAGGGTTAGTGGAAAAACTAGCTATAGCTGAGCGTAAGACCACATGGAAATGGAGACAAAACGAAACCTGCAAACAGGCTTCCTCACAACCACCACACGCAATACGACAGTGGGACTGGTCTCCAGGAAGCCCAGAGAGCAGCTGAGCCCAGTTCCCACTGAACGGCAATCCCAAGGGCTACAGGATGAAGGAAAAGGGACACTTATTAATCCTATCTCTGTTCCTGACTGTCTGCTATGTGGCTTTAAAGCTGTCTGTGGATGATTCACTTCATGTTCTCCACTGTGTCCTCAAACTACCTTACTGGGGGAAACACAATTTCCTCCTCTTTCCCCCTGCAGTAACAATCAGGAGGAGGCTGCATGCTTTGAACTGGTCTGTGCTGGCCAGCCTGGCCAGCAGCTGCCATCTGTGCACCATACTTGGGATAGTTCTAACAGAATCTTACTTGAGTCCACGCCTTGGAAACTGGGAAGCCTTTGCAGATGGCATAAAGTGTTGATCTAGTTGCCCATGACCATCCACAGGTCAAGTCTACAAGTTGGGTACTTGCCACAAAGACCATGGACCTCTAGGCTTTCAAGCTTTCTTCCACGGGTGGTAAAAGCATTAAAGCCAGTAACATCGCCCCATAACACAGACCCAGACATCCCTCATCTAATTAATCACAGAATCCCAGAATGATTGAGGCTAGAAAAGCCCTCTGAGCTCAACCAGCCCAGGACCCAACATCACCACATTGGCCAGATCAGTGCACTAAGGGCCACAGCAGTCATACAGTGAAGTCCAGAGCACTTTTCAAGACGCCTAAGTGCCCCCAAGCAGCATGTGCCGACGGGTATGATGTGGTCAGACTGACAGACAAACCCGGAGTTACCTTGGCCACAAAGAGCCGCAGGGCTGCAAAGACATGCTTGAGAGCGGCCGCTGACTGGTTGATCTGCAGGAACAGCATGTGCGTGTCAAACACCTTCTTCATCAACACGTTCTGGCAATCTGACTGCTGGAGCTGCCTCTGCAAAGTTCACAGGGGAGACAGGGCCTTCTGGTTATGAAAGAGAATAAACAGGAGAAGGATGTTGCTAGGGAGAGGCTCTCTCCAGTGCGACACCCCTGAGGATGAAGCATTCCCAGCTGGCTGCTGACCCCTTTTATCTGCAGTTTTCCAAGGGCAGCACTTCCCTCTGCCTCTGCTCCTGCATTCCCCACACTACATTTAAGGGTTAGAATGGCAGAAGGGAGCTACTAGCTCTGAAAAGGAGCTGCTTGCTCTGTTGTAGCTGTGAGACCTTCAGCAAGGAACTTGGGCCAGTATCTGCAGCGCTGGCAGAGTTTGGAAATCTCTGAAACCTAGTGAGAAAAGGGTCCTTTAGACAAGGTGATGCAGCTGTTGGTGCATGATGCTTCCATCCAGAGTAGGGCTATACACAGCCTTGGATCAAACCAAACCATTCTGATTCTACAACAGCCTTCTTCCACACTCTTCTCCTAGGTTTCAGTGCTCCAAGTCAACTCTCTCATAAAATTCCTTCATCAAGGACTGGAACATCCTGTTTTCCTCTCCTGCTGTTCAAGCTTCCTCTCAGGCAGTTCAAGTTTTCTGTGTGTCTGCTCCCCCAGACCTCCCTTCAGCACATACCCCCCACAGCCCTAGCTCAACCAGAAAACCTACCTGGTGGTTCAGAGTGTAAAGACACAGGAGGTCAAGGATTGTGAGGGAAACCTCTGTGGCAATGTTCGCTTCTGTGTCTACGTGCTGCACAATGTCTGTTTCGTTGGAGCTGACTGCAATGTATAAAAAGCAAAGATGACAACAGGTCTCCTGTAAATATGATTTAATTCTGCTAGCTGGTCACTAAGTCTCAGCACAGCAGAGATGAGGTCCCAGCTGTACCCATCACCAATTGGAAAGTGGGATGGATGGCTTTGATCTCATCATTTAACAAACCCTCTGTCATGGAAAGGTCACATTTATTGCTGCTTCTAATAAATGGACTCTTCAGCCAGGAAACATCTGCTTCTGCACCGAAGTACAGAACCAAGAGGTACTGGGGACTTGACATTAAGGCTATTTAAATATGTCAGGTTATTGTAATTAATCCTGTTTCTAAATGAACTATGTTCCAATTTAAGCTCAGATTTCTTAGTCTCCTGAAGAAAAGGCAGAGGCAGCAGCTCTATCTATGTTTAGGCTCTCTCTTGAGGCTTCTTCAGTGAAACATGGAAACAGATTTACTTGGACAAAGCTTGAGAGTAATTTTTAATCTCAGCTTAGACATCAGGAAAATTTGGTTCATGGAAAGGACCATCAGCCCTTGGAACAGGCTGCTCAAGGAAGGAGTTGAATTGCCATCCCCGGATGTGTTTAGCAGTCATGGATATCTGGAGCTCAGGGACAGGGTTTAGTGTTGGCCTTGGGACAGTGGGGTTCGTGGTTGGACTGGATGAGCTTCACAGTCTTTTCCAACCGGAACGCTTCCAGGATTCTATAATTCTAAGCCTGATCCAACTTCACAGAACTCCAGAGGGAAGCGAATCATGTTCTGTACTTACTTGCCGTGCTGCTGTCTATCATCTGCAAGAGCTTGGGGTTAGAAAGTGCATTTTTGCACCGGATTATTGGCAGCGTTTGAGACCGGTGATGCTTGTGGCCGTCGTGACCAGAAGTTGAATGCATCCTGCAATGGAAAGGTTCCATGAGTAAACAGCGACGAAGAGTCAGTAATCATCCTGTACAGAACTTAGAACATGGGGATTTTCTGCAGGACTGCTCCAAGGCCAAGTGACACAAACCAATGCAAAGTGAAGATGCAGAAGGGAGTTGGCAAGGTGGGCAAACCTAACAGACTTCTGGAGTGCACGGCAGACAAAGCCCATTGAGCACTGAAAGAATAAAACCATCAGCTTCAGGAGCTGGCTGGTGTTTAGAGAAGTGCCCTTAGGTGAAGAGAAACCCAGAGCAGTTAACTCAGCATATCCTGCACATGAAAGAGCTAAAATAGAGCTTTCTAGGAGGGGAGAAAAATGATGACAGACTGACAGCAGCAGCAAAAACACGTATATGTGTGTGTGTGTGCTCTGAACCTGCTGTGATGCTAACAAACACAGCCCTAATTTATACTGAGAAGCTCAGAACTAAAGTACCAGCACTCGTCAGTACTTTTGAAAGGAGTTAGACTTTGTCAACCACTGCAGAATGCAGCCAGACCTATCATCTCCTCAAAATTCAGGGCTCTTGCAAAAATAATTATTTTAACTGTAAAATTATTATTATTTTAGATTAAATTATTATGTAAAATGTAAAAGTATTACTTTAAATTATTTTAAATTAAAAAGAACTCTAGATTAAAAGGAATTCTTTTACATGAAAAAGAATGATTTTGAATGAAAAAGAATTAAAGTGATTTAAAATAAAAATTATTTGAAATTAAAATGAATTGTTTTCAATGAAACAATTATTTTAAAGGAAAAGGAATTCTTTCAAATGAAAAAGAATTGTTTTAAATGTAAGTTTTAAATCTGAACATTCTTATTTTAAATTTAAAATAATTTACATTTTAAACTATCCTAGGAGAGAATTATTTCCTGCTCCTAACAAGCCCCTCTCACGAAATAATTCAGATATATATTCAGATATACCCATGTATATATGTATATAATTCAGATAGATAATGCTGCTATTACCCTGTGGTCCTTGGTTGAATCTTGTAATGTCTAGACTAAGAAGACAGAGAAAAGAGGACTATGAAAGAATAACAACTTGCCCCGTGGTCATACTGGACCATACTGGTCATAGGACCACTTAGCAGTGTGGAAGCTAAAAGAAGGGTGTCAAGCAAACTGCAGACTATTGACAGTAATTCATAATCGTTCTGGCCATCAGACCTCAAATGGCAGCTTCTAAGTCAACTGGAAATTAGAGGGATGTAACTGTTTTAGGATTTACAGCTCTGGGGGCTCTGAAGCGTGCTATACGCTCTCCTGTGACAGCACGTGGGGATGACAGACAGGAGCTAATGATGTTGTGTCGTTACCATTGTGAGAGCAGCCCTGATGCCTGGCCAGAGGAGTTCGAACCTTTGAGGGTTCCATTGTTCTGGGTGGCCTGAACAAACTTAAAAGCAGCAGCAATTTTCCTGTTGGGGGAAAAAGAGCCGTTAGTCTGTTGCAGAACGTGACACTGGTTTGCATAAAGGGAATAACTAAGAGCACACTGATTTCAGTGTGGCAGACACCAGTAAGCCCACTGGAGCCCGAGGCAAAGCAGTGACATTTCAGCACCAGCACGTATGGTCTACAGCTAGAGAATTACCTCACAATATTGCGCTTTCCTAGGTATCTGAAATTTTGTAGACAAACCCTGAAAGACAAAATAACACGTTTTATGTCTGTTTATGGCTTCTTAATGATGAAATAATGCTGAGTCTTAGTGTCTTGAGAAGACCTATGGCAGAGGTACCTCCCAGGCAAGAATAGAATCTCAACCCCAAATGGGGAAACCACTGTGAGAGTCACTTGGAGGAGGAACACCCAGAACACTACAGCCACTGTTGATGGAAATAAGCAACATACTGGAGGATATGGATTTGATTACTCATATCTCATTATGACTTGCTGAAATAATCAAAGAAACAAGAGCCATCTCAGCCTGTTCCACCAGGTGACCAAACCCAAAGAGAAATGATTGGCAGCAGTTGCTTTAGAACATCAGAATTTCACATAAAATCAACCAGTCACAAAGTGAACTTACTCCAAAATGCTGAAAAAGTCTGTAATTTCTGAGAACGGTGCTCGCAACCAGTAGGAGATCAGTGCATCTGGAAGGGAGGTATTAAAATAAAGATCTGTTAGTGGGGATCCACTGTGACCTCAAGCCTGTAAAATCACAGAATCATTCAGATTGGAAAAGACTCTTAGGATCATCGAGTCCAACTAGTAACCCTACTCTGTCAAGGTCACCTCTAAAATAGATGTCCCAACACCACATCTCAACGACCTTCAAACACCTCCAGGGATGGTGACTCAGCCCCCTCCCTGGGCAGTCTGTTCCAAGGTCTGACCACTCTTGCTGTGAAAATATTTTTCCTGATGTCCAGCATAACCTTCCCTGGTGCAGATTGAGGCCCTTCTCCCTTGTTCTATCACTGATAACCTCTGAGAAGAGACCAGCACCCACGTCTCTACAATGTCCTCTCAGTAGTTGTAGAGGTTGATGAGGTCTCCCCTCAGCCTCCTCTTCTTTAAACTAAACAGCCCCAGTCAGATCATCCTGATCTGCGCTCACTTGTCCATGTAGTGTTTGGGTTTGAGGTCATGGCCATGTACCACAGAATAACACATCCCATTGAGTGGAGGAGACCTTTAAGATCATCAAGTTTAGACACTAACTCCACACTGCCAGAGCACCACTAAACCTCAACCCTAACATAGAATCATAGAATGACACAGAATGGTTTAGGTTGGGAGGGAGCTCAGAGATCACCCAGTTTGAACCTCCGGCCATGGGCAGAGACACTTCTGACCAGATCAGGGTAAAATACACGAATCATTACTCCAATTCAATGCCTGCCTGAATTCAGCACTCTCAGCATTTTACACCAAGCTAAGTGAGGTCGGTGGTGCCTGTGTACTCACCTTCTGAAATAGTTTTCATAATGTGGAGGAAACATGTCAGAAGGCTTCTCGTTTCAGCTTGATCCAACTTGTCAAAACGAAGTGTTGACCCAATCAAGGACAAAGGCCTCATGATCTGTTGAATGGACATCAAAAAGGCCTCATTATGTACAGAAACACAGAATTAATTAGGCTGGAAAAGCCCTCTGAGCTCATCCAGCCCAGCCCATGACCTAACATCACCACATCAGCCACACCAGGGCACTAAGGGCCACAGCCAGGCTGGATTTCAGCACCTACAGGGATAAGGACTGCCCTGGGCAGTCCATTCCAACGTCTGATGACCTTTTCCATGAGGAAGGGCTTCCTAATATCCAACCCAATCCTCCCCTGGCAGCTTCAGGCCCTGCCCTCTCATCGTGGTGCTAGTTGCCTGGGAGAAGAGTCCAACCCCTACCTGACTACAGCCTCCGTTCAGGTGAGTTAGAGAGAGGGAGAAGGTTTCCCCTGAGTCTCCTCTTCTCCCGGCTAAACACCCCCAGCTCCCTCAGCCTCTTCTCGTCAGACTCACCCTTCAGTCTCTTCCCCAGCCCAGTTGCTCCTCTGGACCCTCTCCAGCCCCTCCATCTCTTTCTTGAAGTGAGACGCCCACAACTGCCCCCAGTACTTGAGAGAAGACCTCACCAGTGCCCAGTCCAGGGGGAGGATTAGGAAGTCCCTAGTCCTGCTGGCCACACTACTGCTGATACAAGCCAAGATGCCACTGGCCTTCCAGGTCACCTGGGCACCCTGCTGGTTCCTGTTTAGCCAGTTCTCAACTAGTAACGCCAGGTCCCTGTCTGCCAGGCTGCTTTCCAGCCACTCCTCCCCCAGACTGTAGCTTCGGGGTGTTGTTGTGGCCAAAGTGCAGGACCCTGCCCTTGGCCCTGTTAAACCTCATCAGCGAGAGATTTCCAGTTCGGCAAAGTGCCCTTACCACTGGCTCACATACCTTTTCACATGTGTCAGTTCTCTCGCTGGTTTTTTCATTTGTGCTTGGGTTAGACTCAAGACTTGCTAAGGAAGCTCTGGAGTCGGCATGGTTGGCTGCAGAGATAGCTATTGATGAAAAGGCTGTAAATGAAAGTTATGGCAAACATGCTAATCTCAAACATTTAATGGCCACAAAAACACTCACAAGAGAAATGGAAAACTTAAAACTGTGTCCCATGCTGGACCAACACTGGTGCTTTTGAGCTTCCGACGGCAAAGCTAGTGATGGGTGTGTTTAAGTCTGAAGACATGCAACAAGCTGAAGTCAAATGATTCGGGTGTGCTGTTACCCATGGCATCGAAACAGCCTGTTACACTCTGTAAGGCTTGGCCTAAAGCCACCGAAACCTGTGGGAAGTGCCCATGCACGTCCTTGAATTTTGAAAAGGGGTTTGGAGGAAGTGAACAACAGGAGTGGTGATTCGACCCTTCTGTTAAGGCTGGTAAACCCAAGAATACTTGCCTCCAAGAGACTTGAGGAGTTCTCAGGAGAAACCTTGGAACTCTCCTTAAGTCAGGTAGAGCCTACAAGAATGACCTCAGGCACAGGGATTTGGGAGAGCCTGAATGCCGGCATCATTCCAAAGCAGGAGGGCAAGTGAAGCGGTGGAAGAAGAGAGGCTTCACGAGAGAAATAGAAATCAATCCAACACCACCCAACAGGAAGACAAACATTGCACACCGTGTTTCCCTGAACCAGATGGGTTAATGATCTCCTCCATGAACACCAAGCAGAGAGCACGATGGATTGAGGTTTACAGAGATCTACCTGGGCACGTGTTCAACCCGTGGCCTGTACCTGCTATAGAGTTCAGAACATCTTTGGAGAAGGATGTGTCCACGGAGTTGGCGTGTTTCATGGCTGGCTGGCTCGGAAAGCCTCCGGCTGTGCTCAGGTCGTCCCTAGATCCCTGGATTTTGAAAGAAACAGAACAAACTCCAGTAGCAGCTATCACTCATGACTTTCACATTGGCAGCACACTTGAAAGGCTTCTTTTGGATGTTGAGCTTGGAAAGCTACTTCCAGGAGCTTAGCCTTCAAAGAAGGTTTGCCGTAATATGTCCAATAGTCACCTGTTATAGTTTAAAAGCTCAGCAGAATCTGTAAGTGTGTGTGTTTTTGGCAGAAAAGTCTAGAGCTGGAGAAAGTTCCTGTCCCCACACTCCCTCCTGTCCCCCTCAATGACTTCGAACATTCTTCTCCATCTTGGATGTTTTGTCTGTTTGGAGCTGTGCCTGCTTTGCTGCTGAGAGAAAATGCTTGTTGCTTGGAAGATGATTTACAGAGGGAGGACAGTCACAATCTGTTAATTAATCCTTGCTGACTCAGAGGCACTGTTAGAATTCCAAGCTCTGGAGATTATGAAGATCAAGGTATTGTCTTAAAATGTCCACAGACATCAAGATTTCAGGAGTCAGACAACTGCTGACAAAGCAGGAACTGTCTGAAATGTGGATGCTCTGAACATTTTATCTCAGTTCAGTGTAGAAGCAGCACGAAGAAGCTCTGTGTATCTGTGTCTATGTCTTCTGTTGGGGGAGTTTTCATCTGGGGGGTGTGTGTGAGACAGAATTCAAACGTCCTGGTGCATTTTTTCCCCAAATTGAGTCAGTTGTTTCACCGCCTGCAGATTTGTCAGTGGGTTTCTTAAACCCTCCCTTTACGTCTGATGCTTTAGCCAGAAGTTCTTGCGTAAAATATAGCCAGTGTCTCTAAGCCATGAGATCACCTGCAATATGAAGCCCTCCCAGAGCAAGTACAACAGTGTTTGCTTCTAAAACGCCAGCACAGCACATTAACTGATGTTAGCAATGACTCACATCAAAGAGTTTGATCTGAAAAACCACCCAGAACCACTGAGGTTAGAAAAGAGCTTTCAGACCATCAAGCCCAACCATTAACCCAACCCACATTTACCTGATTGGAAGTATTGATGTTGAAAAGGAACACGTCCTTGATGTAAATCCTGGGCATATTGTCCAGAAGCATTCCGTAGAGGGGCATGTACAGGTTGGCTATCTGTGCCTGTTTCGCCTGAGAAATAAGAGAGGCAACATAACCCCGGGGAAACTAACTGACGTGGACTAGCAGCTAAGGAGGTTTCATGTTTAGCTACCACAAGCAAATCAAAATGTGTGGAATGGTATCTTTACCGGCTCTGCATAGCGATCATCGAAGGAATGCTTTGCCATTAAGTTTTTAAGCACAGCCAAGGCTAAGTGCCTGATATCCTGGTCTTCTTGCAAGGCAAAACCAACCTCCCGCAGCAGGACTCCAATCAGGAAATGCTTCCGGCAAAATTCATTGGTCAACGTGTACTCTGGAATATCTTGGAATGACATGGAAAAGAATCATTACATTAATAGAGAAGTCACATTCACCGCCCACTCTTTGCACTTTTTCAATAACTTTTGATTTAACCCATTGCTAAACCTTCATCTGACTGACCCATTCCACTCCCTCACTTACTAGAATTAATGGATCTAATAATATTATTTCTCAAAATCACAGTTTGTTAAATTTAACAATAAAATCAATTCATATACGTGTTCCCATGGGAGATTCTCTAATGTTTCATACATAAGGACTATTCACTTCTTTGAGGGATGGAATCCAATATTGTTGTTCCCATACTTTAGCTAGAACAGCTCCAAACCCAAGAGATCCAAACTCACGGAAATGAGTAACTGCTAGTTAACGAAATGGTAAAAAACAGGAACTAATTTTTGCTTGAACTCAGAGGCAGTGGTCAAAGTAAATCTCCAATCTCGCTTCTGATGTTCATACCTGACGTTCGATATTCCTGGGTGGATTCGGAAGGCGTCACGGGGTCTTCATTTTTCATGAAGGTAAAAAAAAACAGGTATCTTTAAAAAACTTACTAAGTGCAACAAACCCATTTGTTTTTGAAGACATGTTCCTTCAGAGGGGTTTGTGCTTTGAACCTCCCTGTAACTCACCCTAGCCTTACCGGGAATATTTGAAGACCGTATGGGCAGGCACAGAGGGATAAAGTGCTCGTGGTGACAGACTTCTTGGAGAAAGTCGAATTTGAACTGATGTAAAGTCTGTAAAAGCACAACAGGCAGCGGCTCAGTTCCCATTGAACCAGGGAAAAAGGTGAGACAGAGCTGCACTAATATTTATCGCCACCTCACCCCTCACGTACACACTCCACCACGAAGCCTTGCGCCTTGTCATGCCAAGCTGCTCGCGTAACAAACACTTGGGTTTTGTCTCTGTTGTCACAAACTGGTCACAGTCAAATAACATTTTTGGATTTGGGTTGCCCAGGGAGGTTGTGGCTGCTTCTCCTTATTGAGGAAGCACCTCACTACACAAAGGACATTGAGGTGCTGGAGCAGGTCCAGAGAAAGGCAACAAGGCTGGTGAAGGGTTTAGAAAACAACCCCTGTGAGGAGTGACTGAGGGAGCTGGGGCTGTTTAGGCTGGGGGAGAGGAGGCTGAGGGGAGACCTTGCTGCTCTTTACAACTACCTGAAAGGGGGTTGCAGCAAGAGCAGGTTGGTCTCTTCTTACTAGTGACAGGATGAGGGGAAATGGCCTCAAGCTGTGCTGGGGGTGGTTATGCTGGATATCAGGAAAAACTTCTTTACAGTGAGGGTTGCTACAGCTGCCCAGAAAAGTGGTTGATTCCCCGTCCCTGAATGTGTTTTGAAATTGTTTGGATGTGGTGCTCAGGGACAGGGTTTAGTCGTGCGTTGTTAGAGACACGGCAGTAGGGTTAGGTCAGGGTTGGACTCTATGATCTTGAGGGTCTTTTCCAACCTGAGCAATTCTGTGATTCTGTGCTCAAGGCCAGGCTGGATGGGGCTCTGGGCAATCTCATCTAGTTGCATAAGGCAGTGGGGCTGGAACTAGGTGATCTTTCAGCTCTCCTCCAAACCATCCCATGATTCTGTGGCCAAACCACAGGTGTACTCTCCAAAAACTCAAAGCTTAACTTCAGCCTTTTGCTGCTTTGGTCTCTCTTGTCAAAGTCAGTGGATAGTTGTTTGGACGAGGCTATTTAATCCAGAAAAAGTGACAGATGGCTCAAAACCAAGAGGTTTTAGCACATCTTTGCAGTCAGTGCTTTCACTGCCTTGAGCTCTGAGCACGGTGAAGCCATGGAGTTGATCATAACTAGTGAGTCACTTCAAAGACAAGTGAGAGCCATACCTTGCCATCTCCTGTTCCAAACATACTGATGTAATTGTTGACCATCTTAAACACGAAGCCACGATCCATAAACGTAAAACAGCGCTAAGAAAGGAATGGAGGGAGAAGAAGAATTATTACTTCACAGCCAAAATAAGCAGCATGTGGCCTCACTCAGATGTTGCTTTGAGTCACCTACAGATTGAATTATTTGGTGACTCGGGCTACACCAGAGCAATGGGTTGAGGACTCTGTGCAGCCACAGGACTCACTGTCTGTAGGCTGTATCATCTCTTTGGTGCTACAGTTCTTGACATTTTTAACTTGCAGAGCCAGCTTCCCAGATAGGGAACACAGCCTGGAATTCCACCCCTTCTCTGCAAAACCACTAGAGCCCTGAGGCTTTAGTTGCCATCAGCAACTAAATATTAAGACAAACCCATGAAACTCAACATGTCAAAACATGCATGGATTTTCTTGGATTTGGTAAATGAAAGGGTATTACAGGGGTAAAAAGCTGGGTGACAGCATTTGCTTACTCTGGTTGTGGTTAGAAGATATTCACCCACCTACTGCAATGCAGAGCCAAAGTATTTAATAAAATAAATCAGCTCAGCCCTACCTACGGTTTCATTCCTCAAAACTCTGCGCTCATCTGGACACCACAGGATCTGCAAAGTTTGAAAACTTGGGACTCTTTCAGAGAACAGACAGAAACGAATTCAAACTACTTCAGAGGAGACTTAGATAAATCTTTTACATTCTCAAAGACTCAAGGGCATAGAAACACTGAACTGTAGTTTAACCCTGAACTGGGAAATGGAACCAACATTCACTCAGCATTGGTTTTATTCCCTTTGACTGGCCTAGAAGAGTCTCGAGTTTGCACTAAGTGCAGTAGAAACCAGTTCACAGGCTGCAATGATGGAACATCTCACCTTGAGAAACCTGGCAGTGCTGTAGTTTGCATTCCTGGTTTCTTCAAGAGCATCTTTGTATTTCCAAATGACATGGTCTGCTAGGACCATCACCAGCATATCCAGCTCTGTTTGAAATGATTCTGGAAATCTCTGAGTCCGAGAAACCTAGGTAGGGAATAGATCATCCCTTGAGAGCCTGCAATGTTCACGTTAAGCCTGAAACTACATTTGGGCCAACAGACGGTAACACACAGGTCACTCAATACAGAAGATCCATGGATCTATACTGAGCACAAACTCCAAAAGGATGGATCTGGTCCACAGGGAAGTAGGAAATCTTTTCCTCTGATTCCAGCACAAGTTTACCAAGAGCATCTTTGATAACCAGGCAAAAAAGAGGTCAAAGGACTGATCTTCTGTTATGTAGAGTTCTTTCCAAGCAAAGCAGAGCTCCTAAACCATTTACTTGCTGTCTAGTACCTGTTGGGTACCCATCATAAATCAGAGGGTTCTCATTCTGTTCTAACCCACTCAAAACCACACCCACCTGTATTTCTAGCCCATCAGCTCTGTACAAGCAACAGGAGGTTTGAGCCTAGCAGGTAAAATAATGTTTTTGTGGATAAACCCACTATTTTACAAACGATAACAGCATTTCTTTGTTTGACAAGTCAAGAGGAAATATGTGTGTTTCCCATTCTCCATTTTCCCCGAGAGCCTCGTTGTCTCCTTGAGATCATTTACCTACCTTTGTTTTGTTTGTGTCGACCAAGTGCTGTGCCATTGATTTTAAGATAACTGCAAAGAAGAACCAGGAATGCTGCTCAAAAGAAGGTAAAAAAAAGAGGATATTAGGAAAAATAATGTCTCTGTGCAATAAGGAGCCCACAAACACCACAAGGGTCCTGATGCTCCTGCTGAGCACTGTTCTTTGTCGTTTGTTTCTTCAAATAACATCAGTAATAGTGATCAGGTAGGATACAGATGAATACAAATACATTAGTCTCCATCCTCACTATATCTCATGAGACATATGAAACAAATGCATGCAAAAAGCTGACAAACTGCACAAGAATTCCCTACCAGGACTTTTGCAAGGCCCAAGTTTCCTGCAGATCAGCTTTCCTGCTTCTTTCCTCCTATTTTTCCTATTCCAGTGGCTCAGCACAGGAAATCAGAATGGGTTCACTCTGAACAGCTGAACATATTTTTACCCTGGCACTGCTGGGATGGACTGAGTAGATCTTGTGCCCCACTGACAGCTCAGGGAGGGGTCTTGCACCCCACACAATTGCTAGGATCTCGTTTGATGTGAGGAACCTCAGGAAACCTCCAGCGTTCTAATTTTGGTCACTGACAGTCAAAGGCAGTAGCTGAAATCAGACAGAAATGTCCTACCTAGAGACATATACCCTCCCTGAATCTTCCAAGACAAAACCGAGAATAATAAAAAGCCTATCCTGAAAGTCACTGCTCACATCACAAGGGGTAAGAATTTGTGTCTGACTCAGACTGAGCTGTAACAGAATTAGGAATTTCATTATGCAAACCAGGGCACTCTGCTGAGCAACTGGGAAGTCCTGTTGAAGCACTGCAGGGAGTGATCTGTGCAAAGCTCACACAGGGAAAGTGAAGAAAGAGACAGCAAAAGGGAGTTTCAGGGAGGAAAACAGGGGTAACACTACAGATGAGCTAATTCAAACTATCGTTCACCTTTAAAACCTGCTTCACTGTTACTTGGTCGTTTAACTTCAGCAGGTAAGTCATATTCTTGGCCAGTTCCTCGTGAACAGTCCGTCCTTCAAACGATTTGGTCCTGAACACATACTGAATAAAAAAGGACAAATAAAAAGCTGCTTTAAAACCAATAGAAAAACACACTTCAGCAGAAGAAGATAAATTATTTACACACGACAAACAGTCTTTGCAGCCAAATCATCTCGACAGAGCAATACATTTCACTTGAATTCCCCCAGCAGTACAGAAAGTCAGAGCTTTGCCATTCATTGGGAGGAAACACCTTTTCAACGCAACCAAGCAGGTAAAAGCAAGGGAAAATCACTTGGAAGTGGCTTATTAATATTCAGCCTTGTTTCCAGAGCTGATGCCATAAGCTTCCCTCTGCGCAGTTTGATGTGTCAGGGTCCAGTTATTAAAGCCAGTGTAATTTTGTATTTGGGTGACTCACAATTCTCAGCTTATTTATTCCCAAAGGAGTCTTTCTAAAGCAGGCTCTCATTTTCTTATAGAAGGGTAAAAGAGATAAGCAGTTACTGGCTTGTGACTGCTGCTGGAGATGGCAAAAGAAGCTAAAGAGAACGTCGGTCTAATCATCACTTGCCATTCCAAAGATATTTAGCTGCAATAGGCATCCCCTGCAATTTTCAGAGAACAGCAAAATTATATGGGCTGGAAAAGCCCTCTGAGCTCAACCAGCCAGCCCATGACCTAACATCACCACATGGGCCAGACCAGGGCAACAAGGGCCACAGCCAGGCTGGCTTTCAACACCTCCAGGGATGGGGACTCCACCACTGCCCTGGGCAGTCCATTCCACTGTCTAATCACCCTTTCCATGAGGGCTTCCTGACATCCAACCTAACCCTCCCCTGGCAGCTTCAGGACTTGCCCTCTCATCCTGGTGCTAGTTGCCTGGGAGAAGAGTCTGACCTCACCTGACTACAGCCTCCCTTACGGGAGTTGTAGAGAGGGAGCAGGTCACCACTGAGTTTCGTCTTCTCCAGGCTAAACATTCCCAGCTCCCTCAGCCTCTCCTCATCAGACTTTCCCTCCAGTCCCTTCCCCAGCCTAGTTGCATCTCTGGACCCACTCCAGCCCCTCAATCCCTTTCTTGAAGCGAGGGGCCCAGCACTGCTCCCAGTACTCAAGAGGAGGTCACACCAGTGCCCAGTACAGGAGGTGAATTACATCCCTAGACGAGATGAAGTTTTAGGAGGTTACCAAGTAGACAAGGTGTCAATGTCCATTTAATCAACTACATTTAAATGTTACAGAGGTTATTCTGAAACCTGCTGGACCTCAGTAGTTCCCCTGTGCTTAGAGTATTTCAGAGTAACGTTTGCCTGCTGAGATGCTGAGATCACCACCACACCACGAAGGTGCATGAAACGTGGAAGTAAATCCATCCCATGGAAATACAACCTCCCAGTAGTGCTGAGGATGAGATGTCAGAGTCTGATAAGCACCAAGAGGAATGGCTCAGACAGAAAGAGCAGGGAGAGGAGAAGCCTTTGCTCCTGGTGAAGAGATCAGTGCTCTGCAGTGGGATTGGAACACTGAGACACTGCTGTTCTATCTGCAGAACTCTGCTTAAGCAGTGAGAACACGAGTTGTCATCTCTTAAGGACTTATTCACCAGTGCTTTGTCTAAGCCCCTGAGAACAAAGTCCCCCATACTTTTGGGGGTGAAGGAAAACACCTACTGGCAGCCAGGGATCAAGGAAAGGGTTTGAACAGTACTGGTTGACTGTGAGCCCTCCCTAGCATGCAACCTGCTGAGACACAGACAAAGGGACTGCTGGAGACATCAAAAATCTGTGAAGCTGAGGAAGTGAAGAGGGACTGATCACCCATCACCGCCCCCAATCCATCCATGAAGCTGATTCTGCCAGGAAACCAGCTGAGAAGACAGCCAGAGAAACAGAGCTTTCCAGACACATGCGGAGCCAAGGAGGAAGCAGGGAGGCTGGAACCTGCCATACACTACTGCAGCCCAGAGTGGTGATCTAACCTCTGATCTGTCTTCTCCTCTACTCTCTGAATTAGGCATCTAGTAATTTTAGTGATTACTGTGCTCTCTGAGTTTGGTATTGGTTAACTTGGGTGATTTCTGTTCTCTCTGAGTTCAGCATCTGGTAACTTTAGTAAACTTGATTGCTGTGCAGACCTGTGGTATAAATCTCCTTAATCCAACCCAAGCAAATCCACAAACCTGAGTCACTCCCTTCTCTGATCAATCAGGACAGGACACCACGTTGGATGGGGCTTTGGACAACCTGGTCTAGTGCAAATGTCCCTGCCCATGGCAAAGGGTTGGAACTAGACGAGCTCCGAGGTCCCTTCCAACCTAAACTAGTCTGTGACTGCATGAACACTGAAACAAACAAGTTCACAGTACAGCGCAATCATACCGTCACATAAGAGTTGATGCAGTTGTCTAGCTCCTCTTCATGGCACTTAGCAACGATGTTAGTAAGGACCCTGCAAGATACAAAAAGAAATTAAACAAATGGAGCTGCTCTGGGTCAGAAGACACAGAACGTCTGTCTGATGTACCACATCCTTCTGTTATTGTGGCCTCATTTAAAAACAGTGCACGAGGGACACAATCCAAGCAAGGAACTACAGAAACTGTCCCATTGGGAGAAACCCACCACTCCTCGGGCTCTCCATTTGCATAGACTGAGCTGTTATCTATCATGAATCTAATATGATGCACACAGTTAGAAGGATTACAACTGATGTTGCAACAAAAGAGACCTGGCCACCAACTGAGGCTTCTACAGACCTTGGGTGACTAATAACAAGGGTTTGTTAATGAGGCAAGAGCCTCCCTCTCTGCTACTTGTTAGGTTCTCTCACATCTTGGTAGTTCAGCAAAGCTTTGACAATTTCCTCACAGAATGTTAGGGGTTGGAAGGGACTTTGAAAGATCATCTAGTCCAGTCCAATCCACCTGCCACAGCAGGATCCCCTAGATCAAGTCGCACAGGAACATGTCTAGCCAGCTTTTAAACGTCTCCAGAGAAGACATTTTTGTGTTGAAAGAGCGAGGAGGAAACAGCTCATGGTTCTCAAATGTCAAGAAATAGTGAACAGTTCTCAAGCTCAGGGTGTGCCTAACGACAGGATGACTAAAAAGGATCATGAATACTCCTGACTGCTCCACATGCACACGGGCACTTGGACCTGCTTGGTGACTGGAGTGTTTTCTTACAATCCTTAGTATCGGGTTCAGAAGCTTTCTTTTTTTTAAAACGTCGTTCTTTTTAAGAAAAAGTACTTTCTCCTACATTTATTTTGACTCTTTTTCATGTTTCTCATTTCTTGCTGTTAGTACAAGCAAAACTCTCAGCAAAACATCAGCTACAATAGAACTAGCTCTGCTCACCCTGATCCTTCAGCCCTTACTCTGATCTGAATTTGAATGGAGTTCTGGCAAAGATGAGATGGAGGAATGATGACATGACTGGGCCCCAGACAAGTAAATAACCACGAGAGAGTATAAAAGGAATAATGTTTTCTCCCCAACACACAAGCCAACCCATGGGCTCATTCTGTTGCTGTTGCTTTTCATATGCTCAACACAAACTGCTCCAAGCCGCCCAGAACAGAGCTGGCTGTGTTGATGGCAGCAGACGTGCACATCCCTCCTGACATCAGCTCTACCAGCACAACAGCTGCCTCATGTACAGGGAAAACACCCAGAACCAGGGACAAATTCCTCATTCTATCATCTCTTCCCACCATACATTTGCCCGGTTGGAAGGGACCTCCAAAGGGCATCTAGTCCAACCGCCCTGCAGTGAGCAGGGACATTCTCAACTACGTCAGGTTGCCCGGAGCCTTATCTAGCATCTCCCTGAGCATCTTCAGAGATGTGACCTGAACTAGCAACCTGGGCAACCTGTTCCAGTGTTCGACTCCCCCTCCTCCTAAAGAGCTTAGCTAACAACCCATTTCAATCTGCCCTTCTCCAATGTGAAACTATCGCCCTTGTTGTTGGTCATAAACAGGTCCTGAAATAAGGTCTCACTGCCTCTGCCCCTTTGAAACCAGTGGTGAGACCACACACACTCATCAAGGAATGCCCCTCAATCTTTCATGTCCTACATGTGGTAAAACTGGACCTTTCCCTGCAAGGTGCCACGATCCTTTCACACTGCAACTCTGCATTTCCAAGGCTAAGCTGGGGCATTCTGCTTCCTTGCTCCTTTAAGCTTTCCTAGTTGAGCTTTCATCAGGACCTAACTGTGAAGAGCAATCTGCAGAAAGAAAGAGGACAGGCTGACAGCAGCTCAGTCTAACTGGGCCGCTAAGGACCGCTGCCATTTTCTCCTACTGGTCCCCAAGTTTAGCTACTGGCAGAAGCACAACAAAACCACTGCCATGGCCAGAAGAAAAGGCAAACTTCACACCCTCCTGTAGACACCAGGAATAACCTCCCCAGTATTTTTTTTTCCCTGCTGCCCTCATGAACAACAGCAATAATGACAATTTCTCGACATGAGGGGTGAGAGACTTAGCAAACCATTCTGACCATTTGCCTGCTCACTGGGAAATGCTTCCACTGCTCTGCAGTTACTGCTGATCTACTCTAATTAAAAAACATCCTAGAACAGAGTCACCTGGTTGTCTGACTCTCCACACATTGGATGCTGCAAGATGCTCAGCAATTCCTGTGCTGAACTCCGTATTTGCAGACACAGACACCAAGCAGAGCTGAAGCTCAGCTTTGTTAGGAAGCGCTTAGCTCCTTAGGAAGGAGACCTTTTCCTATGACTGCCTTGGTGTAAGAGGCTCACCCACCACAGTAAATGATGTCTTGGTGAGTATCAGGGTCGGTCCATGACAACAGACTCTTCCACGTGTTGTTTGCAGAGCCCTGTGTTAAGACGGAAGCAGAGTTCTCCCTACTAGAGTCTAAGAGTTGCAGTCAGCCTTTGCAAGAGCAGCTACGACTGGACTAAACATCTTCACTGGAGTGAATTCTTCTCCTCATACGGCAAACACACAGATACCTGGTCACGGCTGTGGTAACCTCATCATCGTTGTTCTGCACCAAAACCCGGAAAAGTTGGTTCAGGACTACAGGGAGAAAATTCATAATCACATGGATCTTCTCGATCCTCAGCAAGTTCTGTAACAGAAGCGAGAAAGAGAGCTGTCCAGTGCAAGCAGTGAAAGCTGGTTATTCCTTCAGCAGGGGGGTTCATGGTGCAGGTTACTTTACCTTACAAGAACTGATGAAGCTTGGGGTAGGAGGCTGGGAGAGATCCTCTTCCCTTTCTTGGCACTGATGGAAGAAGTTATTCAGGTATGGATCCTAAAAGGATAAACACTCCCATTGATGTGTGTTACAGCAAGGCTGAGAATTCAGCTCCATGAGCTGATTACGACAATAACAAGGAAAATACTCACTCCCTACTGTCTCGAACACAACCCACAATAGGACAGATGGACCCATTTATTCCCACACACTGGCCAGCACTGCTTGCTTCTTAAACTTTTTGCTGAGTGCTGTGATCACCCTTTTATCAGTGTTGTGAGCAATCCAATTTCCCCCTAAAATGAAGGGATTTCAATGGGAAGATGATTTTTTTTTTCCTTCCTGGTGCTCACTACATTTTTCCTGCCATTTAAACTGATATTCCATGTTTTTTCTGGAGGTAAGACCCTAAATATTTTATGTTTTCTTACAATGATGGGTAATAATATTTTATAACTATTATAATGTACAATTACACAGTATCACAGTAATGATACGGTTGGAAAAGACCTTAAAGATCATCCAGTCCAACCTAAACCCAAATAAACCAAGTAAACCTAACATCTAACATCTAGATCATGCCACTCAGCACCTCATCCAGCCTAACCTTGAACA
>JAOXOE010000702.1:3937653-3960731 GCA_028565055.1 Phoeniculus purpureus
TGAACAGCCCCAACTCTCTCAGTCTGTCCTCATAGGAGAGGTGCTCCAGCCCACTGATCATCCTTGTGGCCCTCCTCCAAAGCTCCATTTATATAGAAAATCTACTTTGCTTAAGAGTGTAGGCACAGCATTTATGGCTCCTTCCATCTACCTCTTGCTGTTCTTCAAGAAAAATAAATTCACTTTTTCACATTTCCAATACATCTTTCTACCAATAATTCCTTCCCTCTCAATATTCTGTGAAATTTCCCCAAATAGCAACACCAAATGAACGGAAGAAACGGTAAAGCTGAAATGAGAACAGTTATTAAAGTGTTTGTGAGTTGGTTCTGGAAGATTGTACATAAGGACCTGTGATGGACCATCGCCAAGAAAATATTCACCTTCACTCAATTTGAGCAAATACTTCGGAACCATTTTATGTTTCATTAAGGTCAGATGGATACAATCCTTCAGCCAAACTAAGAAGGAGAGAATGAAGAATAAATTATGTTCTGATATGGGTTTAAAATTTATCTCCCTACATCATCTCAGTCTACAAGAAGCATCACCCTCCTGATCTACTCACTAGCCCTGTAGTACCTGTTCACAAATCTGGGTTCATCCTCCAACAGTATTCCAAGGACGTGCAGTCCAGCACTGTCACATGGAACTGACTGACAGACCTCCAGCTTCTTACTGTTACCTGCAGAAATACCCCAAAGATTTGTCTCCTCTCTCACAACTGAACCAACCATGCTTCTATGAACTGTCTAAAAACGAAAGCTACGAGCAGGTACAAAATGAGTGTATTCATCAATATCCATTAGGAAATGTGATTCTCAAGTAAGACAAGCTTCAAATACACTTGCAAAGAGATCAAAATGTAAAAGCAGTGTCTAATCTACTAAGTAACTTAAGGAGAAAAATGTATCTCTATTATTTCCAAAGAAGGTTCAGGCCTCTGGAACACAGGCAGCAGGGTATCACGATGGATTAAAGCCATGGTCATGACTCATCGTTGCAGCTTCTGCTGGGGCACTGTTCAGCACTGCCATGATGAAATGAAATCCCAACTGCACCAAAAATAATGCTTGGTGTCCCAACAATGTCTCTTCAGCAGCCAGACCACTCCGCAGTACCACACTGGAGTAAGCAGCATGTTTGACACTGAGTCGCTCACCGTTGCAAACAGATCACCGACTATTTACTGGAAGCGCACTTGACCTAATGAAAAGATTAATCTACAAGACTGGAAGGCCCATCTGGGAACAGGTTTGACTGACACAGCTACATGCTGCTCAACAGCAATTGCTTCCCACAGGGAGGAGCAGCAGGCACTTAGAGGTGAGAGGAACTCACGGGAGACCAGGGTGGAGTTTCAGACAGCAATTATTCCTAACAACAGTGCTGCTTACTCTGTGGAGTAGTCTGGTGAAATAGCAGCGGCCATGCTTTGAACGGCTCTGCACAGATGCACTACCTGGGCCATGTGGCCTTTGGACACCACTGCTTATTTATAGCCAGTGTCTTTGATCCTGGTTCTGAAAATAAACACGATTCTCCCTACTACCTTATGTGTGAGCCATGAGCAGCGACAGTCCTGTGCCCTGAGGTCAAACCTCACATAGCTGATGTGCCAGTGCTGCTCTAAATCAAGATACAGCAGTGTGCAGGGCACAGATAAGACTGGAATCCTCTTTCCCCCGCAAAATACCCAGCAGTACTCCAGGAGTCACCCCGGCACTGCCCAACTGCCTCTAACACAGCCAGCACGTGACCACTGTGCCTGCATACCTGCCATTGCTTTAAGCAGTAAAGGAGGGACACCACAACATCCAGCATCCACATGTTCTGAGAACACTCAGGCTCACGAGGCTAGGAGACCCAACATCTGCATCTGCACTGCTTCTACACAGAGCAGCTACATAAAACCTACTGTAGGTACATAAACCTACCATAACTGCTTGCAGCCTACAGTACCTACCCCGCAGCCCTGAGACTGAACGTCATACCTGCCCAACTGCACCCCATGACTTCACTCCTCCAACATGTCTAAGGACATGATTCAACTTAGTGAAGATGCTACTTAGGACATGACTTCACTGCTTTGGTACCTGGCTGCACACAGTGCCATGGATTTACAGAGTATCGCGTCTCTCCTGGCACTGATTACCACAAGCCTAAATGCAGAACACAAAAGGAAGAGAGTTGCTGCACATGTGCTATAAAATACAGTCTGACATTCAACTGGAGAAACTGGAATATCTCAAGAAAATTACGTTTGCCTTTATTGTGCAACAGCTGCTTGCAAAACCTCATGCTAGGAGGTTATACAACAGACCAGAAACCAAGCAGACTTTTACCAAACAGCAGCTGCCACCCAAGAGACAAGGTAATAACACATTTTAAAAAAAATTTAAACTCTAAGGGAAGTTTTACGAGTGTCTTCTGGAAGAGGTTCTGCCATAAACTGCAAACAAACATTCTAGTTGCGAAGTATTGTAACAACACACAAAACCCAATCTAGAAGATAAGCTACCAGGCTACAATATACATTTTATATTTTAGTAGCTTATTAGCCACGCAAGATTTCATCACTGCTCAGACAACCAGGTTTGATTTCACAGCATGAGACCTTTAACATGTTAAGATCTCAGTTTCAGGTGCTCAGCAGATACAGCACAATCTCAGCTCATCATCTTGCTTGACAAAAAAAAATTCCAAGTGCTACCACTATCTGTCCTACACTGTCTACTACTGCATCAAGTACCAGCTTCAGTGGGATACTGTGCAATAAAAAGATTTTATGTAAAAAAACGCAGTGTCTCACAACACATTTTTTCTCTTTTTGAGGTTAAGACCTTTTGGCTACACAGAAACACCGGGGAAGTTTAAGGAGGCTTTACACTATCCCTCCTGCTTTGCATGGCAAGAAACCACCCCTACGTGAACTAAAACCTGCAGGCAACATCTATGACTTGCAAGGATGGGTCTGACCAGCTTATTTCTTTGAGAATTGTGAAATTCATCCATTTTTAATGCATTTCTTAAGTGATGATGAGGTAACTTGAAGCAGCAGCCAATTATAATTTGTCACATGTCTGTAGCAAGTCTTGAATGCAGAAGGCGGCTGGTGAGCATCCTCGCTTCTTACTCCTCCAGCTCTTTCATTTAACTTTGTCAAAAGGCAGTTTTGACAAAAAAGATAGATGTGAGAAATAGCACAGTACCCACCATATACATCAGAATGTCTCTAATCATCACCATTGCTGTTTGATGATCATTCCACGCTTGGTTTAGTGTTTGGAGAAAGTTGTTATTCAACGAGTTCAACACATCTTCTCGCACCTGAAGAAAAACAAACGAACAGTCATAAACCCATGTCAGTTTCTCCTGCATCATCTAAACCACAGAATCATAGACCCTGAATATTATGAACAAGTTCTTGCTTTCTGTGGGTGATGACCATTCCTTACCTTCTATTTCATTTCTGTGGAAAAAAATACAAAGATTCACACAAGTAAAAAAAAAAAAAAAAAAACAGGCTAAGAACAAGAGCATGAAAAGAAGTATGGATGACCTTATTGCTCTCTACAGCTACCTAAAAGGAGGTTGTAGGGAGACTAGTGCTGTTCTCTTCTGCCAAATTGCTAATGATAGAATGAGACAAAAGGGCCACAAGCTGCATCAGGGAAGGTTTAGATTGGATCTTAGGAAGAAGTTATTTACTGAGCGTGGCTGGGCACTGGAACAGGCTGTCCAAGGAGGCGGTGGAGTCACTGTCCCTGGAGGCGTTTGAAAAATGAGTAGCTAGAGCACTTAAGGCCATGGGGTCTGTGGGTAATGGAGATGTTGGGGTGAGGGCTGGACTTGATGATCCTGGAGCTCCTTTCCTGCCATAAAGATTCTATGATTCTATGGATATTTAGTGTTGAAGTGAGTGTAAATCTAAATGTAAAAAAGAAAATCTTTGAGCTTCTCACAGGTGCAATTTCCTACACTGCAGTGTTTCAATTAACAGTCATTTCACTATTACAAGTAATTTCAGAATACTAGGCAGCACCAGTAAATGTTACAAACAAAAGGTTGAGTGGAAAACTGGCCACGAGGACATGTTAAAAAACATGCTGAGATAAGAGTAAAGTTCAGAAACAGCTCTGAAAGACAATAATCACTTGGTAAAGACCACACTCTTGTATTAATAGTCCATAAACACCAACAGCAAAACTCTGGAATCATAGAATTGTTAAGTCATTAACCCAGCTGTCCCAAGCCCACCACTATACCAGTTACTTAAGCTCCAGATCTACACAACATCCAGTTTCATATTTGGATTTTCATGCACTCGGTACCTACTGCAATGCTCGAACTTTCAACTCATATGAATGAGAAAATTGAGGGAACGTAAAACAATTACTCCAGAGCCAACACAAAGCACAAATGAAGAGTCATCAAGGCTTTGTAATAAAAAAAAAAACAGGGGATACTCAAGAGTCTTCCAGAGAGAGGGAACCCTTCAGCAATGCAGCTACTGCTCTTCCAAAGCCTTGAGAAAATTGTGGTCCCAAAGATTTTTATCAGCAGAAGGTTACTTTCTCTTACACCCACATCTTTCTAACGGTTTGTTTGCTTCAGCCTTCAATACCTTTAAATAAGTCTCTACTAACACACAAAGCAGAATCACAGCCCAGTGCTTTCTGACAGTGCCCAGCCTGACACAGCAGCACTAACAGTTGAGTCATGTCACTTCCACTACTGCAAGGACAGCCACAACCTTTGGCAGCAAATGGCAGCATAGAAAGACACTTTATGAACTGAGGTCTCAAGGTCTCAGAGCTTCTGTTATGACGGTTCTTCACCTACTGCAAAAGTCTCAGCTGTCCAGAAGACAGTGTTCTAAAAATCTAACTAGGTTAATAGATTAACTAGTACTTTACTAGAAATGTCTGTTTGCCCTTTCAGCTGCTACGATAAACCAAATCAACCCCAAACAGTCATGCAGCACTGAAGATTACTGGTGATTCTCCACCACATTTATTTTCTGGCAATTCCCCCACATCTTCCCACCCTCCATATAATTACAGACTTACACAAGATCATCTTAAAACACCATTAAGGAGAGAGAAAGGCATGAGGAGTGGCTGAGGGTGCTGGGGCTGGTTAATCTGAAGAAAAGGAGGCTGAGGGCAGACCTTCTCATCGTCTACAACTACCTGAAAGGAGGTTGCAGAGAGGTGGGGGTTGGTGTCTTCTCACAAGTAATAGGACAAGAAGAAATGGCTTCAAGTTGTGGTGTCAGGGGAGTCTTAAGTTAGGATCCTCAGGCCTTGAAACAGGCTGCTCAGGGAGAGGGGTTGAATTGCCATCCCTGGACATGTTTCATGGTTGTGGAGATCCACAGCTTAGAGTTGAGTGGTGGCCTTGGGAAGGTGGGTTAGTGGCTGGACTCAATCTTGAAGGTCTTTTTCAGCCTAAACAATTCTCTGAAACCAAACTTTGAGCATTTTTTAAAAAACACAGTGTTTGTGTGAAGAAGTACCAGGCTGGGCTGGAGAAGAACAGAGGAAGACCATCTAACATCAGGCTATGAGATTGCCACAGGACTAGAAAGGGAGAAACCAACAAAGCACCATATGCACAAGAATTAAACACTTGAATGGAAATGAAAGGTGTTTCAGTCTTTTTTGTTCAACAGCATTTTAAATTCAATTCTCTGCAAACAATACTTAAGTAATGATGTCAATACACAGGCAAAGACAGGTTGTAGCATGTCCTTACCCTGTAGGAAAGCCTGGGTAGTTCCAGAGAGTTGCCTGCTTGGAGATGCAGCACAAGCCACCTGTCTTACTGCTACCTCCATAGAGTTGCCACATCTCAGAGACACTAACTACAACCTGTTGGGTTCTGTGAGTTCCAAAGCAGACAGTAACCGGCTCCCCTGCATGTGCTGATCATGATTGCACCCATTATTTCATTTACAATTAAACAGGTTGTGAAGACTTATGTTTTCTGGTTGAGGAGTTAAATTATTTTCTTCTTTCAAGTGTATGGTTTCTAAGAAAAACGCTGAGTGAGCACAACTTCCACTCAGCAATTAAAAAGAGATTTATTTATACTAAAAGCACCACATTGAAAATAAAACCTTTTCACTTTCCAAGCTTGGAAACTGGCTGTAAAACCATCTGAACAAACACACTGCTTCTGCTTAGTCTCTCTATTCTTAGTTAACCTGAAATGCTATGAGAATGTAGTTTTTCTACAGAAAGGCAACTAGCACATTGAACAGTAAACAGCAATTCTCTTTCAAGGATTTGAGTTTGGGTTTGGCTTCTCAGAAACACAGATCCCACAGTACAAACTCACAGGATCTTCTACCAGTTTGCCCTTGTCAGTGCTTTGGAATAATTCCACATAGAAATTTAAAATGCAGAATACCTAGAAGCAAAGATAAGAAATTTTACTGAAATTATAAAGCCTTGAAAGAACAAAAGTTTAGTGTTGTGATTAAGCCCTGTCTATAAACAGTGGGAGGGACGAGAGCAAGGCACAGAAAGCCTCAGTCCTTTGCCACAGTTGATAAAATCAGTAATGATTATGAAAACAAAAGTGTTTGGGAACCACAGATGTGATACAACTGTAAAACGGATCAACAAATTATTTAGCCTCTGCCTATGGGATGTTCCCTTTTGCGCCAACACTAAAAAAGCCCCAGAACAAAGGACCGTATTTTTCTGAAAACTAAGATTTCAGACAATTCTGCCTCCAGCTGGTAAAGAGACTGGAAGGAAAGTCTGATGAGAGACTAAGGGAGCTTGGGGTTGTTCAGCCTGGAGGAGACTCAAGGGGGAACCTTTTCCTTCACTACAACTCCTTGAAGGGAGGTTGTAGTCAGGTGGGGGTTGGGCTCTTCTCCCAGGCAACTAGCACTAGGACAGAGAGGGCAGGGCCTGAAGCTGCCAGGGGAGGGTTAGGTTGGATGTTAGAAAGCCCTTCCTCGTGGAAAGGGGGATCAGACTCTGAAATGGACTGCCCAGGGCAGTGGTGGGGTCCCCATCCCGGGAGATGTTGAAGGACAGACTGGCTGTGGCCCTTAGTGCCCTGGTCTGGCTGATGCAGTGATGTTAAGTCATGGGCTGGGCTGGATGAGCTCAGAGGGATCTTACAATCTCAATCATTCTGCAGTTCTGTGATTACGGTGATGTCCCACATACTATGGGGAATGGGATATATTTTGAAAAATACAGGAACAGAACGAAATCCTGACACTCCACCCAGATGACAGCAGAGCATCCACAGGATCAAAGTGGACATGTGTCTCTCCATAGAGATGTTACTGCAAGGAGTAAGTAAACGATTTTCCATACACTTCAGATTCTATTGCCACTAAATAGTCTCTAGACTCATAAAAGCAAGTTTAAGTTTTATGTTTCAGAATGGCATACTAGCTAATCAACCCAAACTTGCCTCACAAAGTCTGATGCGGTGGTTCCATGGTGAGGAGCCCTTTTCCCAGATTATACATCTCCAGAAACAAGAAACTTCTGCCTGTCCTTTTGGCCAAGTCCCCTGCATTTGAAAGGCTGAGGCGATAGAATGCAGACTGCTCTGGACTTGTGGCTGAGCTGCTCGATTTGCACATCACCACCGCCTCTCCAAAAAGTGTAATACTAGCACAACCTTCTCATTAACCACTGAATTAGTTCATTAGCCTATAATAAAAAGGTTCTTACGCTGGCATTTATTATGGTACAGAGACAGGAAAAAGAAAAAAAAAAAAAAATCAAGTGATGGGAAAACAACCCAAAACTTGATATGAATAGTAACAATTATGAAAATAAAAGTTTTGAGAATTGGGAAAAAGTCACAGAACACCTCCAAAAGACCACATACCTTATTTTACAAAAGATCTCCATCTTTCAACAGTCATGTTCTGTTAAACACTTGAAATACTTCGTGTGGTCTGTGCTTATAACAAACAGCATCTGGAATATGATGTTATGCATTTTACTTCCCCAAATGACATACCTTGTTAATTAGATGCTCAGTGACCACTTCTCTCAGCCCAGTGTAGAGCTTTTCGCCGTGTTTATGCAACACCATTGTATAGGCATTCCTGTAGAGCTCCTCAAAACTGAGACCACTGTTGTTCTTTCGCTGGATCTCTTGGATTGCATTTTTCAGGAGATCCCAAATGCTATTCACATACTTCTCATCCATAGTCATCTGCAAAAATATAGTTGTTTAGAATCAAGGAAAAATGCTACAGAAAGTGATCTCAAGAAGCTGTAACTTCCAGGAGCAGCTTCTGCCACGTTTTGATTCCATCATCACAAGGTTTCTCAAATTTTATCAAAAGAAGAAAAATAGCAATTATGAAACTAGTAGGGATTTCAAGAAATAGCCATGAGTATCGTGCCTACGATTTAAACACTTACATGTGTGGCTGAAAACACCCACAAATGTCCAAAACTGACATCTGCATCAAACACATTTCCACTGAGCAAACACTTGCTACAGGATATACATCAAGCACTTTGCCAAACATACAGCTTCAGCTGTTATTCAAATACTAAACACTACAAATAAAAACTAGAGTAATACAGAAAAATTCTGAGAGGAGAAAAAAACTCTGAAAAACTTAAAAGCTGAGTCATGTTGGTTTATCAAAGAAGGATGAAGAGAAGGAAAAAGCTACTGTTCCCAGAATTACTGGGAGAGAAAGAAAATACCCCTGAGTCTACGAGCCTTGAAAGTAAGAGCTGAAGTAATAACGGAATGAACACAGTAATTAGCAGAACCTTCTTACACAGATACACAGATCATTAGGGGTTGGAAGGGACCTCCAGGGGTCATCAAGTCCAACATCCTGCTCCAGCAGGACCACAGAACCCAAGAGAGGTCACACAGGAACACATCCAGACAGGTCTTAAAAGTCTCCAGAGATGAAGACTCCACAACCTCCCTGGGCAGCCCCTTCCAGTAAATAAGTTTTTTCTCATATTAAGATGGAACTTCCTGTGCTCCAACTGATGCCCAGTGCCCCTTGTCCTATCACAGGATGCAAGTGAAGAGATACTCTCTCTTTCTTCTTGAAAGCTGGCCCTCATGGATTTACAGACAGTAATTCTCTTCATAACCTTCTCCTCTCTAAACTGAAAAGTCCCAGGACACTCAATCTCTCCTCATAAAGCATTTTTATGTGCAACTTCAGTATAAAGTTTTTTAGGCGTTACAAATAAAGGTAAGTCTCGCTCATCCCTCTTATCTTTTGGAGTTATGGTTAAAGATCTGAACGATAAAATTAATCCTATCACTACCTTTTCCACTCTCCTGATACCAGATCCACCAGCCTACTCATCTGTATATATCCAAAACTTAAGAGTTTTTATTGTGTATCTAAAACAAGCAAAAAAACCCCAAAGCCACTGCAAAAGTCTTAGTTTCCCATCACCCAAAAACCTCAAGGAACAGGCTGGTATTTTCTTGTTCATTTGCTACATAGGTGCCTCTTCAGGGAAATTATTTTCCAAAGCCTTCCTGAACAAGCAAATGTAAAAAAACAAGTAAAAAAATGAAGGAACAATTCCATGAATGACTGGATAATTATTTGCCCCAAACTCCCTGAACTCAAACACAGAGCTTTGTGCCACTTCACACCATGAGCTGCTCCAGAAGGATGAGGAAGATCCATAGAAGGTGACTTTAAGGAGTACGCAGTCTCAGGGGGCAAACATACAGCAATATCTGAGAGACCCTTGTAAACTTGCTACCCTTTAGGATTAAGCATGAAGGACTACGCAGCTCAGTGAGCAACCTCCTCTGCCACTGACTGGCTTTAGGGGAGTGAGACCCCGTGATGCTTAGCAATGAGTAAGTTTGGGATACTACTAGAACATTTTGGCATTTTTTAGAACTGTGCAATATGGGACTATCAGGGAACTGTGTTCCTAATCCCCTAGCCTGACCCACCAGCGAAGACTTATACAGCTCTCTAGATCCCTACTGACAGCAAGCCTGAAGGGTTACACAGATCTGACTACAACATAAAACTCCCAGTGTTTTTCCATGCTCATTCCCAGATTTCTTCCAACGGTTGGGTTTTAAGGTTTGGAATAGAGTTGCCTTGCTGGTGTCTCCTGTTATCGCAGATTTAAATAGAAAGGAAAAACCAACCCACTCAGAGTCAGAGAAGCTTTCAGAAGCAAAACCCTGGTGCAGTAGAGCTTACACCCAGATAGTAGGAAGCCAGTGACTGGAGAGAGGAAATGTGCTCATGCTCTTGAGTTTATCTGAACATTACCTTTCTTGGGGATCGGGAGAGCACTCCAGGCTGTCATTGTCAGCAGAGATGGCTGTTTATAGGGAGGCACTAGCTGGACGACTTCCACAAACCGCTGCCCAAATGCTAATGATTCAAAGATGCAACTTGAACACAAACATCTGAACCTCGAGCACAGCAGAATGACATCTTGAGGAAATTAGACTTAAAATAGCAGCACACATGAAAGTGCAACAGTTTCACAAAAAAAAAAACCACATCTGCAAAGGACTCAAAAGTTCCTTTATTCCACAGCACAGGACCAGTTATGTGCAAACCTTTTCTTTAACAAGGTTTGTCCATCCTAATAAAAACTCCATGAAGGAATACGACAAGAGGAAATGGCCTCAAGTTGTGTCGAGGAGGTTTAAGTTAGACATTAGGAAAAAGTCCTTCATGGGAAAGGGTCCTCGGGCCTTGGAACAGGCTGCCCAGGGAGGGGGCTGAATTGCCATCCCTCGATGTGTTTCAAAGTTGTGGAGATCAGGAGCTCTGGGGCAGGTTTTAGTGGTGCCCTCAGGGCAGTTGCATTAACGGTTGGACCCAATCAGCTTAAAAGTCCCTTACAACTGAAACAGTTCTATGATTAAATCATCAGTGTCAGCATCACACCAGCAGGGAAAGCCAGTATCAGCCCTGAATATCCTCCTGGGACTCTCCTTCCTGAGAATGAAACCTACAGACAGCACCTCTTTGCTGTAACTGCACCAGGAGCCCTTAAATCAAAAGAGTCAAAGAGCTAAACACAAGAGGAACAAGGGCAACAGACTGCTCGCAGGGACCAGTGGAACCAAGCATTTGTTCCCAACTGGAGTCAAACAATAGCAAAGCTTTAAACAGATTTCCTGCTGGAAATCCAGATCATTTTATCTAGAGGCAAATGCTCTGGGGTGTCATCCCCATTCTACACTATTTAGTTTTCACAACAGCATTCCCTTTAAACAGAACTTCAACTCGTAGTCTTGTCAGCTGGTCACTTTGCCCTGAATGCTACAGAACTTGCTCCTAAGATAACCATGCTCCAAGCATGCAAGGAAAGGCAGTTAACAAGAGTAAACTGGTAAGGACCTGCTGAATTATTGACCACTTACATCTTTCTTGAGGTACCTCATCAGTCTTCTTAAACAAGAGGCGTTAAGGAAGAAGTGAAAAAGAGGCAATAGATGGTACTTGATTACAGATGAGGTAATAAAGGTAATAGAAGGCATTGGGGAGGCCCCACCTCAAATCCTGGGTTCAGTGTTGGGCTCCTCACTCGCAGAAGGACACATTGGTGCTGGAGTGTGTTCAGAGGAGGGCAACAAAGCTGGGGAAGGGTCTGGAGCACAAGTGCTCTGAGGGAACAGTCTGTAAGACAGTAACTCAGTAGCTTTTGCCTCCATACTTGGTTCTGGCTGAAGCCTGGCTGAGGTGACCCAGAACAGGGCAAAAGCAGTACATTTTGTGCCTCAGAACCTAATCACTACTTAAATTTTTATAAGCCCTTCCAATATTGTTAATTTCAAAGACAAGAATTCACAGTGACAGATATATTCTTGGAGCAAACACTAGGCAGTATGTATCTTAAAATTTGCAAGTTGAGACATAAAACTATAGATTCTCCAAACAGAGAGCAGATAAATTGTCTGCTATTAATAAGAGAGATCAAACTTCAGCCTGCTCTCAATTCTGAAGTTTCCATCAGTGTGCACCAACAAGCATATCTGGATATACTGGCTACTACACCTAACATCCTAGGAAATATCAGGATGTGAAGAAACAACTCCGTAACACATAAACAAAAACTGATCTCCAACCAACCAGCAGGCACCAGATTCCTCAATCATGTTAACTGAACACGTTGACTGTTACACAGCAAAACACACAAAATGCTCAGAGAAGAAACAACAAAAATTGAGGGACATCCTGACCTACTACTGCTGCTCTCCTGTCCCTGGGTTCCAGCTTGGCCATTATGGTCTCTGGGCTCCACTTGGCCATCTGCTGAATGTCACAGCAAACTGCTAGCCAAACTGGTCCTAACAGCTCAGCCTCTGCTCCAGGTGACCTATAATAATGGGAGGCAACGATCCAGTATTATCCACATCTCCTAGGAGTGTCCTGAAGTGTCTGCGGCACTACTGTACTCCCTCAGAGGCTGTGGGAGGTGGGGAGGGAATCTCTGCCTACAGTTTGCTTATGGTATCTGCCAGTTATCACTTGCATCATCAAGTATTGACACAGAATTTTAGATATCTGTGTTTGGTTCTTTACGCATCCCTTGATATTCAAGCTTTGCTCGTGTTTTGTTGGTCAGTCTTTAACATTCTCCAGATCCCTCCTGCAAAGAAACCTGTGCTGTGCTCCATTACAGGTTCAGAATATCACAGAATCGTTTAGGATGGAAAAGACCTTCACAATCATGGAGTCCAATTATTAAACCAACTGTCCCAAGGCCAACACTAAATCCTGTCCCTAAGCTCCAGAACTCCACAACTTTGAAACATGACTTTCAACCCCCTTCCTAGGCAGCCTGTTCCAAGGCCTGGTGATCTTTTCCATGAAGAACTTTATATAATGTCTATAAGCTGAGCTGAGTAATGATGTTGAGAGTAATCTCATAGGCCCCAAGATTAAAGTCAACTGTAGTCTGACCCCCCAAAACCCCTAAAAGCCTCTGCAGAATAGGCAGGGCTCCACGACAATATCCAGTTAGCAGCAGAAATGGCAATACCCACCTCTCCTTCCCAGCCCTGCCAGGCTTTACTCAGCAGAAGCAAGCAGAACATGCAGTTAAGTCAAATAAGGGAATCCTCTTTGTCAGCTGAAGCCCCCAAGAACTGCAGGATTTTAGGCAAAACCCTTTCCTTCTCCAGTTTTGTGGCAATAAAAAGGTGTGCTGCCAGCATGGAGCATGGCAGGACAGTGGATTATAGTGACTGTTCCTTACAAGCTGCAGTTGTGCCTCCTGCACAGTGAGGGACAGCAATGACCCACCTCCAGGAGCTGTCTGGTCTCACTGTACAATTAGTGCTGCTTTGGGAGGGGAGCTTTTAGAGAAAGAGGTTTGTCCAATTGGTTTCACTAACTTTTCAGCAAACTAATGACCTCTGAGAACTTATTTCCTAATAAACCCAAAGCCCAGGAAAAAAGGATTAATTCCTCTTCTCAGCAAGGAATATGTGTCTACATTGCAGTCAGACCTAACACAAGCATCAACAGACAGTAACTATTTAACAGCCTATATGAAAAGTTCGAAGCAAGTCTTTAATAGAAAATGTCACCCTGCAGCAACAGTTCTGACATGCTTAGGAGACTGAAAAAGTTTAAGGAAAGATCGGAGATGCATTTCTCTCATATTCTAGGAAGAGGTCCTAGAAGAATGAGACTAATCCTGAACTGCCAACATTTCTCACTTATTAATTTCCGCTTTAATACAATTTCTTCATTTTTTCCTCCTTGACTTCAGCCTTGAAGACCTGTGGAACATAACATCCTGGAGGAAACGGGAAAAGAAATGAGAAAAACAACTCTTCCTCCCAAAGACCTGTTCCATCACCTTATCAGTTCAACCTGCCATTTATGATGCTCAACTTACAAAATGCACCCTCAAACAGTCACTCTCATTAGTGCAGATAAAAGCAGAACTCTCATTAATACAGATAAAAGCAGAGTATTACTTGTCTGAGCGGGTCAATGAAAAATGAACAATAGCTCAGCTGCCCAATTTTTCATTCTCTTCTTGGTATATGTGGATTTGCACAGGCTGGTCTTCCAAGTTCTGTACAAAAACTACATCAGCAAGTTATGAAACAAGGCAGGGACAATCAAGGTCAGTAAATATCTAGAATCACTTACACAAAGCTCAACTCTGTCTCTTATACACTCATCTTCTTACTACTTATCTCCCCCTAGACCCAAACCCCTTGAAACATATTTATGTGCTTTAGTCAGGAAGGACTGAAGGTTGTTGATGGATATTGAGGGGAAAAAAACTTCCAAATAAACCAGACCAAAGTTAACTTCCTTTCAACATAAACTTTCAAAGATGCCACTAGGTACACTAGGGACTTCATTTGAGAAAAACATATTGTTTTTATTTTAGTAAAAATACAGAAATCCAAGGTTTTGTTACTCCCCGCCCCCTGCATCCACAAGGAAAACTGAAATGCCTTTTCAAATACTAAAAAAATCATCTGTAAATGAGTAAATTACCCCCTGCCATGGTGCAAGCTTGTGTCCACCTGACATCAAGTGGGGAAGCTTGTTTTAAAGAAAAAGTTGTATTTAAAGCACAACAACCAGCTGGTTTCATTCAAGTTTCTTGAAGATCTGACTTGTTAAAAGGCTAAATATAGGAGGCTGTAGCTGAGAAGATCATTGTCACTGCTACAGAATGGAGGTGTCTGTACAGGCAAAACAGTGACACCACCCTTGTTATTAACTGAGGTTCTTTTAAAAACTTTCAATGACATTTCTACAGGGCTCGTTTCTACAGAGACTGAAAATGGAGGAGGATGATAAAACACCTACAGTGATTTCCTAAGAACACTTCAACCTACCAAGCAGAACTGTCCACACTTCTGAAACTTCTCTTTGCTGAGTTGGAAACTGTTGGAGCTCAAGTCTAAGTCCAAGTTTACACTTGAGAAAGCTGGACCCTTCATGTTTAATTCTGAAAGGTAACAGGAGCATTTTCAGACATTAAATAAGTCAATGGTTACTTAAAGTGCAAATAACTGCTTAACTAAAAAAAAAAAAAAAAGGCATCTACTCTGAATGCAACAGAGGAATAAACACAAAATTTGACACCAAAACCCTGCCTACTTCCTCTCTCTTGCCCAGAGGAACAAGCATCAATATTTTGAAGACTTAATGAGAAGCTCAGAGTGCTACTGACTCACTTGAGAAGCAGCAATCATCAGACAACTGCACTCAAAGTTACGGAACAAAAATTCTGAAAGACCCGCGTAACAGAAGGAAGCACGTTCCTAAAAGAAATACAATAGCTTTAAGGTTTCTATCTTCAACTAATTTGGTGTTAAAAGAAAATATTTGAATGTAATTAGAGAGGCAGAAATGGAATGAAGAAGAGCTGAATTTCTGGCAGTGAATCATCCCTCTCATCTGTCAGCAGTAGGATCCTGGAGGTCTAGGAGATGTGGGGAGAGCCAGGCAGTTCTCAGCCCTATGTCGAATAGGCTCTTGTCAAAGGTGTTATGACAGCCAATGGAAACAGTGGCATGTTTTATCAACTACCCTGTGTGCCTTTCCCCATACATAAATAAGGGTCAGATACTAAATGTTTCATTTGAGTCACTCAGCATTCCACCGAAGTATAATCTTTGACCAGCAGAGGCCACGCTTTGCAAAACTACGTGGCTAAGACAAACCACTACAAAATCAAGTCAGACTGCAAATTTCCTCAAAGGTGCTCATGTGGGATAAATGGCCACATGCAGGCTGCAGGAGAAATAAGGTGGCTCATTGCTCTTTCACTGGAGTTACTTCTAGCGTACGACAAGCTTAAGAGCAGAAATGAAAGTTGTCTGTTTACCTGCAACCTCACAAGATTTAGTATCACAGAACCATTTAGGTTGGAAAAGACCTTCAAGATCATTGAGTCTGACCATGAACCCAAAGCCACTGCTAAACCCTGTCCCTAAGCTCCAGATCTTCATGACTGAGACACATCCATCAATAGCGATTCAATCCCTTCCCTGGGAAGCCTGTTCCAAGGGATTAACATCCTTTCCACAGACAAGATTTTCCTAATGTCTAACCTAAGATTAAAAATTACTCTCAAGTGTCAACAGGATTTAGGTTCCCAATTCTCATCTCCTTTTTTGCATGGGACTGGAAGAGGCATAACGCAGTAGGTTACCTTGAAGCTGCCAGAATGGACAAGGCATCACTGTGCAGACTGGCACTAATACACCCCAACCTGCAACTCATAGCACACCTAAAACAACAAGAATAGTGCAACCTAAGCCAAAATCCATTTTAAGCCCTGACCGATTTTAAGACGATCACCTCCCTATACCAAAGTGGAAATAAATAACACAAATTTAATATGAGGAAAATTCATGGGGGTTTTGGAAAATGTTTTATAATGGTAGCTTGTAAAATATCAACATTATATTGATTTTGAAGAATAATCCCAGTTCAGAACTGGCAGGGGAAGAGGCAACAGTGTTCTGCATATCCACACAAGCATCTCCTCAGGGGTACCATCTTGCCAAGTTGAAAAAATCCATGAGTTCATTAACTTCCCATGACCTGGATTCATAGCGTTTCCCTGTACCACACACAGCCCACTCCTTGCCCACTCACTTTCAATGCAAAAAATTATTTCTGGCTTGGAGGTTTTTTGTTGTGGTTTTTTGTTTTTTTCAATTAACCTGCAAGTAGTTTAATCTTTCACAATCATTCAAAAATCTTCCAGTTTAAAGAGGAAATCTGTGAAATCCAAAGCCGTTTACAGAGCCTGTAGACACATTTCCTGAAGCCGTTTCAAAACAAGGGATATAATGAGCAGTATTGTGGGGGAAGGGCATTTATACATTTACATATAATCAACAGATTGTATTAAATTACATCTACTTGATGATATAAAGTATAGGTCCACTCAGATGCTACCAGCACTTTAAAAACAAAGTGACTGTGAAAGTAGTAAGAATTTCAATAGATTATTCACATACAAAATGTAAGAGACAGGCACAACCTGAGCTCAGATCCATGTAGTGTAAGAAATGTTATGAATTTTTGATGATAGAAGCTAGTCCGACCTTCTATCATTGACATGTAGAATTTCAATTATTATTGCCTTTGTTTATGTTTATTCTCTTTAGTATTAAATAAAAAAACCTTAATAGTCATGTGCACAAAAACACCATAAACAAATAAGGCAAGTGCTCAGTGCACATTCTGCACCCTAATATAGCTTATTCAAACTACGAGCAAGGCAGTTTCAGCCCTCAAACACTCCTTTTCTGCACAACTAATTAAAGAATCCAGGCAATTCCACAGCAAGCACCATCCATGTGGAAGTGTTTATTACAGTTTTGTTCTCCTTGCAGTACTGGGTGCTAAATGCATGGTTTTTGCTTCCCAGAAGAAATTCCCCAAGTTGTTAAACGGTATTTACCTCCTGCCTATGCGCCGGCACTTGCACCTTCACAAGAGTACCATCAGTGATTGTAAAATTCTACTGGCTTCAAGTGAACATCAGAAAAATAATGATATGATAAAATGATGCTTGTAGCAATCTACTACAGCACTTTCCTACTCCTTGTTTCTACTAAAACCAACTTGGAATGAGAAACGTGAGCTCACTTCTTCTCAAGAGCTGTTTTCAAGAGTGCATTTCAGCTACTAGACAGAGAAGGTAACACCCAGCACAAGATCCGGAGGCTATTTTGGGCTGTAACAGAACCTTGTGTGTTTTATGAATGGACTGAATCAAACCATCATCAGGAAATCTGCCTTAGCCTGTCACAGAATGTTTTCAGCACGTATCTAAATCATGGGACACCGCTGCAGCTCAGTTGTGGTGCTGAGAACTGAAAAGCTCGCGCAATGAGATGACCTGTCCTACAGATCAAAGGCTTCAGAAGAGATACTTGAAATCCTGGGAAACATTGTGACTTAGGCAAACAGGCTGACCAGAAAAGATTAGAAAAAGACACAGCTGGAAAAACTGTACTAGTTGTTCTAGAGAAAAACCTGTTTTCTGTAACTTAGTGTTGTTATAACTTTGCTTGCAGAATACCAAAAACCTCTCAATGAGTTTTATAGCACAGAGCCCTTCTGCCTACCACTACCCCAGGGGAAAACAGTAATTTCTACTAAATAACACAAAACAAAGGTGAGGGGGTGGAGAGACCTACCAAGGTACTTGAAGAAACTCAGTATTAGCTAGTACAGAAATCCTAAGAGAACACTCATGATATTATTTCATATTTACACTGTGGTACGAACAATCAAGCACATTTCTAATGCCACCAGCAATGGCAATTTCCAATACCATGTGTAGGCACTCAAAACTGAGGAGGTTGCTCCACACTCAGTAGCTGACTGACAACAAAATTTTGCTTCTAAAAACCAAAAAACATCTACAGAGCTTGTTGATTCTAATCAGACTCAGTCAAATCATGACTAAAAGGCAGTATGGACAGTGCACCAGAAACCCCAACCAGATAAAAACCCACCTAAAGTCTACCACGGCGCTAGTGTTACCATCTCTGAAAAACTAAATACAGTGAGAGGACACAGTCTGCTCAGTGCATTTCATTTAAAAGTTGTGAAACTGGAAGGCCTCCACAAGCTAACTGTCCAGTAAACAAGTATTTGTTGTTTTTTTCTGTATTTTACAACAAAACACCACCTTTTCCCTTTGAACAAACAGCAGTTTAAACTTCTAGTCTGTTTTATTTCCAGGTTTTAAACCCAGAAACTTGAGTTGTGATCATTAACTCCTGACCACTGTAAACACTCCATGAGTTAATAGCCAAGATGCTCTTACATTTACGTTTGAGAACATAAAGCAATCAAGATTCACAAAGCTGCCAATCACATGAATCATTAGGGGGATCCTGCAGCACTCAGTGGGTTTACACACTTTTAATCAGAACTAGAAAAGCCCATGGTAAAGAACCCTCCAAGTCTAACCTGATCCTACCAATCCTACCTCTGCTCCCACCCTCCAGACCCCTCCACTCACTCACCAGTACAGCCTTACACAGGCTCTGAGGGTTCTAAGCCAAAGCAGAAATACATGAATCTCAACACTTAAAAAAAATCTTACTGCAGTTCAGTGTGTTTTCTGTGTTCTGTTTGCTGTGAGGTGTTCAAGAAAGGCACAAAATTTATGTTGACTTCTTGAGCTGGTAGAGCTACACGTTATCAGTTGAAGCACAAATTTAACAAACCTCGTCTCAACTTGTATCATCAATTCCCCGACACTCAAAACTAGCCACAGAAGCAGAATTCCCTGAGAAGAACAAGAAAAAGCCTTCTGCCTACACAAAGCCTAAACCAAGTGTCTGTCAGATCTGAGGAGAAAGGAGCAGTAGATCTGAAAAAAGAAGTCTTACTATTTTTGCATGGAAGAGTTGAAGGCATTTACTTCGAGGTTCACATAAGTTTCTTGGAAGATAAGGGCATTGACAGAAACAAAAGGCCATCTGACTTGCTGCTCGAGGCTGGATGAAACAAGAATCGTGAAGCTTTTATATATATATATATATATATATATATACACACACAAGCCTCAATCTATGACAAGTACACATGTAGGATCTCTCCAAACACATCCCAGAATTCATAACGTAGCTGTATAACACACCGAGAGCTGGCAGACTTCTGTTTTGTAGCATTGCCCTAGAGAGTGGAAAGACAACTCTGCAGGAAATGAAAATAATTAAAAGCGCTCAAACCCCCCCAAACTCAGCCATAAAGATCAAACCAAATAAGCTAGATTGAGTCACATCGGTTTTCAAAAAGATCTGTCCAACCAATTTTATGGTGCTGACTGATGCTGCACTGAGGAAGAGGGGAGTTCTTGCAAAAAAAAAAAAAAAGAAAAAGGAAAAATAATTCAGCTTGCTGTTACTTGTGTAAATTTTGAAAATAAAATCCCAGACTACCCCTCACATGCTGTTTGTTATGTATCAGAGGTGACTGAAAGTAGCACAAGGAATTCTACCTTTGGTACTGAAAGTTGATTCACTGCACCAGCTTCACCTCATCAGTTCACTCTGCTGAATACAGAGTAAACTTCCATCAAAGTTTATTTCTGCTATTCTTTCTAGATTTCTCAATATGCCCGAGTCTGACATCATAAAAAAGAATCCTCTCCTGAACTTCATTCTGACTTGCGGTCTTCAAGTCAAGCTCAACAAAAAAAACACAACTACTTAGAAGTTAAGTTTTTTAATTAGGAAAATAAATGGGTTTTTCTTCTACTGTGAACTGATTAAATACCTAGAAAATTATTTTTCTCAACTACTTTTGGTTACAACCACCTTCAGCCAAATGGTACTTCACATACTTGGTATCACTGCCCTTGAGGAAAGGAAAAGCACATCAGAGCACAAAGCGGGAGTTGGCAAATATGAAGAGACACCTGAGACAACAGCTAATCTGCCGCCAATTACAAGAAAAAATAAATAAGGAATCTAGAATAAAACTCATTCCAAACCATTAAGATCTCTGGGTACAACATGGGTAGGTTTGAAACACTTTAGTCCACTGCTAGATAACTTCTGGTAAAGTAGGAAAACTCTAGAGCGGTGATATTTTGCAAATTATTTAGTCTCCTTTAGCTACCATAAACCAGTAACAGACATCAACAACACTTAAGAAGGGAGCTGCTTTCAAACAGGTAGACCTGCTAAGGGAAGGGGATCAATACAAAGACAAACCAACGCAGAGCCTGCAAAGTCACCTCTGGAAATGCTCTGAATTCAGATATGAGGGGAAAGAAGGAAGATCTGGAGCTGAAACACAAACAGCACACTAGCTAAATACAGACTGGATGCCCCATATGAATGACCCTGCTGCAGTCCTGCAGGAGCAAAGTCATACAACAGCTCAGACCTCTGCAGAACCCCATCAAGACTTTCACATCAGCTATGGCTCCTCCTGCCTCCTGTGACTGTGAAAGCTAAACCCTCCCACAAACCTCCCCACCAAGTACACATTTCTCCTCTAGAAACACCTTCCCAGGAGGATTGTCAAGAACTTTTGTCTTAGCAAAGAGAATCCATTGAAGGAAACAGATGAAAAATGACTCTCAACAGATATCACCAAGCATTTAGGCCTTGGTGCCTATTTACTTATTGAATTATTATAAGGAAAAGGTCATTTATGGGTTTTTCTTAAACTTTTAACCTAAACATTCTTTAAGCAACTAGAAAAAAAAAATCTGCTGACAGCGTTTTAACTTTATGTAAGAGCAAGGCTCTGCATGAGCTTTCTGCACCTGCTGCACTAATTTCACATACCGGGGAAAAAGGAAAACAAAAACCAAAGTTTATCTCACTGAGAAAATTCCTCCTGGATGGTCCCCATCTATGGAATTCACCATTGGAACATAAGAATCTGTTTTATCAAGTTAAAAGGCTTATGTATTTCTGGTGTGGTTTGCTATAACACACACATATTGGTTTTGCCATTTATTTCCATGTGGATTTTCCTACTGCTCGTTATTAAAGCCCTGGCCACACCACAGTAAAACTTATTGCTTTATTCCTATAATCCAACACATATTAACTAAGCTTGAGGAAGGCCATTTAAAGGAATAAATGTAATCTGGAGACCAAAACACACTCGTCAGCAGAAATCCACAAATTTCATAGCCTTTTTTTATTTTTACCTTTTGGCTTTTCCTACTGAATTGAACTATGAGAGAGAAAAAGAAGACAACAGTTAAAAATCAGATTGCTGTGACTAAACCAGCTGCTGAGAATACCGAAGATTCTCTAAATTTTATCAGCAAGAGTTCTGACGAAGTAATATATTGATATATTCGCTGCCAGTGCAATGAGATAAACAGGTATGTCCAGTTCCTGCATGAAGACATGGCATATTAGTTCGACTCTGCTGCCTGCTGGCATCAGACATCGCACCATAAAGTTAACGCTAAACCTTAAAAGTCAGTGAGTCAATCAAGTATCTTCTTTTTAATGTATACACCAGTGAGCACACACACACACTTCCTGGCCATCCTCTGACAGCTGCTGAAGCTTTTCTGCTTCTCCTTCCTCCACGCCATTAATAGCAGCATAGTTGTTGTTCTGGTGTAATCTTTAATTGAGGCAACTGTCAAAACACAGCGAGCTTCATGGCGGCAGAAATTAATAACCGGGCCAATTCCCTTCTGCAACATGACAGGGGTGGCTCTGCCGAGCCCGCGTGGAAGTTACCTGTGCTTGGATGTTTATAGGGACATCCTGGGAACAGTTGGCACCGTGCCACCTAAATCTGATAATCGTATGACTTACGGCCTCTTTAACAGAGCGGGGAGAGAAAAAAATTAATCGAGAGGAAACTCTGCAGGAGACGTAAATAAATACACACACGCACACACACCCCCACCCCCCTTCCGGGGTGAACACTATCAGTGTGGGCGTACAACCGTCTCACCTTCGGCTCCTTCTTGGAGGCCTTTTCCGTGAAAACAAAGAAACCAGCCCCCAATCACCTCCTACCCCAGAACGGCAAACCCGGATTTTAATTAATTGATTTGCTCGACTGATGAGGGAGGCGAGAACAGCGATGGGAGCAGTTCCTCCACCTCCCATTCGCCGTGCAGGTAGCAACGGGATGTCCCCCGGGATACCCGTCCCCCCTACTACTGACAACTCCCCCCGTTCCCAGGCCTGGGACCGGCCCAGCTCGCCGCTCACCGGGCACCCGGCGCGGCTGACGGGGCCTGCGGGGCCCTGGCGCGGCCGCTCCCCCCCCAGCCCTCAACCCCGGCCTAGGCCCGGTACTCACGGGGAAGGCGCGGATCCGCATCTTGGTATCCTTCCGGCTGCCCGTCCCTTTGCTCAGGTTCGACATCTTCGGGCCGGCGGCGCCTCCGGTGCGGAGGGAGGCGCTGGAAGGGGGGAAGGGGAGGGGGAGCGGGGCCGGGGGAGGCAGCGGGGAACCTTCGCTGCGGGGTGCGCGGGAAGGGCCCGGCCTTGAGCGGGGCGGGGAGTGGGGGAAGGCCCCTCGCTCTGGCGCTTCCTTCAGCCTCCTCCTCCGCCTCGATGGCGGACAAACATGTCCCAGTGCGCAGGGCCCTGCTCGC
>JAOXOE010000702.1:3960831-3980721 GCA_028565055.1 Phoeniculus purpureus
TTAGATATACAGCCTTCCTTTAAAAATTCTATCACCCTAACGGTTGCATATTACAGTTTATAAATAAGGATTATTCCATGAAATTTTTGAGCTTTCCTAGTCAGAATTCGCTGCCCTTTGTCAGAGTTCTCTCTCCTGAGAATCCAATTATGACAAATGAAAACTTTCTCAGCTTCTTATGATGAAATCAAGAATCCTTAGTTATGATACTGGCAAACCAAGACAGAATTCATAACTCAGGCTGCAGAATGTCCATGTATCAGCTCACCTGGTATTCTCATGGGACTTCCCTGTTGATGTGGATTCTGCCTGTTTATTTAAAAAACAGCTAAGTTCTTTTGCACATTATGTTTTTATGTTTTTAATTTTTCAAATAAATGTAATAATTTCATAGCTTAATAACTGTAATTTAATAATTTGTAATTTCAAAATCATTTATGTTGTTATCCTTTCACATTTACAATGACCAAACAAATCGTTAAGGGGAAAATGAATACAGAGATTCTGTTCCTCATTCTTTCATTTTTTCCTCACTCAGTATTTGTTAAAAAAAAGACACTGTCAGTCGTAAACTTGCTAAGAGACTATAATTTTTACTGATTATTTTTTCCAAAAAATTACATGTAAGTAATTGTATAAAATTTCAGTCAGTGTTCAACACAGATTTAAACAGCTTTGCCTTTGCAGTTCTGTATGTAATCTTCCATGGCAGCGTTTATTTATGTCTAGATTTTGACTGTAATCTACTGCCAAAGGTATTTTCTAAACATCTGTAATATTTATGCACTTTCTGTTCTTTACAGCTCTGTTTTTACTACTTAAAAATACATTTTGCAAAAATTAAATGAGGCCATTTGGGTTGAGTGGCATTTATTTTACATTTCTCAAAAAAGCACTGAGTCCATTCTTGTTGGCTTTGAAACAATTACAAAATGAAATGGAGTGTAGATAAGCTTGCATGTGGAATGAGGCCAGCTCCCTTATATCACATCTTAAGTATCTTAAGAATAACACTCAAATCAGAAATAGTCTTTGCCAAGGTTAGGAAAGACAGAAATGTATGATCAGTGAAAATGCCAGAACACACATTTTGTATACTTCCTGCTTTTGTCTCACGCTTGGGAAAATGGAATTGTTACTTAGGTAAATCCTTCCATCCAAAAACAAGTATTGAAATTGTTAAGCAATATCTGCTTTTAGAAACAGCGTTCTAGAAATCATCCACTCTTTATCTTGACAATTAGCAGTTTTGTTCACAGTTCAGGGAGATCATTGTCGTTCTTCGCATTTGATGTGCGAAGTATCAAGAGTGGAACAATTAACAAGGTTCCATCACTTCAAGAAAAGGATATGGTTTCAAGAGCTCTTGTGTCCCATTTGTATTGCTTTACATTGAGTTTGGTTCCCTCCTCTGTCATGCTTCTCTGATGTACTACATTGCCAAATTAACATGTACTTGCTGAGCACAGCCGCAGCCCCCTCAACTGCAAGCTTTCTACTGCAGAGACATTACCACAGGATTTCTCAATGCAGTTACATAAAATTTCATATTGCATCAATTTCCATTAATTTCTCAGAATTCCTTATGCAAGATACCTTGAGCGTACAAAGACATATTGAGGTTTTTTTTTTCCTGTTCTGTATCATAGAGTTAAAATATTCTTGTAGAATTTTAGCTTGAACATGGGTATTGAATTAGTCCACGTTTTCACCTAAGAGATGTTGAACATTATTTTGCCTCCTTTAAAATTTTTAGTCTATAATTATGATAACAAGTTTGTTTTCTGAAGGATTCGTATTTTGATGAGAGGGTACAAGGCAGATTCTTGTGCTGTAAAATGTGATGGTTCATGAGAGGCTGTCTGTCATTGAAATGTCTAGGAACCATGCCTTATATAGTCACGCAGAAAGAAATTCTCATGGAAACAACATTGTGGGGGTGGCAGCTGCAGCTCTATATTTTTGTCTAGGTTGAATTGTGCAGTTAAAGATTAAGCCTTTATGTGATCCATGTAGAGATTACTTTTATATCCCTCTCAAATATGGAATATACAAGCATCAAAACAAATTTCAGAAAATGTACTGGAGTCCATGCATCTCTGTTTAAAGTTAAAATTAACTCTGTTTGCACCAAGTTACACCACAGTTGCTGCGGTTTTGACAAGAATTGTATTTGGCTATTTTAATATTATTAGAATTAGTACTTACCAACTAATATCCTTCCTCACTGAAAGCTTTTTTTCTTCATTACAGCCTGGCAAGTAATGTTCAGAAGACTCCATACAAAACTACCTTTCCCCTTAAATCTGTCTCAGCCTTTACAGTTCTTGGTTATTGTGAAACAGATGAGTAAAATGTGGACAGTGACACTACCAAGAAGGTAGCAATAATGAGACAACAGATTCCTTCAGTACACAGTCAAGAGCGGACTGTGATGTTAAGGGATTAACTTGGCACTTAGAAAGCTAGAAAAAGCAAACGTATCATTCTGAGACTTTTATTTAATTTCTAAGATACTGTACAGTTTTGGGCACAGAGCTTGTAGACCCACAACATCAACCTTGCAAACCATTTTGTGATGTTTTCTTTAGATTTATGAAGAAGCAGAAGGAGAAACAGCAATCTGTCTGGACAATGTTGTTTCATTTTTGTGTTGTTGCATCCTTCGTTAGTTGCTTAGTAATCTTGTTGTTGTACCTCCCACACAGGTCCATGGTATCTCACTGTAACATTTACTAGAGTGAGAAAACAATGCACTGGCTCATCAAAGATGTATCCAGCTGACACACTGCCATTGAAAGACCTGGAGCTGGGTCAGAGCATGTGTTGTTTGCTGTATAAAAGAATTTCTTGAATCTTGCTACTTCCTATTTTAAAATTGCATTTTGGTCACAACAACCCCATGCAATGCTACAGGCTTGGGGAAGTGTGGCTGGAAAGCAGTCTGACAGAAAAGGACCTGGGGGCTCTAACTGACAGGGGGCTGAATATGAGCTAGTAGCATGCTCAGGTGGCCAAGAAGGCCAATGGCATCTTAGCCTGTATTAGAAACTGTGTGTCCAGCAGGAGTAGGGTGATGATTGTCACCTTGGACTTAGCACTGGTGAGACTGCATCTTGAGTACTGTGTCCAGTTTTGGGCACCTCAGTAAAAGGGAGACATAGAGGTCATCGAGGTGCTGGAGTGAGTTCAGAGGAGGGCAATGAAGCTGGTGAAGGGCCTGGAGAATAAATGTCATGAGGAGAGATTAAGAGAGTTGGAGCTGTTTAGTTTGAGGAAGAGGAGGCTTAGGGGAGACCTCACTGCTCTCTGAAAGGACATTGTAGAGATGTTGGTGTTGGTCTCTTCTCACAGGTAGTGACAGAACCAGAGGGAATGGTTTCAAGCTCCAACAGGGTAGGTTTACGTTGGACATAAGGAAGAAATTCTTCACAGAAAGAGTAGTCAGACACTGGAATGGGCTGCCCAGGGTGGTGGTTGAGTCACCATCCCTGTATGAGTTTAAAAGACATTTAGATGTAGTGTTGGGGGATATGGTTTAGGGGTGAACTTGTACAGTACAAATGATGGTTGGACTCTATGATCCCAAGGGTCTTTTCCAACCTGAATGATTCTATGATTCTATGAACTAGCACCAGGACAAGAGGGCAGGGCCTGAAGCTGCCAGGGGAGGGTTACACTGGATGTTACAAAGCACTTTCTCACGGAAAGGGGGATCAAGGACTGCCCAGAGACTGGAATGGACAGTGGTTGACTCCCCATCCCTGGAGGTGTTGAAGGACAGACTGGCTGTGGCCCTTAGTACCCTGGTGTAGCTGGTGTGGTGCTGTTAGGTCATGGGTTAGGCTGGATGAGCTTGGAGGTCTTTTCCAGCCTCAATAATTCTGTGATCAAGCACAGACTAAAATAATTGTAAGAAATATGTTGAGACAGAGCTGGCTGCTGAAGCAGTCTGCAAAATTCTGCCAGTCTATTCCTGACCGTAGTCGGTTGCTGGCTCATTTTTGGGTCTGATTCAAAGCAGTGACCCTGTTTAGAAGATCTGCAGCACCTGAGAATCCTTTTGATTTCACAGCCCCAAGGCAGTTCAAGAGCACAAAACACTTTTTCTTCCTGAAGCTGTCAGAGTCTCAGAGTTTAGAGAAGCAGGACTCTTCCTCTGTCTCTCTTAAGAGCTCAAACCTCTCAAACCTTAACCCAGCAGTCAGTCAGGAACAAGATCAAAGCAGAAATAATGACTGCTAAGTATAGTGGGTTCTGCTGCCAACTGTTATTTCGAAGAATCTGATAACATCATAAGAACACTAACGGGGGAAAGGAAAATTAGGCAGACCCAAGAGCACATCCTAAAACAAAGGGTGAGGGTGTCTTCAGACAGGGATAAAATAAAAAAACTGGATGGACTGAACACAGCATCTCTGGGAATCCATTCAGGATGTTGTAAGCAAGGGCTGTGTAACCATCCTGCATTAACTGGAAGCAGCAAGAACCTTCCCAAACCCTTATTGGAGCTGTGTACCTCTGCTACTAGCACATTGTGCTGCATCTTCTTCCTAGATTTCATTATCCGGACTATAGCAGCTTCTATCTCATGTTTTCGGTCGTCATCTACTTTCTGCCTTGTTTCTTTCCTTTCGGGATCAGATTCTCCTTGTTTGGCAGCAACTGAAATGAGAAGGAAAGAGGGTGTTAGCAAAATGGAAATTAATTCCATGGTGTAAGAGTTTGCTTCGCTCTTTATTTCATTGAGACATCAAGTTATATTTTCCCGAGTTTTGACATTCTCAAACTTTTCTTTTTTTGTGGGGTGAAAAGCAGCCAACAGAACACATTAACACTCCCTGGCATGTTTTGATAGCAGCTGACAAGGTAAAAATCTGGTATTTAATTATGTTGAAACTTGAGTGGTGCTTAGATCTGCTTACAGGCACTAAATTTCCATTAAAGTTTTTTTCCCCTCTTTAAGATAAGTAATAATCCAGTAATTATAATAGAAAAAGGACTGAGAATTTACTTCATTAACTAATTAATTTTAAATATTTATTGGTCAGAAAACAATGCACAACCTTATCATCTACACTCATTTTTAGTCTGTTCTTCTCTGATGTTTAAGATTTATTTCTGGCCTGGTGTCTAGCTTTACCCTCTCACCTGAGTTGTCCTCCCACACTGCTGTTCCATCTCCCCTCTGCTCGTCATCATTCAAAACCCTAAATTCTGGTAACTATTTAGTTCTCAGTTTTAAAGAGATATATGTAAGAATTCCTCTGTGTAGGGACAGAAACAAACCCACACGGTTAAATTTTAACCCACAAGTATTTAAATAATTGACAAAGAAATGCATATATTGCTCTCTCCACTTTCACATCAATTCTGCAGGAGGTAACCTGTCATTTTAAGGAGGTTTCAGGACAGTGAGGCAGTAGGACTGCAAAGTGCTTACCCGTCTGAATCTTGACTCTGTGTAGCTTAGATGTGAACTGATCGTTCACTGTAAATATATGACCATTCTCTATCTCTTTCGATTTGGGCTCTTTTGTCAGGACGCGCTGTGTCGGTTTGCCACACGCCAGGGACTGCAGGGCTCTGACCAGTTCTCTCTCGGGGATATCAGTCTCCTGCTGGATTTCCTAAAGGAAAAATGTCTTCATTAGTCTATGGCAGGAGAATCAAGTTTTGAACCTCTGACTGTACTCAGAGTACACTAAGTACTAAAAGTACTGTGACAGCTGTGGGGTTGAAGGGTTGGAATTCAGTTTGTAGCCAAGTGTCAGTAGGATCTGCAAAAACATTCTACAGTGCCGTGCACAGACTGGGAAAGGGATCTTGTCAAGTAAATAGACACCACGAGCTGAAAATCAAGAAGCAACCAGCTCCTTCACTGCACTGTAACTTCAGAGAAGAGACTTGGTCACCGGCTCCACCACTGGCTGAACACTGTGAAACCAAAGTAATTTTGTGATGGAAAACATTACCAGTGTTACTGATCCTGCCACTTAAATTCAAGCAGCAGTAACACTGACCCACAGGACCACCAGTTCCACACAGAAACAAAGCACTGCTGCACAGAGGTAGAAGCAATCCACATATTAAACCTGGGGAAGGAATTTTGTTCAATAATCCTTTCAGCACTTTATGTGTAACTTTTGCACCCTCATTATCCTGTTTTTGTCTCTTAATCCTCATGGCTTCGTGGCTATCTGGATTATTGTGAGCATCCTGTCAAACCCAGTGGCTTCATGGCTATTGGGATTGCTGCGTGAATCTTGCCATGCTTGATGGCTCTGTGGCTAATCGAGATTACTGTGAGGATCCTGTGAAGCCCAATAGCTTTGTGTGGCTATTGGGATTATTGTGGGGATTCTGTCAAACGCAATGGCTTCATGGCTACTGGGATTACTGTGCAGATCCTGTCAAGCCCCACAGCTCTGTGGCTATTGGGATTATTGTGGGATCCTGTCAAGCTCGATGGCTTAATGGCTACTGGGATTATTGTGCAGATCCTGGTCAAGCCCGATGGCTTCATGGCTTTTCGGATTATTGTGCGGATCTCGTCAAGCCCAATGGCTTTGTGGCTACTGGGATTATTGTGCGGATCCTGTTGAGCCCGATGGCTTCGTGGCTGCTGGGATTATTGTGCAGATCCTGGTCAAGCCCGATGGCTTCGTGGCTGCTGGGATTATTGTGCAGATCCTGTCAAGCCCGATGGCTTCGTGGCTGCTGGGATTATTGTGGGGATCCTGGTCAAGCCCGATGGCTTCGTGGCTACTGGGATTATTGTGGGGATCCTGTCAAGCCCGATGGCTTTGTGGCTGCTGGGATTATTGTGGGGATCCTGGTCAAGCCCAATGGCTTCGTGGCTATTTGGATTATTGTGGGGATCCTGTCAAGCACGATGGCTTCATGGCTACTGTGATTATTTTGTGGATCCTGTCAAGCCCAATGGCTTCATGCCTATTGGGATTACTGTGGTGATCCTGCCAAGCCCGATGGCTTCATGGCTGTTAAGATAGGGATCTGGTCATGCTGACAATCATGGGGCAGGCTGATGCTTAAACAAGGCCACACCACAGGTCACCCCTCATACCACAGCACAGTAAAAACACCACTCTGACAAGGCAGAGAAGTAACAGGCACCTGGTACCGAGAAATTAACTGTAGTGCTCAATAATCAACCAAACAAGATAAAATTCATCCTGTTCTCAAGCTCTAAGATTTCCTGGCTGGTTAAAGACAACTCCTACACACTTCACCAGAGAAACCAGACAAAACAGACATGCCTTTTTGATGTTTTAGGTACAGGGGGAGCACAAAGGAAGAGTTTGAGAAGACCCAAATCAAAAAGAACAAACCCCGCACAGACTCCAAGCACACACAGACGTTTCTACCATCGCCTCTCAGGAAAATGAACTATAATTTAGAGCAGGTATTAAAAACTGTATTTTTAACTGCTCTACCCAGTATTCATCATTCATACATGAGTGAAGTTCTGCTACTCAGACTCCACAATTTTGTGGAATAATGTGGCCACCAACCAAATCTCAACAGCAACCTCAAGAAAACTTGAGCTGTTAAGTTCCCCTCTTTTTTTTTTTCCCTCCTCCCCCTCAATTATTACTGAAACCTACAATGCTGCTGCAGCAGATTTCACCACACACTGGACTTTCCGTGCTCTAAAGTAACCCTTTTTTTGAACTATGACTTGCTCATCAGGAGCCTCTTACCAAACCTCGGCTTCCTTAATCCCATCCAAGACCACTTCAAAGAAACACTCTTTCTTAACGGGACACCAGTCAGCCCAGTAAGCTGAAAACATAACCCAAGTAAAAAGGCAAAGTATAAAAACCCTAGCAAACAGTTAACTCAGCTTAGAGAAAAGCAGCTGAGGAAAGCTGGAAATCCACTCTCTGGTGCAGATCTCACCCACGCTGCTTCTGGAGGCTGCCAGTGCTCCCTCTCAAACACAAGATAACATCTAAATCGAAACTGCTAATTGGCTTTAACCTCAGAGGATCGTCCTCCTTTGCCAAAGGCCTCCTTACCAGCCTGACCAACCTGTCCCAGCAGAAACCCTCTAGCCTTCTTGTTAAGGATCCATCTGGACCTTCCTCATTGTCCTCTCTGGAAGAAAAAAGCTCTTTGATTCATCACCCTGCAGCTCCCTCCAGCCTGCTAGCTCAAGCACTTTAAGCAGCCAGGAAACAAGCACTTCCCCCAGCCTTTGGCCTCTGAATCCAGTTTCTCCAAAATAAAAATGAGCAAATGGAGCCACCTACTGCATTCCAACTTTGCTTAGGATAAAAAAAACAAAAAAAAAACCACACCCACAAAAAACCCCATGCTCACAACTCTAGAGTCAACCTTTCTGAACTACTGTTCCACAAAAATTTCCTCCTGATGCATCGCTGATAATCCGCTTCCTGCATTTGTTGGCCAGGCTTAAACAGACCAAGAGGCAGCTCATCTTCAAAGGTTCTAACGAAGAAACGCTGTTATTTAAAACCAGGCAAGAAACCCCCAAGGGTTACCTCAAACGTGTACTTCTCTCTGTTGTTGAAGAGCATCAATATTGTCATCTGGAAAGTGGACACCTGCAGTATGTGCTTCCGCGTGTTGGAGCCGGTCACCTGGGCTCCTCCAACACCGACCTCTGAGCCATCTTCCTGTTAGGAAATGACAAAACTGCTCTTAGATTTCCCTCCACAGTAAAATATTTTACATCAGTGACAGTTACACAGTGAAATAAGCATGAGAGGAGGAGGAGGGGTCTATGCAAGTGAGGGAAGAGGATGCAGCTGGGGGAACCTGCTACTTTTTCCCTTTACCTTTGGTACTTTACCTTTTTAACAGGCCCGTAGAAAGTGGCATTGAGATCTGCTGAACCCATGTGGTGCTGTAGTGTCAGCTGTCGCCCACTATGTTTGGCTAAATAAAATCTGCAACACAATTGAACCAAGACCTCAGCACAGTGCTCATGTTTTACATCAAAGGGGAAACCACCTGCAACAACTACACAGATGTTTCCCAGCCACTGAGGACCTTTGTAAGAAATTTTTAACTTGCTTTTTCGAAACTCTCATTAGAATTTCACTTTAAAGCTCCCAGAACCCCAAGTCTAATAGTATGACTTCTGCAAACTGAAGTGTGGGATGCTACAGTAGGTTTTTAACGGTGAAACACATCTGTGAGGCCAGAAGTTTCTTCTTCAAATCTCTATCTCAAAAGCTCTTTCAGCACGTACCTCCTAAATATTTCAAAGGCATGCCGGGGAGCTGGAGGGATGTTGCACTTTGGTGTGGCTGACTGAGTAGGCCAGTAACCTGTTGTGAGGACTCGCACGGTGAGATCAACTCCACCTAATGACACCTAAAGAAGAACATACCCCCCCCATTTAAAAACCACGTTCACCATTTCTACCACACAAAAAGCATATTTTCACAGACTAAGAAACTCAAACTTCCACTGTAACAGAAACCTCTTTAGACTGGATTTCAGTCAAAACTGATCCAAATTTGATCAAATTCGAATTTCAGTCACAACTGATTGAATTTTGGTCAAAACTGATTATCTGTGTAGTCCTTGGCTGTAGCTGTATCACAAAATAAGGGATCCAGCAGCAGGAGACTTTGCTGGTAGCATGGCCTAGAGAAAAGCAGATGCTTGATGCCTCTAGCAGAGTTCATGTGTATCCAAGCTACACAGAGTGTCTCCAAAGGAACAGAACAAGCTATTTCATGTAAATCACAGTAGCACCTGTAACATAACCCCCCCCAGTCTTCCTGTTTGTATTTCTTCTCACATATTATGGATGCTAACAGAAATACAGCCACTTCCATGAAAAATAACACCTCATAAATCTCATTAGAAGGGTGAAAGGCAACTATCAAGAAACTGCCGGCGCCTTTCCAAAAAAAAGATGAAGTTTCAAAGACGACCTGGCAGAATTCCCGTTAATATTCTAAATCCATCTTATTGGCTGTACATGGCAAGAAGATAGAAACATCAGCTATTAACTCAGTGTAAACGTCAATTAAAGAGACATGGAGGGGGAAGATGGCGTGTGCTGCTCTCTGGTGGCCACAGAGGGCCAAGTCCTGCCCAGTAAAGGCAGGACAACAGAGCTGGAATAGGCTGTATGGAGTGGAACAAATCTTTATGGAGTGAAACTGGCCCTTCTCAAGCTTTGAACCAAGCTGTTGTGGTGATGGGAAAGGCCAAATTGCCCAGAATATAGACCCTCACAGCCATACCCCGGTTGCCTGAAGATGTTGCCTGAATTCATCCATGGTTGTATTGGAGATGCTCATGTCCCGGAACATCCCTTCCAGTTTAGATGTGAACTGACATCCACATTCCGTCTGGAAAACACCACAAAACTGCTTGGTACACAATGCTACAAAAACAGATCGACCTACCCATATGCAAAGGGCGAGACAGAGATTATACTTCTCATAAAAACAGGGATCCTGTCTTACCTTTAACTTCGAGATCATATTTTTCTCCGAGTCATCTGAAACACTCTTGTTTGTAAGAAGCCTTCTTGCCAAATGCTGCTTGTAGTAGCGCTCAAAAACATCTTTCTCTTGCATAAACCTAAATAAAACCATTGCCTTATCCAATATAGTTTCTACTTCTTGCTCTGTTAGCTGTAAAAGAAATCATTTACTGGTTTTAATCTTTCAGCACAAGTGTCTTATACAATCTCAATACTTAGTTCACAGCAAGGATTATGGTCTAACAGTAGTCACACATCTTGAGATGTTACATTGTGCCTTATATTTCTACAGATGTAATTTGTACTTACTCCCTTGACTCCTTTTTTCAGCTTATCATCAATAAATAATGAGAGGTACTCTGGAGACCTAGAGTTGAGGTTGAGGAAGTACTCGAAGTCACCCGCAATAGTCTGTTTGAAGAGTCTATCATTATTGAAGGATTCCTGAAGAAAGCGATCAAACCTACTCTTCAAATCCAGTAAGCCCTGTGAAAAAGAAACAAACATTTTCACCAATTTGAAGCTGTGAATAGGAATAGTTGAAGTCAGAGAAGACCACAAAGATTCTGCAAAAGCTCTACATAGTTGGCATCTGGAATTTAATTTTTAAGTATAACAGCTGCCATAACTCTCTTGTAGAGGCAATTTTCAGATAAATGGTTGGAATTACTGGTGCAGATTGCTACAAGAGGCTACTCAAAGATGGAGAGCTTTTAATCACCCTTGTTACACAAGCTGGTTAACTATACTTACCCAAGTCAGACAAAAGCAAGAGCTCTCCAGTTATCAGTGTGAAGTTTGCAGGCTTAACCCAACCTCTGAGCTAAATCCTTAGCTTCTTAACATCATCACTTAGGGTTTGCACCATCTTCCCCCAGAGGTAAAACTGGAGGGAAGCACCTTGAAATCACCTGAGCACTTTGCTGAGTGTCTGCGATACTCACAGTGTTAGATACTCAGTGTAAGTTCTCTCACAGAACTAAGAGAAAGTTTGGTGAGGGACAGAAAATTTCAAAACTTAAATTTATCATGGATAACATTCACAAAAGCTGTTTGGGTTAAATAATCTTTAAGTCCTCAGTTCCTCAAGGAATTATTTCTCTGTGATTACTTAAGGAAGCCATTCAAGAATTACTCAGAGTAGTAGTAACATTTCTCAGGGAAAGGAATAGTCTAATTACCATGTATTAGAGATTCTACATGCAAAGTAAATCCCACCTACTCTCTCTTTACCAAGGTTAGCTTATGTGTCCCTGCCAGAAGTGAAAACAGGAGAAACTGCTAGCACCTCAACTTTACAACAGCACAGCAACATCCCTTCCAGTTCCTTATCAAAAAGAGTTTTAAGCTAATTCCCTGGCAATGCTTTTGTAATCATCCCAATAAGTCTGCTGGGGGTTTGGTGCTGCAGAATTTGTGATGGACCATGATGAAGTTTTTCTCCTTGTCTGGCTTTTTAGTGCTAATTAAGAAAGAGGAGATGAACATGGCTGATGAGTGAGGTGTTCCTCAGGTAATTTGCTGTCAATGAGAGTGGAGGATAAACCAGTTTAGGGGTTTAGCAGTGGTTAAATACCAACCCCTTCCCTAGGACACATTCATGAGATGGCTGGGGTACATCCTGAGATAGTAACTCTGACAGAGTCTTCACAGCTTCATGCAGTGATATGCCTTTGCAGCAGAAATCATCAATAGCATCTATGTGTCTATGATCTTCATAATTAAGTTTTTAACACTCTCAGTTAAATATTTATGATACCTCTTTAAGCCCCTCAGGATTAAAAAAAACAAAACTACTTCAAAGAAGTCCAGACACTCACTTCCCACAGAAAAACCCATAGCAGCCCTTAATCATTAAACATTATTTCAAAGGGCAGTCTCTTTGCTTTTTAACAGTCCTTGGAGAGGTGATTCTTGTCTGCACTTGGTAAGAAATTCACTTCAGTGTTGCCAGAAAACGAAAAATCCAATCAAAAACATTTTTAGACTCATATAAAAATACATCAATGAACCCTACAATCACTAACATTAAACTAAGCAAAGCAGACAACACAAAGCTATTCGCCAGCAGAGTCACTTTGGAGACAAATATCGTTCAGGATAATCCAAAAAGGGGCTGTCAGCCAGATAATTAGACTGAGTCTGCTGCTGAATGAAAGACCGGAGAAAAGGGAGTTAAAATACTGAACTACCTGAATGTAGTCGACTGGATTCTTCCCTTCTCCCTCTTCAGAAACTAGTGCTTTGCCTTGCTCTCTCAGGTATGAGCTCATGCACTCACACATTGTCTTCAGACCATTTGGCACACGACTAAACAACTTGTACATGCAAGCAAGGTCTGCAAATGAGAAAGAAACGTTATGCAGGACACCCTCCACCTGTTAACACTTGTGAAATTCATTCATAAAGCAAAAGAGAATGAAGTTCAGTCACTGGAGCCATGAGTGCTTAAAGCTTCACTGTTTTCCAGGAGTATTTTGTAATCTCCAAATCAAGTATTGTATTGGAAGTTATAAGAAAGATCTGAGTTAAAGCAAACATAACAACACTAGCGAGAGGGCTGCTTCTGCACTAAGGGCAAAAACTGGTAAAAACTGAAGTTTCATTCATATTTGTCTTAAATTCAGGAACATAATTTTGTACCTCATTGTTTTACCCACCTAAAATCATGAGCAATGCCTTTCTAGAAGGGCTATATCCATTTATGAGACATCTTATCTTCACCCAGCAGCACATGCTTCCTCCTCTCCAGTATTTAAGTCAAACCCAATCCTATAAATGTTAAACTAACTGCTGTATAGTATCAACATCCTTCAGTACCCTTGTACCCTCAAGCCTAGAGGGGTAACTGGGCTTAACTCATTTTATTAACTGGGTGTTAGAGAAACAAGCTGTGAAGTTCAGTATCATCACCTTCATTTTCATCACAGCAATTCTCTTCCCATACAAGTTAAGAAATTATAATTGTGAAGCTGCTTTGAGGAAAAAAGGCTGTTAATCTAAGCAGCCAGGCTGCTGTTCCCCACTTGCCTGGCTTTAGCAGGATTTCTAAATATAGACAGTACAATCACTCTCTTCATTACACTGCTTGAGAAACTTATGTTCTATTTCTTTCCACAGGAACTTTCATTCAGTCCTTCTGTCCCACATTAACCTCTCTTAGGAAAAACCGCGTCAAGCCAAAGCTGCTTCGATAAGCTGCTGCTTATCCCTTCAAATCAGACAACTTTACTTTTTTCCCTTTTTCCCAGGTCCTGCTGGCTCTGTTTTGAGAGCCTTCTTGTCATCTCTAAAGTAACAGTCTGAGATGGTAGCCAAACAGCCACCAAAGTGTTTTTGCAGTTGCACAAGGGTTAAGCTTGACTTATCCCATGTTTAAAAACAATGACCAGCAGCCTTACCTTCTGTCTTCCCGTTTTTCAGCATATGAACCAGCCCAGAGTTTTCCATTTCCACGATGGTTTTCATATGCTTGGAAATAAGCTCCCTCTCCACAACCTTCACAATCGGTTCTTCTGTTGATTTATCCAGACAGTGCATCACTCGTTCTATTTCTTCATTAATTCTAGCTTCTACTTTCTTTATATACACAGATGCGCTGTTTTCAGCTAAAAATTTCTGGCTTTCCATCTGAGATTAACACAAATTAGTACTTCAGACTTTTATTTCAAAGGAAACGTACCGGTTATTGCAGATAAAAGCTCTATTAAGCTAATTGTGTTCCACACACACATGCAACACAAACATTACTTTTCATATTAAACCAACCCAAACCAACCTAGTTTCCAGTTACCAACTAGCTTTAGCCACTGGTCCAGAAAAAGCAGAAGGATGGAGAGAGGGAAGAGGCAAAAATTCCTTTCAAATACCAGTTTAGGACATATTTATGAGCTGTGAGGATCAACGGCTCTCACTCTGGTTAGGTACAATATTAAGCAGACTATTTCACATCCAACTGGATTTATCCATACTGGTCAGCAGTCTTTTGGATGAGAAGCCGTTTTTCTTCTTAATTTTATGTAGCAACAACCAAATCCAGGATGCATTAAATGTCTGTGCAATGTATGATTCTGATTTTCAAAGCTGTGTGGAGGTCACAGGATAAGACAGGCTCATTAAGAGGCTAAGAAATTCTCTGAAATAAATGTATTTTAATATGCTTTTATAACTGCTTTGTTTCCAAAACTGGATGAATGTGACTGTACTCAACCACTCAGCTGGCTTTTTTTTTCCCCTAAAACTATCTCACAAAAACACCTCAAGTGTAGGAACTGTGAAGGAAACAAAACGTCCTCCAAGGCAGTTTGACAGGGAGTCTCCTCTCTCTATTCCCAGCCTGAATCAGTTTAAACCTTCCAGGCCACTGGTATTTCAAAAAGACTCTGGCTGCAATGCAGGGACAGGTAAGTTGCATTAAATACCCCACCACAGGCACAAGATGAGCACGATGACAACTTTCTGTTATTTGCACTCACAGCCCAAAACTAGATTCATTCTGGTAATTCCATAGAAATTATACAGTTAGTGCTTTTCCCTCTTGTTTGTTTTGTACAAACATGCTCATCAAACAAACAGCAATTCAAACACCCCCACACCTGACAATTCCACTCTTTCAACCATTGCTGTACCTGAAAAAATTCTGCAGACATCTCCAAAAATGGAGCCTCAAAGTCTTCCTCGTAGACTGACCTTCCTTCAAGACCTAGAATCATTAACATCTGGCAAGCGTTTCTTATTGCGCCTCTGCCAAAAAGTAAGTTGTTAACAACTTGAGAAATCTACAGGCTTGGAAGATATCGAGTAACAGCAGAACAAGAACAGAACATCAGCTTAAATAAAATACAGTCATAAAAATTCCATCTCAAATCTGTCTGATGTGCCATAGCATTTTCAAGAAGGATACAGAAGCAACTGTTTGGTTTAATACTAAATTAAGGAGCTGGTGATGTTGATTTAATGTTTTAAATACAATAGGAAAGCAGGTCTCAAGTTCTACCAGCTCACAAAAGTACCAGGAATATATATCAGTGTTCAGTAAAGTAACAAAAAAAACTGCTTCAAAGAATACCGAAACCTGCAGCCATAGGTTGGAGTTGAAAATTTCAAAACAACTGCAGCGAGGGAAGCTGGCGTGCAAAGTTTGGTTTGTTGGTTGGTTAGTTGCTGTTTTTATTAAGAAAAACACCACCACAAAATGAAAATGTAAATGTATCCACAAATTGAGTGTTTGGTTAGGCACAGAAACACAGTGATAAACCCTGAAAACAAAAGAACTGTGTCCAGGGGAAAAAATCCCACTTTCTGGCAGCAGAGGACAACATGCAGCTGTGGCTAGGGAGTATTTTTTCCTCTTCAGAACCTGCGTGTTGGGCAATCTCAGTCACAGAGCTCATCTCCACACCCAGCAGCTGCTCTGGAATGGGAGATGTGCAAGAAAATGTTGTGAATCTGAGGTGACCAGGGTTGCAGCAACTGCAGTGAACTCCACATTTATTAAGTTGGCTGGAGAACACAAGGAACAGATTAAAAGCTGAGATGCTGCTGAGCTTCCAGAGACAGATGGATCAAAACAAGATGAGAAATCGAATGAAAAACCTTCAATAACAACTTTAAAAAGTACTAGAGTATTGAAGCATGCCTCAGTACAGAGAAAATATCAGATAGCAAGAAGCAGAGAGATGTCCAAACTCTGCTTTATAACCAAATGCTCTGGAACAAGGCAGCAATGGAGAGATTTAACACTTTAATGAAGATTACAAGCTAAATGTAATAAATAAATTAATGAGTTTCCCCATTTACCATTATGCTAAACCTTAATGGACAGAGAACTGTCCCACATCATAGAATCATTAGGGATCAGAAGGGACCTCAAAAGATCACCTAGTCCAACCCGCCTGCCACAGTAGGATCACCTAGACCAAGTTGCACAGGAACATATCCAGGTGGGTTTTAAACACCTCCAGAAAAGGAGACTGCACAACGCCCTGGGCAGCCTGTTCCAATGTTGCATTGCCCTCACTGCGAAGAAGTTCCTTCTGAAATTGCACTCACAGTTGGAAAAGCAGCCTTAAGTAGTGATCTATTTGTGCATGAGCTCAATTAGGTCTTAAAAATTAACCAGTAGTATTCACTCACACAAATGCCTCACCTGTCTACGACCTCTCCTTTCCTCTCTCTTGCAATCATATCAAGCAGAGTCTGACGTAGGTGATCCCGGATGCAACCATAGCGCACAACCTGGTCTCGGAAAATAATCAGGCCCAAATTGTAGACGTTCTCCACGTTGTTTTGTTGCACGTATACGCGGTCCTACAACCAAGATACACACAGTAGTAACATTTCTCACTTGGGGACACCAGTGTTGCTAAAAATTGTAAGAGGTTAGTGGTATTTCCACTGTGCAGAAATAAACATATCAATCTTCTCTCTTCATAAAGAGAAATTACAAATGGCTCCTATTTCATAGAATCATTAGGGATCGGAAGGGACCTTGAAAGATCATCTAGTCCAATCCCCTGCCAACGCAGGATCACCCAGACCAAGTCACACAGGAACACATTCATACTGTTCTCTAGAAGCTCTAAGCATCTGCAACACAGGCTTTATACAATCATAGAATCAGTCAGGGCTGGAAGGGACCACAGGACCATCCAGTTCCAACCCCCCTGCCAAGGGCAGGGACACCCCACCTTAGATCAGGCTGGCCAGAGCCTCATCCAGCCCAGCCTTAAACACCTGCAGGGACAGGGCCTCAACCACCTCCCTGGGTAACCCATTCCAGGCTCTCACCACTCTCACCATGAAGAACTTCCTCCTCACATCCAGTCTAAGTCTACCCAGCCCCAGCTTTGCTCCATTCCCCCTAGTCCTGTCACTACCTGATATCCTAAAAAGTCCCTCCCCAGCTTTTTTGTAGGCCCCCTTCAGATACTGGAAAGCCACAAGAAGGTCATCTCAGAGCCTCCTTTTCTCCAGACTGAACAGCCCCAGCTCTCTCAGTCTGTCCTCATAGGAGAGGTGCTCCAGACCAGTGATAATCCTCATGGCCCTCCTCTGGATACGCTCCAGCATGTCCACATCCTTCTTGTACTAAGGGCTCCAGAACTGGATGCAGTACTCCAGGTGGGGGTCTCACCAGAGCCGAGTAGAGGGGGAGAATCACCCCCCTCGACTTACTGGCCACACTTCTCCTGATGCAACCCAGGATCCAGCTTGCCTTCTGGGCCGCAAGTGCACACTGCTGGCTCATGTTAGGTTTTTGTCCACAAGCACCCCCAAGTCCCTCTCCTCAAGGCTACTCTTCAGCCAGTCACTGCCCAGCCTGTATTTGTGCTTAGTATTGCCTCGACACAGATGCAGGACCTTACACTTGGTCTTGTGCCCACCTTTCCAGCCTGTCCAGGTCCCTCTGGATGGCATCCCTGCCCTCCAGCATGTCTGCTGCACCACACAGTTTGGTGTTGTCAGCAAACTTGCTGAGGGTGCACTCAGCGCCTCTGTCCATGTCACTGGCAAAGATGTTGAACAAGATTGGTCCCAAGACTGATCCCTGAGGGACTCTGCTTGTCACTGGCCTCCACTTGGGTTGTAGGAATTATACAGGGAATTATACAGGTTATACTGGGGGGGATGCAGGGGTTATATAGGGTCTATATGGGGTGTTATAGGGGTTCTGTAGGGTATAATAGGTTATGTAAGGGATTATGGGGCTATATGGGGGGTTGTAGGGTGTTTAAGGGGTGTTAGAGGGGTTATATAAGGAATTAAAGGGATTATATTGGAGATTATGGGGCTGTATGGAGCACTATATGGTCTATGTGGGGCATTATTTGGGTTCTGTAGGGTGTAATGGGGTTCTGTAGGAGATTATGGGGCTGTATAGGGGTTGTAGAGGTTATATAGAAAGTTATAGGGTCTGTATGGGGCGTTACAGGCATTCTGTAGGGTATAATGGGCTATGTAGGGGATTATGGGTTATATAGGGTATTATAGGGATTACATAGACAGTTACAGGGGCTGTATAGGGGATTGTAGGGTTTGTATAGGGTGTTAGAGGGGTTATCTAGGGGATTACGGGGCGTTTATAGGGATTATATGATGTTATAGGAGCTATATAGGGGACTACAGAACATGGGGCTATATAGGGGATTATAGGAGTTATATAGGAGACTAGAGAAGTTATATAAAGCATTATAGAGGCTATGTGGGGCACTTCAGGTGTTATATAGGGGATTATGGGCCCATATAGGAGTTGTAGGGGTTGTATAACAAATTACAGACTGTATGTGGGGTCTATGGGGTATTATAGGGGTTCTAGAAAGCATAACAGATTATATAATGGATTATAGGGATTATATAGGGAGTTATAGGAGCTATGTAGGGGATTATAGAGTCTTTGTGGGGTTCTGTGGGGTGTAATAGGGGCTATGGAGGAGATTTGGGGAGTTATGTAGAGGATTATAGGACCATATAGAGAGCTATAGAAATTATATAGGAAACTATGAGGTCTGTGTGTTCTCTGTAGGATTTGGGTGTTTTGTGTAGAGTCTAGACTTTTTCTAGGTGGTCTCTATAGGGTCTGGGTGGGATCTCTGTAGGAGCTGGGGGGTCTCTTTAGGATCTGAGGGGATATCTGTAGGGTCTAGGAGGTCTCTGTAGGATCTGGGGAGTTTCTAGTGGGGTTCTATAGGGTCTGGTGGGTCTCTGTAGGGGCTGGGAGGGTCTCTCTAGTGTCTGGGGGGTTTCTGTAGAGTCTGGAGATTCTGTAGGTCGTCTCTATAGGGTCTGGGTGGGGTCTCTCTAGGGTCTGAGAGGTACTGTAGGAGCTGGGAGGTCTATAGGGGGTCTCTGCAGGGGCTGAGGGATCTCTGTAGGGACTGCAGGTGCCTTTGTAGGGGTTACGGGGATCTCTAGGGTCTATGGGACCTCTCTAGGATCTGAGGGATCTCTATAGGGTCTGGGAGAGGGTCTCTGTAGGTGTTGGGGGGGAATCTCCAGGGGGTCTCTGTGTGGTCTCTATAGGGTCTCTACAGAGTCTTATCTCCCCTCCTCTATAGCCCGGCAAGACGGACGGTGACTATGCAGCTGCCTTCTTCCATGTGCTGCTGCCCATTGCCTTCCAGGTGTGGGAACTGGGAGGGACTGAGGAGGGTTTGGGGGTCCTGGGGGGATTTAAGGCAGTTTGTTCGGTCTTGGGGGGATTTTCAGGGTTCTGGCGGGGCATTTGAGGGTCCCAAGATGGAGGGTTGGGGGATCTGGGGAGGATTTGGGGCAGTTTGAGGGGTCCAGGTGGGTGGATTAGGGGATCTTGAGGAGTCGGGGGATCCTGAAGGAATTTGGAGCAGTTTAGGGTATCCTGGTGGATTTTTAGGTGTCTAGGGGGGAATTTGGGGAAT